>QXCR01000011.1:0-350752 GCA_004380135.1 Stemphylium vesicarium | reverse complement strand
TACACCACCAGTTGTTTACACTAACCTGAAAGTGGAGGGCTATGGCGATTAGTTCCTATCCTATCTTCACCCTACACCAGAAACCGCATTTACATACTATGGTAGGGGCAAAGGCGTCAAAGGTAAGCGCGGAGACCTTCAAGGCACTCAACTAGAAGATTGAAAATCATACCGCTTGCGCAGCTGGACAACTACAAGGTGCACGAATCGCTATCGCTCTGAATAATGTCCTAGGCACCGTAACAAAGAGCGTGGAGGTCTTCAATGCACTCGGATTTCTAAATCTATCCAATGGCGCTTTCACAGCTGGACAAATACAAGGTGAGTCGCGATGGCACGCAGCCGCGAATGCACACCCAACGCACCACCTCCCTCGAAGTTCTGCCGGGTATGAAAGTAGGTAGCGGAGACGTCTTCAGGGCACTCAAACCGCCCGAAAGAACTCATCGCAACTTCGCAGCCAGACAAATACAAGGTTCATGGCCGTAGCGTGACGGCTCAAGGGCAGCACACCCTATAGCTACTCCCGTTGCCCCCCTAAATGGAACAGCAAGCAGCGAGGAGGTCTTCACAGCACTGAGCCTGTGAAAAGGAGTGATGGTATCAGCCAGCCAGACAAATACAAGACGAACAGGGATAACTCAAAGGCCTAAAGAAATCAAGATCCCACTATCGGTCCGAACACTTCCTCGATAAGTGAGGCACGCATGGTGAAGGTATTCAAGGAGGTGAGAGTACAAAAAGGCTGTAGGGCGTACCGCGTCCAGGAAACTACGCAGTTTCTATATGCTGACCTCTAAGAAGGACAGAACACAGCACTTTTCGCGTCTAGATAAATACAACGTAGGCACGTTAAAACCTACAACCCCTCTTAGCACCTGTTGAAGCAAAGGAATTAATCAGAGGTCTACACATACCGCAACTCGAAATTAGGAAAGATGGAATCCAGTACTACACCCGGACAAAAGACTCCGCTTCTTTCTCACCCGGCTGGGCACCTACAACTTCAACGCCCCTCTCCCACCTTCGTCAAACGCTATTCGGGAACGAAGCCAAGGGGAGTTCTTTACCGCAACGATACTAAGGAAGGTACAGATAAACAATCTTTCATACCAGATACAAAGATACAAAGATACAAAGTAAAATTCACAACACAGACCATGGTCTGGGACCCACATTAAGCGCTATGAGAGATATCCAAGTCTACACCCACAACCCACAACAGACACATGCACAAGGCCTGTATTCTTCAAGCCGCGCTTGCTCCATATTACCTTATTATCCAATTCTCCCCAACACACACCCCTCGTCCCCCTCACCTCAGATATATCCAACAACAAAAAGAAATAAAGGCTACTTCAAACACCCAAGTACGTGCCACTAGTAATCTTCTTAATAGCAGCGACAGGCCTCCATTCAATGGCGGGGCTAGGCGGCACAGCACTCTCATCGATATCAGCAAACGGGTCATCTTCGACAGTCTCATCTTTCTTCGCGCTGGAGAGAGGCTGTGCCATGCTGACGCCGAGGCCACTACCCAGCGAGAGCGACTGCTCGTCGCTAATCTCCCACCGGGCTTCTGTGTTCCCGGGGTTCGCCTGGCCATCAGTGAAGAAGCGCGCGCGAAGCGTTTGAGCGACCGCGTCTTTGAACAGAGTCACGTCGCCGAGACGCCAGTAGATAAGGCCCTTGTCGCGGGAAAAGGTACCGGCGGGTTTGGACTGGCAGGACGTAGCTTTTGATCCGGGTTCCAGGCGGATAACGAGGACGAGGTTGCGGATGGTGATGCTGGTTGCGCCGCCGAGCTCGAACTTGGGGTTCAGGGAGTAGTTGAGGATGACAGAGGTTTGCGTGGGTTCCGACTTCCAGGCTGGGGAGAGGATGATGGGCGGCAGGGAGGCGATGTTGCTGTCTTCAATGTGCAGTTGGTAGTGGAATGCCACGGACGTCTTCATGATCTTGGATAGGTCTACCGTGTAGTTGCCTGGACTGTCCGCTGATTGCTCGATGAAAGCGGGGTTGGGCGCGACCTTTTCGAGGACAGGAAAGTCCTCTAGACGTATACTCTCCGTGCCAAAGGGGCCGCCAGAGATGTCAACGGGGTTGTATGCGAGCGCAACCTGCCCGATCACCATGGCCTTGGTTACGTTACCCTGTTCGAACCAAGCGCTGACCGTCTCCACTAATGACGCATTGAGCCCTGGTTCATGCAGGTCCGGATGCTTTACCGTGGTACTAGCCGAGCTGCTCAGTGATCGGCCCGATCGTATTGATTGTGTATCTGACGTGGCATGGTCATCAGACAACAACGATCTATGTGGAGGTTTGAAGGCTGGTGAAGATGGTTGTGGGGGGATGGCGGGTGCAGAGAATGTTGCAGAAGAAGGACCAGAGGCGGGACCAGAATCACCAGTTGGAAGTGGTGGTACCTCGCCTATACTTTGAAGTTCTGGAGATGCGGGGTTGGGTACGAATATTGTATTGCGAACATCTCGGCGGCCTCGCAGTGTGCTCGATCGCTTCGGCTGTGCAGCTTGCTGTGTAGATGTTAGCGCGCGTCAACCGGGCGTCTGGAATTACTTACTGCGCGCAGCGTGTTGACGAGGTTCGCAGTAGCCGCATCAGCATCGTCGTCTTCCTCCTGGATTGGGGCGTTCCTAATGTCAAGTTTGAATTGAGGAGGAGCGTTTCCTTCGTTTTGCGCGCTGGTGCTTGTTAGCCAAGTAGACTCATGGATCCATGGTTTACTTACTATCCGGCTTCCCTTTCTGCTGCGGTAATGGCGTCGATAGCAGATGGGGGCACAGTGTAGCCTTCGGCGTCCTTCTCTGGCTCTGGCTGGGTTTCCGTGGGTGGAGGTGGTGACAAGGGTTCCTTGGGCTCAGGTATCGGTTCCTGCGTAGGTGTGGTTCCGTTTACAGCAGGTGGCGCTTCCGGTTCTGGTTCCGTTTCCATAGAAGACTCGGGTATAGTGCCGTTCGGAGCCGCCTCAGGACTGATCTGGCGAGCAAGGCTTGGAGAATCCGATCTCTGGGAAGCAGTAGGTCGCGAAGGAAGGTCCCTCACGGGCGACTCTGGTCGTTCCGCCATTGGGCTCAGGTTAGAGCCCTGATTTTCGCGATCCTTTGATTTGCCTTTGCCGAATCCACTGAAGGCTGATCCCAAGTTTGATGTTGATTTCCGGTCTGGTGATGTCGTTCGTCCGTATGGATGCGCACTCTGTCTTCGTCGGCCCAAAACAGTTCCGAAGCGCTTGAGAGGGTTCGAACTGTGCTTCTCCTGCACCGAGCCGCTCTTCTGGCTCCTGTTGTCGTCTGCCGCGGTGGGCGAGGTGGGCAATGGAGGCGGTGCCAAGCTTCTCGAAGGTGTTCCTCCGGTGTTGCTCGGTTTCCGGGAAGGTGGAGGAGCATCGCCACTCCGCATCCTCAGCGCCCACGTTTGAATCTCATCTGCCGTTTCAATGTTCAACATGGCGTTCAGGGTCTCCTCGGCCGTGGTCCTACTCCGTTCGACCTGATCCACCTCGTGCGTCTGAAACTGGGTGAGAACATCGCGGAGGTGGTTTAGGCGGGTTTCGTCGATGGCCTGTAGCTGCTCGAAGACGTAGGGTGCTTGCGAATCCCATTGTAGCTCAGCCTTTTCTATCTCTTGCACAGCATCGGCAACGGCGGACGCCTTCGCCTTCGATCCCTTATCACGAAGTTTGGCCTGCTTCTTCTGCGCCGAGTCGATGTCTTTTGCGATGGCTGAGATGTTGCCCTGGATGTTGCCCATGGCCTGTACTTCTCGATTGCTGCCGGCGAATTCGCGGAGGGGCCGCTCGACGTCGGCTTCGATCTTGGTAGCGAGATGGGCGTGCGATTGGGCGACGGATTCGGTTGCGCCCACGATCTTCTGCCATGGAGTCGCGAAGATGCTGTCCTCCCGTCAGTCCATGCGCTCTACTGCGTATAGTGCGATGCGTACCCTAGGTCGGATGAATCATCTGGAGGATGCCTGTTTGCAAGCTTTCGCAGGCCTTGTACATATTGCTCTTCGACGCGACGGCGTTCCTGCGCATTGGTGAGCCCCCGTGATGAATGCGCGTATCCTAGGCTAGACCAACCTGCAGCCAGTCGGCGATTTGGGTATTCAATTGGGTAACATGTTTCATGCGCCCGTCGAGGACCGTCACGGCTTGCGCGGGAGAAAGCGATGTCTGTGGATCGTGTGAGCGGATGCCGGGGGGATGGGTCTAGGGACAGCTCTCACCAGCAATGCTGGATATTCTTTGCGTTGGAGCTCCATGGCGGCGGTGTGGGGGATGGGCGCGCAGCCAGAAAATAGCGGTCCGGTATATTCACATAGAGAGAAAGCTCTGGGAGCTTGTCATGTGTTCGGGAAGCTGTTACGACTGCGCTGTCAGTGGTGGCTTAGGGCTCTTCCCTTTCGGCCTAGTCCCAAGACCGCGGTAGAGCCCGGGTCTGACGTAACCTACCTTGGTAACGATACAACCCCCAGGTCAATCCCCGGCCTCTCTGATGGCCTCGCAGAAGGTCAATCGATTGTGAGACACGTCAGGGCGTTTCGAGCGGCAGCATGAGTAAGGGCATTCCGGCTGAGTAGGCTAGCCCAATTGACTTCCTGCGGGCACCAAAAGCGCTGAGTTGGGTAGCATCGATGCCCTGATTCGGCCCATTTGCGCTTCTCTTGCCTAACCACCACCGCATCTACTGCGTGATCCTCATCTTTCCTGCTTGTCTCTCAGATACCCGCGACACATGGCCTCCTCCGACTGGCGATCGAGCCTCGGCTTTTCTGCACGCCTGTTGGCTGTCACTAAAATGCAAGTAACATGTTTCCACTCTCGCACTAGGGAAACCTGGTAAGAAGCTTAAATCCTTCCACAGACAGGGCTCAACCTTGACCATTGTACATGTGCTTGACTGCACTTCCTCTCCTCCTGTTTCCTGAGAAATTGGCGCCCGATGATGCACAGATCTGTGTTTCCTGTTTATTTTTCTCTCCTTAATCTAATCATGCGGTAGATCGTCGGCCTACCAGTCGTCAAACCCATTGCTTTCTGCAGCCGATGCCCGCAAGGAGGCGACGCTAGCTGAAGGGACCATCTTTGAAGAGGCCCAGTCTTTGGTAAACAGCACCATGATGAGTTCTTGGGTTAAGTGATAACGTCTCTATAGGAGGAATATGACAGACTGTGTGTCGACAAGACAACAGGCCTCCCAAGACCGTCTCTTGAGTTTCCAACATCAGAGGTCGGATAGCATATAGTGATCATCCTGCAATCCGTTAATTTGTTGTAGGACGAAGACTATGTTCCAACCCCGGGCGGAAAGCCTATCGGAAAGTATCACAATGCCGTGTACCATCGCGAAGGACTCTTCTCTGTCATCTACAAAGCACCTGCGCTAGGTCATGATGGCTTCTTTCCGGCAGACTCACCGGCAAAGAGCAAACTGGTTGCTCTGAAGATCACCACACCATCAGTCATGGAACCACCGCACGACTCAAAACGGGAAGCCCAAATTCTCGCCCTCGCAGCTTCAGACCGAGTCATTCCGTTATTGGATAGTTTTCGCGAGAACGGAAGCCATTTCATTTTGGTATTTCCTTTTATGCGCTACGACTTTAGCGATCTGTTGCAAGGCAAGAAGCTCTCAAAGAGTCAAACCAAGTCATGCCTGAAGGACCTTTTCACAGGTCTAGCTTACGTTCATAGCAAAGGAGTGATCCACAGGGACATCAAGCCTTCTAACATTCTTCTCAAGTCTCTGGACGGCCCAGCATACCTCTCCGACTTTGGCATCGCCTGGGCGCCTGATGCACCCGGTTCAGAAGCAGCAGACTCCAAGATTACTGATGTCGGCACCACCTGCTACCGACCACCTGAGTTGTTGTTCGGCAATCAGAAGTATGGTTGCAGTCTGGACCTGTGGGCTGCCGGTTGCACAATCGCGGAGGCATTGGACCCTGCGCATCAGACCCTGTTCGATTCCGGAGAATTGGGAAGTGACTTGGCATTGATCCAAAGCGTGTTCAAGAAGTTGGGAACACCGACTTTGGAGGTTTGGCCGGTGCGTTAAACACGTTGCTACCATGAACCCTTTGCTGACAGAAACAGGAAGCAGCGAGTTTCCGCGATTGGGGCAAAGTGCAGTTCTACGAGTATCCAGCACAGGACTGGTCTGCATTGCTACCGACATCGTCTGAATCAGAACGCGATCTGGTAGGTAGTCTAGTCAGATACGAAAGTGGCGCGAGGATGAGCGCATCAAAGGTACGTTGGTAGACTAGATGTCCTAGGCACAGCTGACGATCGATGCTAGGTTCTCGAGCATGCATACTTTGCCCGTTGAAAGAGCCACTAGGGTAGACATGACGCGTCTGGAATACAGATGAGATATTTCCTGGACCTACCGGCAGGGAATTGCTGTCATTAAAAGCTCCTCACTCAGTAAGCTTCGCGTTACATAGTCGCGATTTGGAAATGCGCGGAGCATTTCCGCGCGCATGGGATAATTACCGCCGCTCAGCTGCGGCCTGGAGAGTATTTCTCCTTAGATAGAACCAAGGGAAAACAAAGCAATTTTCTGCACGACGGCGTCCGCTCACTTTTCATGCAGTGTTCGCTCTCGGGTAATTAACGTGATGGGCGAGTGGAAGGGCGTCGGTGAGAGCCAGGCCAGCCGACTGCGGACGCTAGGACTGCAGGGCTGACCCTCGACCATTCACAAGCAACAGCGTCACTACAGCAAAACACAGGCCGAACAACAAACCGTATTGGCCCCCCTGTGTGCTCCAACCAGCTCACTGTGCCCGGAATACATTTCACCTGCTCTCGCCTGCATGTCGCCGCCATCAAGATAGCACCTTCCCGGCCCCGGCCTCAAGCTACAGCCCCTCACGTCGCCGCCGTTGTCCCACATCGATCTCCGCCCCGGCAAACTACCCAATCCGCTCAATATGGCTTTCCTTTTCAGAAATAAACAGAAGAATAATCTCGAGCTCACGAGATCCATCAAAGAGCTCACATTGCGCCTCGGGCAAGAGGACAAGCCCAACCCCAAGGTGCGACTACGTGGCTGCGTCGTGGGGCTTGAAAAACATGGCTAACATGTGACAGTTGGAGGAGGGGCTTGCGCTGGACTTGCAGCAGATGAAGATTCGGCTCCAGGGTACACTGGGTAGGCTTCACTTTTCTGCAACATGGCGCCTGCAATGCTAATGCGCTCAAAGACACAGAAGTTAACCCAGAGGCTGTTTTCCAGCTCCTCACCAACATCCTCAACGAAGACCTACTTTACGCCCTAGCCATAAACATCCACAAGCTTCCGTTTGAATCGCGAAAAGACGCCCAAGTCATCTTCTCAACGGCATTCCGCTACAAGCCCGCCGGTCAGCCTACCCCGCAAGTCCTGGAACACGTTGTCGCATACAGGCCGGATATCATAATCGCGCTATGTCGAGGCTACGATAGGCGGGAGAGCGCCATGCCATGTGGTGGAATACTACGAGAGGCGCTCAAGTACGACGCAATCGCCGCGCTGCTTCTGTACGACGAGCCCATGGAGGACGGACAGACACTCGACCTGGGCAATGTTAATCCCGATCTACCGTCAACTGGGAACGGTGTCTTCTGGAAGTTCTTCGGATGGATAGACAAGGGCGCGTTTGAAGTCAGCGCCGACGCATTCAATACCTTCAGGGTAGGTTGCGTGGTTTGAGTGCTGTCAAACAGCTGGCTGACATGTTGACAGGAAATCCTGACAAAACACAAGCCACTAGTGGCTACATTCTTACAGACCAACTTTGACGCGTTCTTCACAAAGTACAATTCGATGCTGGTTCAGTCGGAGAGCTACGTGACCAAGCGCCAGTCGATCAAGCTGCTCGGAGAGATATTGCTCGACCGGGCAAACTACAACGTCATGACGCAATATGTGGATTCTGGCGAGCACCTCAAGATCATCATGAAATTGCTTAGGGACGACAGAAAGATGATCAACTATGAAGGCTTCCACGTTTTCAAGGTGCGTATTGATAATCATGATGGTTTTGATTCATGCTTACAGGAACAGGTCTTCGTCGCCAACCCCAACAAGTCCGTCGCCGTGCAACGCATCCTCATCAGCAACCGGGACAAGCTCTTGCGCTTCCTCCCATCGTTCCTCGAGGATAGGACCGAGGACGAGCAGTTTATCGATGAGAAGAGTTTCTTAATTAGGCAAATAGAACAGCTGCCGCCAGCACCAGTAGTTCCACCGGCGGCAATCTAAACTAGCGCTCGTAGTGGGCTCTCTCCTTGCTTGTTATGGTTTGCATGGGATGGCGTTCGGGTTTGGATATCATTTGGGCGTATTCCCCTGGCAGGCGCATCATCGTCATCATCATCATCATCATCATCGGCGCACACATGATATCCACTGTGAGGGTCTGACGTCGTAGGCACGGCATGCACACCGAACTTTGGAAAAAATCAAACAGTTATGATTTTGCTTATCCAAGCACGTGCACACGCGTTTGATTACTTTTGGCAGAGAAACAAGATGAAGCTGACGGAATGACACTGGCTGGAGGTGAAGACGATTTTGGGAGATATTCTTTGGCAGCTCGTTTGAGGTTCGCATTACACATGAAAAGTGCTCGCGTGCAGTAGTTTGGCGGAGGAGCTGGCGCTGGTGCAGGCGTCTAGACCCCATGTGCCATCACGCGGTGGATCGCCCTGGCTCCCTCCCGCGGTGCTTCCCCGCCTAATCATTTGCGATGACACGTGTTGGTGATTGGCCGCTCTCATATCGGCCAGCAGAGCCCCCGAACCAAGTCCGGTGTCACAGATTACGGCGCCGTAACAATAAGGACCTCGCAGCTGTTTGGTAGAGGGCCTCCAGGTAACATGCGTGCTGAACGTACCTGCAGCCTGCATTGTCTCTGTCACGCTGAAGCATTCCTTGACGCACCGTCCCGCTAAGCCCCTGATGCTAGCTCATCGCTAGAAGCAGGAAACTGGGGCCTCATCTCGTCTTGGCAGCAAAGGCTAAAGCGAATCAGGTGCAACGCCGTCGAACAGCATGACTTCAGAGCAGGCCCGGATAACTCGCTGGCTGCAGATACAGGACACCGCTACACAACAAGGGCCACTTCTTAGTCCGGGGAACGAATTCCCTCTGAGGACCTTGCCCTCCCTCCCCTCTGATAGCTCCCTCTCCGACATCGACTCGGATGCAGGGCCCAGCGTCTCGCAACGCACCAACATCGCGAAACTCATACATCCGCCTACCCCTACCATGACGGATGAGCAGACGGCTGCTCGAAGACGTTCCTCCTCCCTCGCCGGCGCCACGCTACCCATCAAGAAAGACACCAAGAAACACCGACGACGCCGTTCCGACCACATTGCTGAAGAAGGGGAGGAATCCTCATCGGGCGCAGACCGGTCCGACTCAGACTCGCCAAGTGACAGCGACGACGCCGAAGACGACGACGGCATGAGCGCCGACGGGCTCGAGGATGACGAGGAGACGGGCCTCACCAAGAGAGACAGACGGAGACGCCGGAGAAGAAAGAGGAGAAACACCCTGCTCGACCAGCGCATCGTGCCGGATGACAACTACACGAAAGAGGAGAAGAAGCTGGCCGACCAGAATCTCATCCGGTCGATGATGGTGAACGCCGTACTTATTGGATTATGGTCAGTCACTACACCCAAGTTGAGCCCATGACATACTAACACCGCCAGGTATCTCTTCTCCATATCGATATCTGTCTACAACAAATGGATGTTCAAGGAGGCCAAGGACGACGGCGAGGCCAAGAACATCTTTCCATTCCCGCTATTTACGACATGTCTTCATATGATTGTCCAATTTACCCTCGCATCACTCGTTCTATTCTGTATCCCCTCGTTGCGACCCCGACACGACTCCCTCAACCCGCACGCTCCGGGCGCGCGTACAGAGCCGATAGATCCGAAGAAGCCCCTCATGACCAAGTGGTTCTACTTCAGCAGGCTGGGGCCGTGTGGTGCAGCCACTGGCATGGACATTGGTCTGGGCAACACGAGCTTGAAATTCATCTCGTTGACCTTTTTCAGTATGTGTCGTCATAGCCCGTCGCAAAACAAAGCTAACATGAACAGCCATGTGCAAGTCGTCCGCACTCGGATTCGTCCTGCTCTTCGCCTTCCTCTTCCGCCTCGAACAGCCGTCGTGGAGACTCGTCTTCATCATCCTCATCATGACCGCCGGTGTCGTCATGATGGTAGCTGGTGAAGCTGCCTTCCATACTCTTGGCTTCATTCTCGTCATGGTCTCAGCATGCTCTTCGGGCTTCCGCTGGTCCCTGACCCAGATTCTGCTCCTACGCAACCCCGCTACCGCGAACCCATTTTCCTCCATCTTCTTCCTTGCGCCCGTCATGTTCATCAGCATATTAATTCTCGCGATACCCGTGGAAGGCTTCCCCGCGCTTTTGGAGGGCCTTTCACACCTATTCGAAACCAAGGGCACTGCTCTCGGTGTTGGCATTCTTTTGTTCCCAGGAGTCCTGGCCTTCCTAATGACCTCATCCGAGTTTGCTCTGCTGAAGCGTACTTCGGTCGTCACCCTTAGCATTTGTGGCATCTTCAAGGAGGTCGTTACCATTGGAACTGCAAACCTCGTTTTCAAGGACCCGCTTACGCCCATCAACTTGACCGGGCTTGTTGTCACGATTGGCAGTATCGGCGCATACAACTACATGAAGATTAAGAAGATGAGGGAAGAGGCGCGGATGAATGCGCATCTCCAGAATCAGGACCAATACGCGCCTGTCAACACTGTAGACCCTCTCGAGCGCGACAGAAGAGGCAGTGTCGTAGTACGGCCAGGCCAAGGCATCGTGCGCCACAGTCTCCAGCTCGCGCCTGGTCTGAATGGAATATCGGGAGTGGATAGCCCAGCGAGGACAAGTCCGCTAAAGCGACCTGAGGACCATGAGTAGCACACATGCCTCCAATAAGTTATTTTGATTTCACACCTGTATTTTGTGTATTTTCCACGGCATTGTTTTCTTTGTAGCATCAGTGGCGTTTTCAGGCATTTCGTACAGTGGAAGGAGGAGAAGAAGAAGGAGAGCGACAACATTCGCTTTGTATCACCAACAGCAACCGCAACAACATCCATTTCCCATGTTCTAAAGTATCGTCTCGACGAGTATCTTCGGCGGTATTATCTAGCTTGGATGCAAATGCAAATGCCGCTTCCAATACTTGTGCTAGTGCATGTCGTGTTTCCAAGTGCCAGTCATGGGGCGCGGCCAATCAGCCTCGCATGTGAAAGTGATGATCGCCATTGCGCCGCTGGGCGCCACCTTGGCCGCAATTACCTCATGAGGGTCATGCCGGTCGAGACAGCGCCTGCGCCTGCCTGCTTGCTGTCTTTCCCACACCATTATCTGGCGTTGAGCGCCTGTCCTCTCTCTGTCACCGTGTCTTACTGATCGCTCACACACACACACACACACACACCATTATTTGTCTTGTACTATTGCAGCTAAACGTCCGAACTGCACCTCGTTTCGCAACCACCGGCTGTGTTTCACCCTTCACACGTTGCCCGAAAGGCCGAGAGTAACACGCCTCATTCGTGGCTTAAATCAGCCGCGTGCGCCATAATTGTGCTGGTGCCTGTCTTCTGAGACTATCTTCACAACAACCTTCCCTTTTCGCTTTTGCTGTTCTTTTGACTGCGCGACTTTACAACTTGTCGCCCCACCCCCTTCGCTGCTATGCGGCCCCTCACCACGCTCCTCGCCCTCCCGTTGGCGTTATTACCTTCGCTAGCATTTGCACAGGACCTCGATGTTCAGGTCACCAAGGCGGTGGAATGTACGCGCAAAACGCAGAATGGCGATAAGGTGTCGATGATGTACAAGGGCACGCTGCAGAGCGATGGCAGCAAGTTCGACTCGAGCTATGATCGCGGCACCCCGTTCTCCTTCACGATTGGCAAGGGCCAGGTGATTAAAGGTTGGGACCAGGGGTTGTTGGATATGTGCATAGGAGAGGGAAGGAAGCTGGTGATACCGCCCAACCTGGCGTATGGAAACCGTGCCATGGGTGACAGAATTCCTGCGGGATCGACACTGGGTATGTGAGAAGGATCTGTGGTTTCTGGAGGTTGTGTCTGACCATGTGTGCGTGCGCAGTTTTCGAGACAGAGCTCATGGGTATTGACGGCGTGGAACCGGAGCCAGTGAAATCTACGAAACCTGAGATACCAGCCAAACCCAGCGATCCTGCGCTTGCGAGACCAACGGTTGCGATTACGGATGAGAATGTCAATTCCAACGACGAAGAGGCCGCGCCGGAGAACGTACCCCGGCCTACATCTACCTCGACACAAGAAGATGCTGCTGCTGCTGCTACTCAAGAGACCAAGCCTTTGGAGACTGCAGCACCCGCTGCTGAATCGACCAAGCCGGTTGCTGCACAAGGAAACCCCATGGACGGCGAGTCTGGTGGTGGCGAATGCAATTTGCTTGGAGACTTTGCTTTGCTAGTACAAGGTGCGCTAGGCCTCCTTGCGGTATCCTCGCTCGCGGTCAAGAGGATGCGCGAGTCACCGCGGCGACCGATGAAGATCTGGTTCTTCGATGTATCCAAGCAAGTCTTCGGCTCCGTACTTTTGCATCTAGCAAATGTGCTCATGTCGATGCTTTCGTCTGGTAAATTCGACGTAGCAGCAACCACAAGCGCTACAACACAGTACGCGGGAACAAACGGCGAGGGAGATCAGCCAAACCCATGTTCATTCTACCTCTTGAACCTAGCCATCGACGTAAGTTCTATCCAACCTCCACCCTCAAAATCCACCCAGCTAACAACAACAAACAGACCACAATTGGCATCCCCATCCTCGTCCTACTCCTCAAACTCCTCCACGCAGCCTTCGCCCGCACGCCCCTCGCCAACCCGCCCGAATCCATCCGCAGCGGAAACTACGGCCAACCACCCCGCGCAACCTGGTGGCTCAAGCAATCCATAATCTACTTCCTAGGCCTAATCGGCATGAAACTCTGCGTCCTCGCCATCTTCGCCTTCCTGCCCTGGATCGCATGGATCGGCGATTGGGCCCTCCGTTGGACCGAAGGAAACACAGCGCTGCAAATCACATTCGTCATGTTTGTTTTCCCGCTCATTATGAATGCGCTGCAGTACTGGATCATCGATAACTTCATCAAGGATCCGCAGCACGGCAGTGGGGGCAGCGAGAGTGAGGGACGGTACGGTGTTGTTGGTGATGAGGATAGTGAAGATGAGGATGAGGAGGTTTGGGCCGAGAGGCAGCGTAGGAGGGAGGTGGGGCTTGATGATGATAGCGATGTTGAGGCTAATGAGGTGGATGCGCTTAAGGAGGCTAATCCTACGGTTGTACCATCGAGAAAGAGGGATACAGAGTATGATCCGGCGACTGATGGCGCGAGCGGCAGTGGTAAGACCAGGACGGAGTAGGTTTGCCGTATTCTTGTCATGGTGGTTTTCAAGCTACTTCTTGATGAAGTTTTCGATCGTTTGTTGTTTGGACGGGGATGGATAGATTATTTCGTATAGGTCTGGTGAGGGGGGTTTCGCATTACCCGTAGCTTTTATAGCATCAAGGCTTTTTCACTTAAACATTCCGCTTTCCCACTCGTTTGATACAAGTTTGGAATATGTAGGGTAGATTGGGATATATGTAAACGTGAAAGAAGAGATGTTTACAGCATGGGCTTAATCTCGGTTGCCTCCTTGAACTCAGCACCAGTCTTCGATCGCACTTCATCCACGGTGACGCCATCGGCGAGTTCGATTAGTGTTAGACCTTCTGTGAAGTCGACATCAAAGACACACTATGACAATAAAACGTTAGCAAAACATTCCACAAGACAAACACCCCTCTCCCCTCTCATAGGACGGCCGGGAGAAAGGAAAAAGGTTCAGAAAGAATCGAGATCGAACTTACCAAATCTGTGATAATCCGACTAACGCACGCCTTACCCGTGAGCGGAAACTCACACTGTTTCAAAATCTTCGGTCTACCCTTCTTATCCGTATGCTCCATAGTAACAACAACCTTTGTCTTCTGCGGATTAGACACAAGGTCCATAGCGCCTCCAAACCCCTTGACTTTGCCCGGTAACATCCAATTCGCCAAATCACCTCTTGCAGAAACTTGCATGGCGCCGAGAATCGTCAGATTGATTTTGCCCGCGC
The DNA here is from genome assembly GCA_004380135.1 of Stemphylium vesicarium. Taxonomy (NCBI): domain Eukaryota; kingdom Fungi; phylum Ascomycota; class Dothideomycetes; order Pleosporales; family Pleosporaceae; genus Stemphylium; species Stemphylium vesicarium. The sequence goes on along the minus strand of QXCR01000011.1, from coordinate 336,522 downwards.
GGATCATACCGAACGACTCTTCAGACCCAAAGCACGAAGCGCCGGGGAGTAGGGTGACTGTTTCTTTACCCGCGTTGATGAGGTCGGGGTCTTCGAGGCCCTTTTGCGGGTAAGGACCGAGGCCTAGGATGCCGTTTTCAGACTGGAGTTGGACTTCTACTGAGGGGTCGACGAAGGAAGGGGCGAGCATGGGCATGCCGATGCCGAGGTTGGCGTACATGCCGTTTTTGAATTCTTTGGCTGCGCGGCGGACGATGCGTTCGCGTTTACTGGCTGCGTCGCCTTGGCCAAGAGCAGAGCCGACGGCATCAGCGGGGTCTTTGGCGTTGACGGTCTTTTCAATCTTCTTCTCGGCTGTCGATTGGATCACGCGGTCCACGTAGATGCCCGGGACGTGGACGGCGTTCGGGGGGATAGTGCCTACTTCGACGATTTCTTCGGCTTCGACAATGGTGATGGTTGCGTTGCGCGCCATGGCGCCGTTGAAGTTTTGGGCGCTGAAGCGGAATTGGACGTTGCCTAGGCGGTCGGCTTTGTGCGCTTTGATGAAGGCGTAGTCGCCTTTTATGCTTTCTTCCATGACGTAGCTCTTGCCAGAGAAGACTTTGACGTCACGCGGCGTCGAGTATTGGGCTACGCTGCCGTCGCTGTTGTGCTTGAGGGCTAGTTCGCCCGTTTGCACGACTGTGCCAAAGGCGGCGGGTGTGTAGAAGGCGGGGATACCGGCGCCGCCTGCTCGACATCTTTCGGCGAGAGTGCCTTGCGGTGTGAGTTCAAGCTCTAGTTCGCCCGTGAGGTACATTTGTTCGAGCACTTTGTTCTCGCCCACGTAGCTGGCTATCATCTTTTTGACTTGTTTGCTTTCGAGCAAGAGGCCGAGGCCTCCCCCTACCACACCCGCGTTGTTGGAGACGGCGGTTATGCCGGTGATGCTGGGTGTGTTCTTGACTTGGTGGATCAGCGTGTCTGGGACACCGGAGAGACCGAATCCACCGCACAGGAGGGTGCTGTTGGAGGACATGTCTTCGATCGCGGCGGCAGCGTTGGGATAGACTTTGTTGATCTCATTGCGGCGGAGAGACGAGGAGAATGAGCGCGAGAGATTAAGATATGTCTATCCAAGTCAATATTTTGTCGCATTAAAACACCACAGACAATGCCAGCGTTGCCAATACCTTTGTTGTGCTTCGCGAAAACGTGCGCGCAGTGCGGAGGGCGTGGGATATCGACGGCATCATGTAAGAAGTATGTGTATGCGAACAGCAAAAAAGTAACTCTCAATCTCCAACCCAAGGGCGCTGCCGCAGATAAATGTAAAAAGGAACGTAGCGTTCCTGGAGGATTCGGGATTCTAGCACCATGGCAAGCACCTCGGGTCTTGGGATTAGTATAGTATGGGTTCCGTCGGCAGGTATGAGCGGGAGCGCGGAATTGGGCGCGGCGCGGAATGTGGAGGAAAATCGAGGGTCTGGATTGCGGAGAAGCTGGCTCGCGTGCTGGGGTTGCGCTTGGGAGGCGCCGTGCTGATTGGAGGCTGCGGGCTGACTCAGGTAAGTCACGGAGATGTTATCCTCGTAGCGCCGGAATGCGTCAGATGTTTGTGAGTGAAGTCTGACACGACATTTACATTTTGAAGCTCCTCCCGAGACCTGAATGGTGGAGGTAGGAAGACAATTGAGTTATACTAGATAGCTATATGTGGCAAATACAGTCTCGCTCGAAGTATATTCTTCAAATCCACTACACCTGAGACAGCGACGGAAAAGCCCCTTTCATCTATGAACTGGACGACGTAAAGCTAACATCCCTCATATCTAGCATTCCCGGCACTGTACACTATGGATAGCCAGGACGTCCAAGCTAGCACATTCCTGTACCATAATTACGACGTCTGATCAAGATGCTGCCACGGCACATCCAGGCTTCTGTAACCTCTCGATGTACTCGGTCTTGATATCATGTGAAGTACGATTTCTTGGTCGTATATTTTTCCTCCCGAATTCCACTCAAGTGAAGTTATCCCTCCCGAACCCGGAAGCGATTGCAAGTTTACCCGACTCACTGATCTGTGTAAAGAGGAAATCTCAATATAGCGAAAATGGTCATGCAGATTCCGAGAACATGATCATACACACCAGTCAGACAATGCCATTGTCACCGCGAGTCAGCTTTTAGCTGCGAGCGTAGTCAGAGTAAGAAGACTCATGTATATGAATACTAAGATACTTCAATCATGGGTTTGTTTCTTTTCTTCTTTCCCTCTTCTATAATCCTCTCCATCCAGGTCTTCTATACGCAGGCTTGCTGTATCAATACCGCAAACTTGTCTACTTCGACGTCATCACACTACCCCAGCAACGACGCTTCCCAGATCTCGAAACCCATCTTCACAGCATAGCCACGTCACAATCAACATGGCCCCACCACCCTCAGAGTTGTTCATATGTTTCCAGGTTTTCTGCTTCGGCCTCATGACCATGTCGTACGCTTTCCACGGCCTCGTGCAAAGAACTGCTGCTGCACCTTTGGATCCTGTCGCGTCAGGAAGTATGATTGTGAGTGTTGTGGTCGTGCAAGCTCCTTCCATGGCAGCTTCATTGACAGGAGGAGCGAGTTCTGCTCTTCCCACGACAGTTGGTGCCGGGGGGATGTCAGCTTTCGCGATGCCGAGCCGGGGTCCAGGGATGGTCGCCAATGCAAATAGCGGAGTCCCCGCTACAGCGATCCAGACATCACTCCTGCCGTACGAGACCGTGGATTATGGCTGGGACCCGCCCACAAAGGATATCGGCTACATATACGGCAACGCAACCATCAACAACGGCTGCGAAGAATCCTTCAATCTCATGCTGGAGGGTGGTTTTCGTCTGGGCGGATTTAGAGACGATAGCTGGGGCACACCCGAAGAGCAAATCGTATACTCGATTCCAGCAGGAGGCAGCTACTCAGAACCCTACCGCATGACCTACATATCCGGCAACGACACAGAGGGCTACAACGCCGCAACTAACACGCTCTGGGGCCAAGGTATCTCACTAAAGATCTATTGGGCTGATCGCCCTGGCGACATGAACCATACGCAGTTCGAATACGGGCTGAGTAACAACCCACGGAGTAACCTCACGTATCCTGAGCTGTGGTACGATGTCTCGCTGCTGGACTGCGGACATCCTGAGAACCCTTCTACCTTGGATTACACTGCTACTGAGCGTCATTGGCAGCGCAAGACGGAGCAGTGTCCTGGCTATCAGAGTGGTCTGACGGTGCGGTTTGAGGAGGCTTGTGGCAGCAGTGCGGAGTCGTGCGTGGAGATTGATTGCGCGGGCAAGTGTTTGGATATTTACAATTTTGACAGGTCGAGGGAGTTGGAGGCGACTAAGCAGTGTAAAAAGGAGTACAAGGGAAACATTGTGCTAAGCTTTTGTGCTAGGTTTAGTTAGGTGAGGAGATGGCTGGTGTTTCCTATTTTGCGACAGTTGGATGGCGTTGATTTGGTGATTAGTCTGTTTGGTTGATAAGCTGTCCGTGTTTGTATAGTCCCACTCTATCGGTGCCTTATTCAGAGTTGGTCGTGATGATCATGTTTGACGGTGATAGCGGCGGACTTGGTGAGACGCTCGGGTTTGACGTTCTGGAAATCGCGCAACCTGTCATGTCATCGACGATGCAGCCTTGCGGAGATAAGAATAGGAGCATTCGGCGGTTATTAATGAGCCCAAACTCGGCGGCATCGCAGTTCCCACCCACGAGAGCGATCTGATTAAGTTTCGGTTGTGGCGCGTATACGTTATGATTATCTGTAGATCAGTTGTATCTTGGTGATGGGAATGCAAGGTACCCGCTCTATGCCGGCCAATGGCAATTGGCGCGGCTCGTGTTCCCGCGCTTGGGAGACTAGGAATGAGTGACTCGCGGAATGTCGTATGACTTTGGAAATGCAATGGTGAGGCGCGAGGTAGCCATATTCCATGTACCGAAAGTTGCATGGTGGGGGTGTTCGGCAGGTGGGGTTGCTGGTGGTGTTCCCACGTGAGGGAGGTACCCACGGCCCAGGTGACGAGTAGAAATTGTGTGATCAACGAGGTCATTTTGTTTCGCGTAGCAGCTCCGACGCATGATGCAGCTCACTTTTCTTGGCTGACAGCCCTACGATGTACAAGTGACAGATGCATTGTGTAGGAGTCAGATGTAGAAGAAGCGCGGAAGCCGCTACAGTTTCTAGAGCGATACTGCAGCATGGCAGGCAGGGGGCAGGGCTCGCCAGCACAATCGCGCCATTAGTGGTGCCATGGACGATTGCGGGATGGATTTCGGACCGGGGCCCTGACAGAACGGCCGAATTTGCGGGATAGTGTATTCGACACGTCAATCGCGATAGAGACAGCGGCGTCGCTAGTGAGGCTCTTCAGTGCAGCCATGGCAGTGCGGCAAGCATCTTGGTGGTGATGAGGAGGGAGAGGGTGGCGCTAACCGGAAGCGATGATGAAGGGAAATCACGACCGTGTAGCGTCGCAGGGGAGCCCGGCCAATCGGGACAACGTGGCATCCCGCTCGCTCGCCTTCAGCCACGCCAGATGCAGCCGTTGCCACCGGGCGTAGGAAAAACAAAAGCGGTGGATCGCGAGGCAGGTGGCGCGACGCTCGACTTGACTGCACGCGACAGAGGCGGTTTGGATGCGGTGCCGTGGCGGGCGATGATGCGATGGTTGGGCGTGGTTTGATCGTCCTCAAGCGCTCGAGGCTCGGCTTAGGCACCCGGAGGAGCGGCTAGGTCACGGGCTACGCGAGTCCCTGAATGACGTCGGTGCCAAGATTAGATGATGGCGAGGGCGCCCGTCCGCCAACAGTCAATTTCGCTCAAGCGGGATGCTGTAAGGAGCCCGGAGAAAGACGCTTTTTTTTTTGGCGCCAGCACGCTTTCTACGCGATCAACGATCTATTCCAAGCCTCTTTCTGTGCTACGCGCCTGGACGTGTGCTGCCCTACCTTCTGTAAGTCTATGCAGGCCTGGCCGGCCCCAGAAGAGTCGTCTGGCACCAGCGAGCGAGGCTCATCCTGCTCCTGATCCTGGCATGAAGCCCACGTCCTACGTTCTAATTCTCGCACACCAAGCACTCCCAGCTTGCGTTTCTCTGCTACCCCGGGGGGATTCGGCGCCTGACTGCAATCTCGACAGCCTCAGCAGATTCCGGTCATAGCTAATTCGTATTGTTGAGTTGTCCATGGTGCTGACGCCGCTTCACCGTTCATTGTTGCCAGGAGCACTCTCCGCGACGTCATAGCCTGCCCGTCCCATCTATGCACCATATTACCCCGACCCCATCACGACACCCTTTGCGCTTCACGTGGGAGACTGGGGAATGCAATAATGACAAAGGCCCCGCTACCCTCTCCTAATTCCAAGAGAGACACCGCCACCGCCAACACCACCACCAACGCGCCGCCACCCACTGTGCGCCCGCCACTGCAGAGATTGGCAGCCAGCGACCCCAAGTCGTATCAGACCCAGACATCGCAGCCCTCGCCCCGGACCCAGCAAGAAGCCCAACTCCGCGACGATGAAGCCACCGATACCGACATGAGCGAGGAAGAGAGCCAGCATGGCGACGAGCACGAGGGTGGAAATGCCGGGAGGGAGACTGCGGACAATGCGCCCGAGGGCAAGGCTTCGCCCGACGAGATGGAGGTCGAGAGGTTGCGCGGCCTGCAGTTGAGGATGCTGCAACAGCAACAGCGCGCGCGTTTGCGGGGGTCCTCTAACAACGCCAATGCCCCACCGCTGGGGTCTCGTCGCATATCTCCCATCAAGGAAGAGCCCATGCCCGGCATCTCACCCACCCTCGAGGGCGCCTTTAGCAGTCCCACACCTAGCCCAATCCCTCTGGCTACAGGACTTACCGAGTCCACCGAGTCGACTGAATCTGCAAAGACCATCCGCGGAAGCATGCCACCAACGCCCGCCACCCATCCCATCCGGACCCCCTCATATCCATTTCCGACTGTTCCTCACACACCAAGATGGGCGTCCGCCTTCCACATGCCCTTTACCAGCCTGTCGCCTACTGTGTCTGCTGGATACCCACGAGAGTACGCAGCCCCCAAGGATCGCATTGCCTCGGAAAGCAGCACGCCCGCCGCATCCAACACGCCATTTGCGCCAGGAGGCCGACACCACCCAAGTCCCGACGTCGAAGACCCACGGTTCCCTAGTCCTAATCTCTATGATATTGTCTTGCGCCTGGGCACTGAGCCTGGTCTTGCTGCCTGGTGGACGACTGTAACATCGATTGTGCATGATCATTATGGAGCAGAACGAGCTACCCTAGCCGTACCAGCTGATGCCTCCGACATTGAGAACGTGCCCTGGGGCCAGAAGACTAGTTTCACTGCGCCCGCTCATGATGCCAGCCCACATGCTGCAACATACCAAGAATCCATGGGACAACAGAGCCACTTTCAATCAGCAGAGACGCCAGGTTTCCGAGAGAACGAATCTGTTGATATGCCACCTACTACAGTGATTCCTGAACGGAGACCAAAGTTGTTCTCACATCATTCTTTCGCAGGCCACGAACGCCAGAAGCCGAGTGCATCGCCAGACAGTCCGTCGCCAGCCCAGCCAGCTCGGCCTCGAGGTCCACTTCGGGCCGCGAGTCATGCTCCTCACATGGGTTCAAGGCCGGATCATCCACTGAGACAAGTTTCACAGGCCTCTTTCGATGGCGTGTCTTCTCCTGCTTTTGCCGAGTCGACTCCGACAGGTGGGCCGTCTTTCAGTGATCCAGAGTTTTCAAGTGTCGGAGAACCTTCGCCGCCTAGCGCCGTGTACCATGTACTTCGTGCTCTCGATCATGAGCCGGATGCATTGATAGACAATACCGGAGTCAATCGTGTACTGGAAAGAGGGCGTCTAGTGACACTAACACGAGACTATTCCACTTCTATCTCAACCTCGAAAGAAGACCTAGTGAAAGACAAACTAGAACAAACCAAGCCTTCTGCGATCCAAGGTAGTGCTGCCGGGCAAGAAGCTCAAAAGACAGCTGCTCGCAATCGGCCCAATCTTGGAGCTAATGACCCCAGGCTGCCACAGCGGTATGAAGAATACGAGCAATACCCAAGCTCGCCATGGGCACAGTCACCAGCCCCCTCGCCGGCTATCCAGAACGATGCCGATGCCAACCCTTTCTTCACTACTGGCAATGTAGACGAAGAGACATTCAATCCCTCTCGCTCTCCCCAAGACTACACCCAATATGGCATGGTCGAAGCCATTGGCGTTGACAAAGCCAGTACCGTTACACACATACCGCTGGTACATCCAACACTTTCGCAGCCGATGGCATCAGCAGACACCTCTACACCGTCTCAGACGCCAGCAATGTCACGGAGGCAATCGGAGCAGTCCATTGGGACGTCGTTGAATCAAGCTGACTTTGTGCGGAAAGCGCCCATTGCTATTCTCTCTATACTGTCGCCTATAGTCCCGTACCCACGGAACTTGACGAACTCGCTCAAGCACCTCGGTCCTCACCTGGCTACCTCTTTTTCGAACGCATGGCATTATACCAACGCTCAAGCCCAGGTGGCATCAATACGACAACGACGAGTCACCACCAGTACTGCAGGAGGCATTAGTATACCGTCAGATTCCGATAGTCTCGAGGATCTACTCCATCTTGACCTCGAAGATATCACGAACTCTGCGGCTGGGAGCGTTACTAGCCCTTCCGACTACTCTGGACGTTCTAGGCACAGCCCTGGAGGTTCGATTGCTGGAACACCTGGTTGGGATGCGTCCTCGCTCGGGTTCTCTAGCAGGCACTCACATGGTGGAACGCCTGGCCATCTTACAGGGAGCGAGGCCGTGGAGAGTTATTTCGATGCTAGGAAGCAGGCTAGCAAGGCCTCTAACACAAACGAGCAAGCTGCACGAAAGCCGGATAAGCGTACTGGCAAACGGGTGACTGTCAATCCGGTAGCAGAGCAAGTCAATGAGGATATCGCCAGGTCACGTAACGATAAGAAGGATGAATCGTTAAGTGCACGTCGTGGCCAACCACAAGACGCGTCCCACCACCGCAGTCACTCCTTCTTGCACTCATATGGCGCAGACTTTAGTTCCTCGTTCCAGTCGCTTCCTGCTGCTACCACCCCAGGGGGCCGACCGGCGCAGGCATCTCAGGGACACTCACGGAGACTGTCTGTTACTGAATCGTCTGAAATGCCACCACCTTCAGAGAGTCTGCTCCGGACCATCATCGATTCTTTGCCGGTCCAGATATTTACCGCCGCACCAAATACTGGAGCAATCAGCTGGGTCAACTCCAAGTTCCTGATATATCGTGGGCAGACTTCACGGCAGGTGCTGCAAGACCCGTGGGATTCAATCCATCCCGAAGATCGCGCTTCATATCTGGAAGAATGGAGTAGGTCTTTGCGAACCGGCCAGCAGCTGCAGAAGAAGGTTAGGCTTCAACGGTTTGACCAGTGCTACCGGTGGTTCTATGTTCGAGTGGCACCACTCAGGAACAAACGTCAGCAAATCGTGCACTGGATCGGTACCAATATGGACTTTCACGAACAACATATTGCTGAGCAAAACTCTGCCCGCCAGCAGGAGACGGCTGCATCGGAAGCCAAGTATCGCGCATTAGCGAACTCCAGTCCTCAGATTGTATTTGTTGTGTCGGATCGGAGGGGACTGACATTTTGCAACTCGCAGTGGATTTCCTTCTCCGGCCAGAGCGAAGTCCAAGCCCTCGGCAATGGCTTCCTTGAGCACGTTCATCCTGACGATGTTATCAAGTGCAAACTTCCAGAGCTGGATGAACACGGTATTGCTAACGTCCCCACTTCTCTCCCAGCCGACCATGGACAACAAGACTCTGGTTCTTCTGACGCTTCTTCAGAGACTGAGAGAACCATTACAAGCCCTGGCGGTTCGACAACTGACAGGATGGACATGCCGCAAGCCAAGCTCTCGAAATTGGCTAGCACAGGGATATTGAGAGTTGTCAAAGACGCTCATGGGCGGGCGTCTTATTCCACTGAAGTGAGGCTTCGCAACAAGGACGGCGATTACAGATGGCATCTAGTGAGGATCCTGTTGGAAAAATCGCTTGCCGAAACCAGTGACGAAGAGACTTGGTATGGAACGGCTACCGACATCAATGATCACAAGCTGCTCGAGCAAACATTGAAGGAGACAATGGACGCCAAGTCGAAGTTCTTAAGTAACATGTCCCATGAGATTCGAACGCCTTTGAACGGTATCTCTGGAATGGTCAACTTCCTTCTGGATAGCGTCCTCAACAGTGAACAGCTAGAGCATGTCAACATCATCAAGGCTAGTACCGACAGCCTGCTCAATCTCATCAACGATATTCTCGATCTCTCCAAGGTTGAAGCGGGCATGATCAAGCTATCTATGGAATGGCTACATCTACCGTCTCTCCTCGAGGAAGTCAATGACCTGAACATGGGCCTTGCTATCCAGAAGGGTCTGGAACTGAACTACCTCGTAGACGAAGGCGTACCTGCAGAAGTGAAGGGTGACAAGTTCCGCATCAGACAAGTGCTACTCAATGTAGTCGGTAACGCCATCAAGTTCACCGAGCACGGAGAGATCTTCATACGATGTAGACTGCAGCCTCCCGACCGATCTCGGCAGCTGAAAGACAACGAGACTATGATCCGGTTCGAAGTGGTAGACACAGGCCAAGGCTTTACGGATGCTGAGGCCAAGTATCTCTTCAAGCGCTTCAGTCAGATCGACGCCAGTAGCACAAGACAGCACGGCGGTACCGGACTTGGATTGGCTATTTCGATGCAATTTGTCGAACTGCATGGAGGAAGAATGGATGCTCGGAGTGTGCCCGGCAAAGGCTCGACATTCTTCTTCACAATCAAATTCGGCCTTCCCACTCCAGATGACTTCCCCAAGCCGCTGGTCTCAACCCCTGGAACGCCTGCCTTTGAAACACCGCTCGCGCCACCTCAAGTCCCATTACATCTGCCCCAGCCATCAGCTTTACAGAAGTTCGTGCAGTCACAGACTCCTGGACAGGCACCAATAAAGCGCATGTCGAGTGTGTCATCGGAGAAGAGCGAATCAGCCAAGTCTCCGGTACCCAGTCTGACAGCTTCTGATCGTTCGCGAGACTCACCCTCACTCTCATCTGGAAGCTCGGAGCAATCCTTGACGAGCGCATCTCTTACCGGGCAATCGAGCCTAAGATCGGAAAGATCATCTGCATCGTCTTATTTGCAAGAAGTCAGTCCTCCTTCAGACCCCAACATCAATCTAGCCCTACCTTCCAAGCGACCTGAAAGCGACCGGCAGCCTCCATCGGGCGACTCGACCAGTTCTGTCGACTCTGACCAGACGGTCCGCCCGTCTTCGCCAAACCGCAGTCTTTCGCCATTAGGGAGTGCGCTACAACCTCCCATGTACTCGATCCTCGTGGTTTGCCCTCTTGAGCACAGCAGAGAAGCCACCATCAGGCACATCAAGAACACGCTTCCCCAGGGCATCCCTCATCAAGTCACGGGGCAGTCAAGCATTATTGGTGCTCAAAGGATGATGGGTGGCGACAATCCCGTCTTGTTCACACATGTTGTGCTTGTTCTACACGACACTGCCGAAGTACACGCTATCATGGACCAGATCTTCGGCTCCACGGCTTATAGCAATACTTCAATCGTCGTCGTATCGGATCCATCACAGAAGAAGGAACTCATGAAGGAAGCGCCAGTGTACGACTACGAACAGCTTCACACTGACCGGCGACTGGAGTTCATCTATCGACCACTCAAACCATCGAAATTCGCCATTATCTTCGATCCACAGAAGCAACGTGAGTCGAGTACAGATCGCAACCAGGATAGCGCACAACAGGTCGTGGTCAGCCAGAAGCTGGTGTTTGAGGAGCTCAAGCGCAGAGTTGGTGGTAAGAACCACAAGGTTTTACTGGTAGAGGACAACAAGATCAACCAAACTGTAAGTGAATAATGCTTTGACGCAATGTTTGCTTGTACTGACTGGGTGTAGGTGATCTTAAAATTCCTCGCTAGGATTGATATCGAGACGGAGACAGTACTGGATGGCGTCCAGGCTACGGATGCGATTTTCTCAAAGCCGGCAGGGTACTATTCAATTGTTCTTGTAAGCAATACGGCAAGGCCTGATGGTGCTGCGCTAACACGTCCCAGTGCGATTTACACATGCCCAACAAAGATGGCTACCAAGCCTGTAAAGAGATAAGAAAATGGGAGAAGCAACATGGATACCGCCGCCATCCCATCATCGCACTATCAGCAAACGTCCTGGGTGACGTGTACGCAAAGTGCGTGGATGCGGGATTCAACTCGTACGTGACGAAGCCGGTGGAGTTCAAAGAACTCTCGATTGCTATGACGAAATTCCTGGACCCGGCGGATCCATCGAAACAGCCAGCTCTCATGAGGAAGAAGTGAGAGGCTGTACTTTTTACCTTCACGCACACATACAAATTATCGAGGCATGGACCTTAGTACTGCTCTACTTGCATCAGCGAACGGCGCAATTAGAGGCAGGAGACATGCTTCTTGGCGGACTGGACAGGGTCAATGTCCGCTTATTACTACAGACGCATTCATACATGTATTACCATTGCATGTTTTCCGCGTCGACAATGCTGCCCTCGAATTTGCATTGATGGCTTTGAGAGATGTAATGTTTTTGACATGAGTGTATGGGCATTTGACGGCGTATGGATGTCTGGAAGCGAAGGGCGGTGGGGTGCGATTCATTCTTGTTGACAATGGGTATTTGGGTACTTTTCACTATGGAAATGGGAAGAAGACAGAAATAGGCTACAAGCACTGGATGCGCATGGCACATGTGTGTGTACTAGAGCTTATGACGGAAACGCAGCGCTATGGATGAGCGCAACCTTTTTGTACGATATGGACTGGAGAGGCGGGAGAGGATATACCTAGGATTAGCAATATGAACTTGGCACCTTTTCACGGTACTAAGCTCCTGATAGCTCGTGATGCGAGTGGGTATGCGGAATGTATGCACATCATCGAATCTTAGCCCGAAGCATGGCTTCACGAGACCAGAATGCGCGCACTAGACAGGCATGGCGCGTCGAGAATCGCGTTCTCACCCTCGGAAACCACGATGCAAACATCACCACTTTTGCCGTAGGTCTGTCATCCTTCCCCTCATTGGCTGCACTCTCCATCCTCGTTACATCCACTTAGCGCTCATTGGTGGATCTTTGCAGGGGTGTCCATTGTCGTCATTGCCGGCCTGAGCTTCCATCATTCTAAAGTCCGAAGCACCCCTCTGACAGCTGTCGCAGGCTGACACTTTGCCTTTCTTCACTTCTCCTGTATCTCGGGCTTCTCGCATTATTTCATTTCATTCTCCGCTTTCCAAAATGGCTTCTGCGACCGGAATCCCTTCGACTGCCGCTGCGGCGCGCGGCCAAACTGAAGAAGAACCTCTCCTAGGCAGAAGAGGAGATGCCAGTCAGATGCAGGGCCAGCCGCTTTACCACAACCTGTGGATAGGTATGTTGTCGCACCAGGATAGATGTGAAGGCCATGTTGCTAACAAAGCCTCAGGCACTGCTCCCATCGCGCAAGCCGGCATCTGGATCGTAAGCCCTCCAACCCAGGCCCGTACAGCGCCAACGTCCTACTAACCCCCCGCAAAGCTCGCAGCAATAATCTGGGGGGCAATCTTCTCCAACAAACTCATCTTCTTCTCCGCGCACCCAGTAAGCCAGCTTTCCACCCTCCCACCACCCCAAGTGAAGCCTCCCAGCTAACCACCAACGCCCTGACTCCAGCTGCTCAACTCCGTAAGCCACCACCACAACACTACCCTAGTATCCCCCTCACGGCAACCGTATCATTGATACCCTTCAACATAGGCCGGCTTCCTCCTCGCCATCCAAGCAGCCCTCATCCTGCAACCCACGCATACCCCCGAACAAAAGCGCGCCGGCACAGTCGCCCACTTTCTCTTCCACCTCGTCGGCGCCTCGGCCCTAACCGCCGGCCTCATCATCATCGAGATGAACAAAGCAGGGCCCGGCCACGAGCACTTTGAATCCGCACACGCGCGTCTCGGTCTTACCTTTTACATTCTTGTCTATCTGCAGGCTGTTGTCGGGTTCACGCAGTATTATGTTCCACAGCTGTATGGTAGTGTGGATAATGCGAAGAGTGTGTACAAGTATCATAGGATGGCGGGTTATGTTATCGCCGTACTGGGATTGGCGACGATTTGCGCAGCTACTTGGACGACGTATAATTTGAACCTGGCGCATATGCAGCATTGGGCTGTTATTGTCGCGAGTGTGCTTGTGCTCGTTGGTGTAGTGCCGCGCATTCGGTTGAGTAAGTTTGGGGTTAAGAGTCAGGGGGGGGAGGTTAGGTTGTAGAGTTTTGCGAGGAAGGGGTGGATGGGTATATGAGGTTTATGTATACACGAAGGAAATACGTTGTTGGGGATGAGTCTGTTTGAAGGTGGGAGTAGGATTGACATACGGACATGATACGGCATTTGCATGCACTGTATGGCGTTTTGGTACTCATTTCGCACATTACACATAGTGTTTTCTCTCTTCATTATTATACGATCGACACTGCGCATACTTGCGTTGAATCATTAACATGTCGTCCGCCGTATTGTCAAGCGCTAGCATACTCAATACTCAAGCATGTCCATGGGAAAGAGAACATGCGCCTCGTAACGCCACGCTAACCAAACAGTCTGATATCACTAACCTCCTCTTCTCTGCACCCAAGCGCCTTGGTCCCTCCAGCCGCTGGAAATTTCCCACGGCTAAAAACCCCGAAGCGGCAAAAGCGCCCTCATTTCTTCTTCCCCCACCCATGCTCCTTGATCTTCTCTTCCAGAATACCCAACGCAAGCCCGTTGAACTCAGTCAGCAGGACCTTGGCCTCCGGCTTCTCGACCAACTCCATATGTGCGCTGATTGTCTCGCTCACGATTTTACGCAGTCCCTTGTCGGTCTCTGGAGTTGTGGAAAAGGCGTGATGGGCTGCGATGGCGAAGTCGGCGTCGTTGTAGAAGTGCTTGCACGCGCGACTAAATTTCTCTACGGCGAGGTCTTTGAGGCCGACGACGTCGTTATTATCGGCGAGTCCGTAGATTTTGGTGTGGGTGAGGAGTTGGGTTGCGGGGCCGTCAAGGGAAGGGAGTACTGGGGTTGAGGCGCAGAATCCGCAAACGAATTTGAGGCACATGCAATCGCATGACGTGAGACTGAACTGGCCACTGTACGTATGGTGTGGGCAGACGTTCTTTTTATCGCAAGAACTGCCTCTGGAGCTGCACGTGTGAGGGAATGTGTAATGATACGGAATACCATTAGCATCCTTCTGTGGACGCTCTGGCTTCGCTGTATGCGTCTCACCAGCCGTAGACGCAAAACCCGGTAGCTCCGGATCGTACTCTCCCTCGTAAAGTTACTGTAGCAAGAGCTTAACGCAAGCAGGCTCGTCTTCGGGAAGATTGACAACGCTCTGTTCTGCTTCATACATCTACTTAGCCACACTGTTCACCGTCACTTTCAAACTGTCCGATGATATACTCACCTGCCCGCCAAACTTGAGGGCGCGCTTGAAGAACTCAACCCACTCGCAGACGATGACTTTGTGCACTTTGTGTGTGTGTCGCCGCTGCAGGTGATGGTGAGGTCCGAGTACGCGCTGTATTTGAGAAAGCTATCGGCGAGTCAGTATCTCGTTCTGTTTTTGCTTGTGAGGACGCTCTTACTCTTTGAGTGAAGCCATGACTTGTTGTTGAGCTGGTCTTGCCATGTTGAGTTCGTCGGTGAGTGCGCGGTTGGATGGAAGAGTAGGTCTGGGAGGTGAGTAGGTTGTTGTGCCTTTTGTATGCGTGTGGGCGGATCACTTTTTTTCCGATTATTGTCCGTGCCGAAGTGAAGGTGAAAATGACATTCATGATGCAAGTGAACAAGTGGAGGAAGTAATCTACTCAAGCTTCTAAAGGCCCGGAATGACCTTGAACCAGTTGATAGGCCGCGTTTATCTTGATCTAGCTCTCAGTGCCGAGAGCTGATTCAATCTATGGAAAGAAAAGTTTGTTTGGGCTGAGAAGAAGCGCGTTAAATGTTTGATTTGCTGGAATCATCTGATCTCGCATGTCTTTAATGGCAAATAAGTGGAGGAAAGCCCCGTGCAGCTGATGGGCAGTCGCAGATAAGATCCTCCATCGTTGAAAGAACTATGCAACCTTGTAGAGCATCCATGGCCCAAACAACGCGATTGTACCTACTTTTCCCCCAGAGCCCATCCATGCTCATTCACCTTCTGCAAAAGTACTTCGAGAGATAGCCCGCTGAATTCTGTCATCAACGGCTGTATCTCTGCCTTGCGAACGAGCTCAACGTGATTTGCGATGATGTCAGTGACCACATCCCTCAAGCCTTTGCCTTCCTGCACCGTAGTCGAGAGTGCGTAGTGCGCAGCAATAGGGAAATCTTCAGCATCCCAAGATGACGCGCATCCAGTGCTGATTTTGCCGCGAGATGGCTTCTTCAAGCCAGTGACGTTGTACTTGTCGGCGATCTCATACATCTTTGCAAGGACCAAGAGATTGCCTGCTTCGTTGGCATCGCAGTGAGTACATTCCTAGCAGACGAAGTTGACAAGATCAGATGAGAGTTCGCAATTACGATGAGGACAAGTCGGGTAAACGTAGGCCATGGGGTTGCTGCTGTCGCCACAAGAATGCGGGAAGCCGTAATGGTAACGCAGCCCGCTAGCATCGGAATAGGGTCTGCTCCCCGGGGCAAAGACATGGCTAGAGAGATTGGACGCTTCCTGAGGCTCATATTTGTAATCGCCCGTATAAGGGTAATTCATGAGCAGTCCTACGATCGCGGGTTCGTCGTCGGGGAGATCAATCACTGCCCGTTCGGCTTCCTGTGAATGCCAGAGAAAGGCTACACGATTACCAAAGTTTCCCTACTAGGCCTCCGAACCGTATAGCTCCTGCAAAGAAGTCGGACTGGGTGCACACTATCATTTTGTGTACTTTATGCACATCGGCCCCGCAAGTGACGGTGAGATCGGAGTAATCACTGGAGGCCAAGGACCTGCCCCTGTATTAGTGAGTGATTTCCCAAAGTGGTTATGGGAGCGTACCCCGCGATCGCGCCCAATACGTTTTGCTGCAGCGACTCCATTTGGGATGCGGGGCTATTGAATATTACTTATTGTTGGAGGAAGGTGTTGTTTGCGACCAGGGAACATGAAATGACCGCGCGCAAATCGGGCTAGTCCTGGCTGGCGTCCGGTATCAAAGCTAACTTCGCACGGTGAAGGTGAGCGCGAGGGTGTTGCAACCTATCTGGAGCTAAAACGCCAACTTAGCAGCACAAGAATTCACGACCAGGGTCTTAAGAAGTAGACTCGGGGGTTTCGTGAAAGTCACTCAAGAGATCATCCAGCGTCGTCCAGGTCATCTGTGCAGGAAACTCAAATGACATCAAGTCCGACACATCATCCGGTGGATCGAGGCTCGCATTGAATGCATCCCAGTCGAAGGCTTGTTCATTGCCTTCACCAAAGAACTCTTGCACAGTATTGACGCCATCACTGTCGTAATTCTCCCATGACTGCGGAAGTGTTTGTCCAGCTGCGCTTGCTGTTTTGGTACGAACTTGCCGCTGACGTTGACGCAGCATCTTAATGAAATACGGCTCTTCGTCAATGAACTTGCCTCTGGCCGTCGTGTATGCACCCCAAGCTTTCAGTGTAAGGTTGTTGAGTGCGATAGGAAGTGCACGTTTGGCAAAGTCCTTGTCGAAGCTCGGATGAGACACGTAGCTCTTTTCGATTTCTCCCCAAGCACTATCGACCTTCTCGCCCTCGGTGCGGTATCGCAGTTCGGAGACAAGATAGATGAAGGCTTTCCACTGGAAATTCAGATTGACGTGCCATATGAAACCACTCATCTCTTTCATTGTATACGCCAGGTTTTGGGATGCTGATACGTGTAGAGCAAGATCGAACAAATGCTCCTTCTCCGCCTGCGACATTTCGACATTGTGGGATTCGGAACTATGAGCCATAAGTCTCATCATGAAGATGACAGCTTTGGCGAGATGCATGCACATCAAGTGCCATGGCACCTCGGGGTCACAATAGCGCAAGAATTTCGTTTGAAAGTTCCGTTCGAGCTCGTCGATCGCCCTGTCTTTGGTGGCCACATGTATTGCACTTGTGGAGAGTCGATGCCAGAGGCCGTCAAACGTGGTATGCTTCTCTGCCGATCGCTTGAGGAAATCTCCAACATAGCATCGAATGAGGAAGAACATCATCTCTGTAGCACCTTCGTGCTCTTTTGGCATCTCTTGCATCCCGGAAAACAGGTCGCTGTCATTAACATTTAATGGCAGCTTGACATCGCCTCGGAGAATCATGCCGGAGGTACCGGTACCAGCCAGTTTCTGCGAATGCCCTTCGAATATTGTGATCTGCCACCAGAGCCGCCTGCGTAGCTCTGTTTCGAAAGGCGGTAGGCCCAAAGTTTCTCCGTCACGGTGAAGGCCGATGCGCTGACCAATTCTTTGAGCAATGCCAGTGAAAATCCATATCACTCTAGCATCATAGTCTTGAAGGGATAGCTAATATTCATTAGGTTCTGTACATGGATGACTCCATTTCAATTTCCAAACTTACGATGAAAAGAGTGAATGCTTGTAGTAGCATGAAGCTGGCGCTTTTCAGGAAGTTCGCGTTAATCAAAGCCTGCTGGGCGCCTCGTCTAAACCGTCGGATAGCCGTTGCTCTCGGCTGTCCGAGCATAGCTATGCATTCCTCATCGCTAAGTGATTGCACTGTTATACAATAAATAGCGAAAAGCAATGCTTCGAGGTCCCGGGGGAGAGCATATAAGCTGTCACTTGCATTGAAGACGAGCCGCTGTACCGTGGGAACATGACAAACCTTGACAAGAGGATTGATGTTATCGAGGTAGACTTGCCAGAGCTTGAGGACCTGAATGGGGCAAGGGTGAAGAGATTGAAGATTGGTTGGCCCGGAAGATGTGCCCATGATTAGAGCAGTTCCATCGGTGCCAATAACGTCTGGCGAGTCGCGACTGCCGCTACTCAAGGATTCCTCATCAGACGACTCATCAAGGATCTCTCTCGTTTCACGGAATTCGCCCCGTAGACTGGTCCATATACCGTTCTCCAAATATCGCGATTTTCCCTCCTCCGTTATAAGGACGCCAGCCTCGGAAGCGACGTGGGCTGTTTGCGCCTTACTAGAGATGTCGGAATCGAAAGAACCGTCGAAACCAGTAACTTGCTCCTGACCACGCGTCAACTTCCCACATTCTTGTCTGACCAACCTCTCCGGATCTACACCAAACTGGCGAAGCGCATCTTCATATATTCGAAGTCTCGTGGTCACGTCAGTCTCGCGCATGCCCTTCTTTTTCCTGCGAGGTGGCGGGGGAGCTTTGTACACGCATTGAACCCGGATTTTGGTACAGTTCGCACAACCGCCCGGTAGTCTGTCGCACTTCACTTTTCGTTGTGCGCATAGCACGCACGAGAAGCTTTTCTGCGCCGGTGGCTCCCCAGCGGCAGTCGTTGCGCTACCTGCGCCCGACGGATCGGAGGGTCTGCCGGCATGTACTGAGACCATCTCAGCGAGTGAAAACGTCACTGGAACTCGATATGACTTGATGACGCGCAGAATCGGCAGGAAGGGCAGAATATATGATGAGAATGCAGCTCCAGGCACCAGTCGCGAGGGTGTGAAGGAACGCGTCACTGCTATCTCCGTGTTAAATCCGCTCGCGCTGAGTCACCACACTCATTAGGCCTTCTCTTGTTTGGCGACGATCCTTTGTCCACCATCAAATCGCACCGTGTTCGGGTCGAACTCGCATAGGGGCAGTCACTGGATGAACGGCATCATTAGTACGATCAAGGGCGGGTTGTGTGACAGAACGGCGCCCTTTAACTTACTTGCGCGAATTATCAGCCCTTTCTACTATATACTGCTGTCTAATTCTTCCGTTTGCCCTTCACCATGGAATCCGAGGCCTGTCGTGGCCATGAGCTAACAGTCTCACGCACGCACATTGGCACAGCTGAGTGTTATATAAAATGGCTGTTCCCCATATATACTCATCTTGCACTCCTTTCGCAAGACAGCAATTTGAGACTTGCAGGCATTGCAAATACGGCTCATTCAGTCTCTGCGCGAAGAGTTACCGCTACCCGGTCAGAATTCAGACTTCGAAACTGCTCTAAAGCGTAATTTCGTCATTTACAGAGCAACACAAGACCAAATCTACGATCGGCAATCCTAATATTTCCACGAGGGCCGCCAAATACTGCGACCTGGAGAAGAACGATCACGTCCGCGCTCGCTGAAAGATGTATGCTAATGTCGACATGGATTTAGAGCCAGCGGAAGAGATCTTTGAACCTTTTGATCAAGATGTACTCAGGGTGATTGACCCAAACCTTTCCCCAGAAGTACTCTATCGCAGATACACGCCATAAGGACGCCTCACGTTCGGGTTTTCCGAGGTTGAACTAGTTTGCAAAGTCAATGTCCCAAGGGAATCCAATCCGGTATCCTGCTCTGTGGTTGACCATGATTACTTACTCCCGAGGAAGGTTATCGATGGTATCCGCCATTCATTGCGCACCACACTAAGGAACGAATCGGCATTTTTTCGCAAGACGATGAGCGCCATAGAGGTCGCAGCTGTCGTCTTGCGTCTGGTGGAAGAGACTGGCACATATCTACAAGAAAATCGGCAGATTGCACAGCAGCTTGAACCTTCGCAATTCCACGACGCCTTTGGAGTAAGATATCTTCATCAGCCACGTCATGTTGGGAAATTTCCGGTAGCAGAGACGAAATGACTGCTATAAAACTTCTGGGGAAGTCACCGGAGGAGCTCTGCAAGGCTGCGCTTCTAGAATATAAGCTGCTCCATTGCGAAAACGTGCTGCGAAACGATCTGGCGAAACGGTTCCTGGCCTACCGACGCGGTCTACGTCGACGTCTTGAACAGTTCAGTGTAAGTATTCTCCGGAAATACGTGCCATTCGAGCATCGGTGTTCCAGTTCCGGTGCTGCCGGAAAGGAGCAGCTCATCGACTACATTACGCAGCAAAAGATCGTTTATCATGGCACCAACCGAGCAAATGTACTTTCTATCGTACGGAATGGTTTCTTGAAGCCAGGCGACAAGAACCCTGAAGCTTCCGGATGCATCAAGGTAGTGCACGGCACCAGTTATGGGAAAGGCATCTACTCCTCACCACATCTAGACTACACACAGTACTACAGTCCACATGGAGAAGCATACGACCCATCTGAACATCCAGGCATCAAAATCTTCGTTTGCGCTATCGTAATGGGAAGGACCGCTACCGTGGACAGATTACCCCAACATCTGAGGACTGGTAAACCCATCGAGGGAGTCGACGGCCACGCCAGCCACCATGGTTTGAATACGTTGTATTCGACCAAGCCCAAATAGTACCATGCTTCGTTCTGCATCTGGACTTCAGCGACAAGCGAGCCTCGGATCTGCAGAAGCTAGCTAAACAAGCTGCGAGCAACATCAATAAGCTTCGAAAGCCGAAAAAGAAACCAGCTTACGTGGCACCCGGTGAGGTGCAACGCGAAAAAGAAGAGAGGGTCGTGAGAGGGAAGAAGTTTTTCGCGTATGGGTTTGGACCAGTCAGCGGCAAGAATCTGGTCATCGAAGAGGTCGGGCAGGTAGACGATGATGAGGAGAACTATGGAGATTACCAGAAGAATCGTTTGGCTTGGGACAAATATGAGCAGTGTGGGAGGGAATATTGATGCCGACTCCTGTCGTACTTCAGTGTATCTTCAGTTGGGATTAGTCGAGACAATTTCATATCGTAGTCCGTAAAGGACCTTCATGAGCATAACGTGTGACACCTTGATCGTTTATTGGGAGACTACGTAGATACTGCCTGACGTCACGCCAGCGCGACAGCACCAATGTATCTGTCTCATGTACCGTTCATTCATACAAACCATCTGGCATAGTGAAGAAATAATCCCAGATTCCCCTGTGAATCGGCGAAAGCTCCGGCATCCAATAGTCGCTTTCTTGGGGGACTTTCTCATCAGGCCAGAGCTCCTCCCCCAGAACCAACATTGCTTCACCCAATGCCGCTGCTCCATGAAGCAGTCCCAGTGCAGCAGTCTTGTCTTTTACGGCTGCTTCCTCAGCATTCTTCAACTCCAGCTTTTCAACCAAATACTGGGGTTCGACCTTCAAAACATCGATCCTGATATCATCTGCCTCGTGATCATCTCGCGCTGATTGTAGCTTTTCTGTTGACTCGTCCATCTCTTGTTGCACTTGTTTCTTTGCAGTCTGAAGCTTCTTTTGCTGGCCTGTCATTTCGTGCTTGACGTCCTTACTACGCTCTCTCACTTAGCTGAGTATTTCGCGCTCCTTCGCTGGCGAAAAGAACTCTGGCTTCAGCTTTTGCCGAAGCTGTTTGAAGGTGGCCGAGGGATTGATGCATTTTAATATCGTGTTATTGGCGTGTTGAAGCGCATTGAAAGCGGTCTGGCGCTCAGACGTGTCTCGGAAGGTCGCCGTCAGTTGCACAATCTTCTCGCGTGCCCACGCGTTGAGATCATCGAGCACGGTCTCCATTGTGGCGACACTAAGAAGTAGATTGGCAGTGCCGTTAGATTCGGTGTGACTGCGATGAGATGACCAAACTTCACGTGCTTTCTCCTTTTCCCATCTTGTGCCTTGTGGTCTACAAGCTGGAGATCTTAACCGGAGGGGTTGGTGGCATTTGGGCACCAATGGCAAATCAAATATCTTCATTGGGTAAAAGGACTTGGAATTCGCTCTCTTGAACCGTCTGGGCAGCCTCATCTTCGAGTCGTGTGCATATCATCATGTGCCGAATTAGCAGCCCAAGGTTATAGATGTCCGTTGTATGATCGAGATCCCATCTCGCTGGAGGGTAGTCCTTGCCCTTCTTATATAGAGAGCATTGCTCTGGGGCTTGCATGTACTGCTTGCCTTCGAACCGAACGCTGGCGAATTGAGCTTTGCGCCGGGCGGGATCTGGATGTAGGCATAGTGCGCTGCCGAAGCCTCCAAGCATGGGTTGCGGGTAGAAGTCATACTTCGAGTCAGCTCCGGTGAGAAGCACGTTTTCAGCATGGATGTTTCGGTGTAATACCCTCCGCCACTCAGGTCATCGAGAGTTTGCGTCAAGTATGCATTTGTGGAGTTCGCTACAGTACCCAGTCTGGCAGGTGATGAGAGCTTCTACTATATACCGGAAGACAACCCAGCAAAAGTGTTCTGGAATAAGCCGTTTCGCTTCCTGATGGTTTGTAATGAGCATTTGGAGATTACCCAAAGGTGCATACTCCAAAAATTGATAATTGAGCTTCCAAGCATCCTGGTCATTGTGGCCTTCAAGATGAAAGTGTAACGTCTGGTTCTCCTTATTCTCAGGGAGCTTTAAGTACTGTTGCATATGGCGACATCTAGTGGCCCTAACAGCATTGACTGCAGCGGCTTCGCGCTCCATTTGGCCGTGGCTTATGTCTTTGATCGAGACGTCCCGGCACTTTACTACCACATTCTGACAAGGTCAGTAAACATGCAACATCTTGGATGTGATAGGAGACTTACCTCTTCGATAACGCCAAAATCATTGACCTTCGCGAATAGATATGTAGAAACATCGGGCACCCCGGCTTTCGATCCCTGCTTCAGTGCACGAATTGGCCGCTGACTGAGCGTCTTTGCAAACGCCAGTTACCCCCGAGAGAAGCCTGAACAAAGCGCCGCTGTTCTCGCGCTGGTGGTAAGTTGCGACAGTCTTCGCTTCAACCTTTGCCGACAACTTCATTGTATAGCACGAATTGCGGACATCTCTCCCCGCCGATGTCGGTGAGACGGCGTTTTGCAGGACGATCGAGGTCTAAGGGGAGGCCATGGGAGTCGCCTTCTCGCCATCTCTTGGTACCTCGATTCCGATGTTGATGTCTGGGTGCGATTTCGATCACGCCTCCAGGGGCTGGCGCGACAAGAGCTAGAGCCCATGGTGGCGGAGCGTCTACTGGCGCGATCGAGACGATACTAAACGAGACAGGCGCGACCAGGATTAAGGCTTGTGCTGATACTGGTGTGGGTACAGGAGCTGATTGCGGTGGAGGCGGTTGTGCAGGCTGCGGAACATGAGCAGCAGGTGGCACCCAGGTCGGACGAAGGATCGGGGGGAGAGGCCTTGAATCGCGTGCACGACGCATCCAGTACGAGCGCGAAGACTTGCTCCACAGCTTGACCCGTCCATTGCCAGTTCGAGGGTGCTTGTTTCTTGCGAAGTCTCGCTCTACGTGTTCAAAAAAACGAATGAACACAAAGCGCTCAAGGTCATTCGATAGGCCATGATCAAAGAATCGGCGGTCGTTCTGGTCCAAATGTATATGGCTCAGTGGAGCTGCCATTTTACTAGGGGAGAAAGTGTTGACACTCTTTTGAGTTCGTGGAAGCAGAAGTCTTTGAGTTGCCAGCCGCGTGAGGTGCCTGTTTGTGGGTTGTTGACAAAGAAAACGGAAGTTGGCGAGTCTTTGTTTACGACAATCAGCTGAATTCATACACCATGACGCCATGACTGCTAGTCGCTCAACAATGGGAACAGCGCTATTGTCAACGAATTAAAACTTAAAGTGAATACAAACAGCATGAAGTGGGGCCAATGCGCAGCCGGTTTGGGTAGCTTTTGGTGAAAGCGAAAGGCGCAGTGAAGTGATGAAAACCCTAGAAGCTGGGGATCCTAGCATCGCACCACTAGAACACGATACAGAGATGCAACAGAAAGTACCCCGTAGCTAATCTCACGTGAGACAACCGTGCAGGTCTTCAGTATTCGACCTCTTCGCGAGCAACCGCGACTCTGTAATGGACGGCGCTGGAAGGGACAAGAAGCGTCGGATGTTCTAGATAGAATGAGACATGTCAAGGTCGCCATCGTATAACTCTCGACTCAGACAGACGTGATCGGATTCTCCAAAAGAAATGTTAGACGGACTCAGCTCACTTGCTGCTGGTCAGCGAAAACATCACGGGGAAGGTAAGACTGCCTAAATTCCATTTTTGTACACGGGTGAAGGCTGACCGAATAGCTCTCCGGATAAACAATGTTCCTAGATTCCTTTTCCATGCATTCAACTTCGAGAGTGGAGGCGGGCCGACCGTGCAGACTAACAATACGAGCAAGATATTGCTGGGGGGTTTCATGGGTGGTAGGAAAGGCCATAAATTCTACGAAATGACCGAGAAGGAGATATCAAGCGTGGCACGTGGGCACTACCACGACAGCAAAATAGTTCCCACAGAATTCAGTTCTTGGGCATCGTCGCTTCACCTTCTCTTGTACTACGCTAGGTCTATGCCACCCGAAAAGAGTGCTCACATTGCAGTTCTGGGCCGCAAGATCTTAGAGCCCGAGGTACTGGTATGGCGTGTTCCACAGCTTTTGGGTTTGGTCTCCACGAATACCTAGCACATGGAATCGTGAGAGGCAATGGTTACACCGCGGTATCCTTCAAGAACCTGGTCAGCCATAGACTATACGATGTGTTCCCGGAACTCGAGAACTTGCGTCTGCATTGGGGCAAATTCGGGTGTCGCTTGCGAGGAGAAATGTTTCTGGATATGCCCACAGACATTGCAGAGACAGAGATAGCTGCTATCAGAAGGATAGGGCATCTGTTTGGTCATCTTTCCCTTCCTGTGGCCATCGCGCTAGCGTGTATCCGGTCTCGGCATTCTGTTGGTCGCGAAGAACTGAGACGAAAAAACACGGCTAGTCGATTCATCACACTGTTAGGAATCGAAAAGGTGGACACACAATTGGCGTCATAGCCTTGGCTTCGTCCAGGAGTAGTTCGTACGACAGGCCCGGTTGGAATACCATTTCCCGATGTTAAGCAATGGATAGAGCTTACACCACGAGAAAGAAGTGCGGTGCGCGATTCGCGTGATAGCGACACCGACAGCGAAAAGGAGGACCAAAACTCGGACGCGGCGACAAACGATACTATCATGACGGACCCCGAGCCCGTATTTCTGTCCGAGACGAGGTTCGTTTAAGAGGTTCAATCTGAGCGAGGGGAGTTGCGCGTGTTTGCCGTCAAGATCGATGACACAGGGAATGTTCTAGATCATGTAGACATTAGCCTGTCCCGTAGCACATGAAGGTGAACTAGCCTAAGGTAGGCGGCTGTCGTAGGGTATCTCATGGTCAATAATGGAATGGAATGTATCTCGAAGTATTTGTCCGGCTATGGTCCGCGCGACGCGTTAATGATGTCATTAGATCACGTGCTGTAAACACGCGTTAGTCTTAGCTTGGGTCTTGCCTTAACACGCGTCGCGCACCTCAAGTGCCACACAACTTGATCGTGGACCGCCAGCATAATTGAACCCAGCATGATGTTTGAGTATCCTTTCCAGGTCTACTTCTTCTAAAAGCATGGATTTCGCCCCTAGTACCTTTCACACCCACGCAACGGCTGCATGAAAACCATACACGGCAGTTACCTTCGCGCTGTGGGTATACCTGCGATTGCACGTGGGTTATCGATGGCCTCACGCAATGAAGATGAGTCACCATGTATTCGAGGCTGGCAGAGTCATCACCATCTCATTTAGACAAAGACTGATGCGGTTGTGGTTTGAATAAATGATTGTATAAGTCGATTCGGAAGTCAATCGAGCAGCCACTCAGTTGCTTACAGCATATTCACTTTTCCTCGTGCTTCGATGGTAGTATTGTGCCGGCCACATTTGCGTCGTTGCCGTCGAACAAAATGGCAATCTCCTCGAGCGCCGGACCTCGGGTCTCCACGTATAGGAAGTAGATGGCCAAGCATTCCAAGACTAGGACAGCGACGTAAACAAGGTAAAACTTCCACTGCAGTGCCTCGAGACCGATGGGGTTGACATATTGGTTGAAGATACCTGCTAGAGAAGTCCAGATGAAGCATAGTGTGAGGCCTTTGGCTCGGATGCGATAGGGGAGGATCTCGACAGTGTACGACACTGTCAAGCCGGGCCAGGCAAGACCAGCAGCTGTCTCAATGTAAGTGATTGCAAAACATGGACTGGATTATCAAGGACTTACCTCCATAGAAAAGAAATATCATCGCTATGACCGCGGATCCTGCGCTAGAGTTTCCCGTCTGGGCGTAAACGGCGCTGCATGCTGTCCAAACGCTGAAAGTGATGAGCATGCCAATGCCGGCGCTCAGGAAAAGTGTTCGACGGCCGATGCGATCCACGAGGAAAGCACAACCGAGCGAGACGAGGAAGCACCATATCGTAAGTCCGCCGTTGATGAGTGCCTGATCAGAGCCCCTGGATATGTGTTAGACCTAGACTGCGCAGTAGCAGGTCGTGTACTTACTTGGTAATGCCGACCGTCTTTAACACCTCAGCAAGGTAATAGCTGACAAGCCCATTACCAGAGCATTGCGAGAAGATGGCAGTCAAAATGATGAGAAGACATCGCTTCCTGTTTCCTGGAGTCCGAACCAGCTCATACCACCCACTGTTCGAACTCGCAGCCTTCTCAGCCTCAAGTGTCTGACTAATCTCATTATACTCCCATGTCACAAAGTCGGTCTCAGCGCCATTGCCGTGGTACTTGGTCAACATCTTCTTCGCTTTTGAATGTTTGTTTCTGCTGATCAACCATCGCGGAGACTCGGGGAGGAGATATACGAATAGCAATTGAATACCGGGCATGGCGCATTGGAGACCGACCGGTAAGCGCCATGACAAGTCCGAACTGATGTGAACCAGAGTGCCGTAAGTCGTCCATGCTGCGATAATAGCACCAAGATACCAGAGGGTGTTGTAGACGGTTGTGACTCTACCCCTATGTCGCGGATGGGAAATCTCGGTGATCAAGAGAGGACATGTAGCATTGGAGATGTTACTCCCCATACCCATCAGCCATCGACCGGCTAGAAACATGGGTTGTGGGTTGTCGCGTGGTGGAAGTGCTTGGATGACGGAACCCAGTATCACGAGGCAGCAGCCGCAAGCTGTACCTGCGCGACGCCCAAGGATATCGGCGATGTAGGGTGTGAAGAGCAGCACCGCGAAGCCGCCGAAACCGGGGAAGGCACCTAGTAGTCCGAGTCGAGATCCGGTTGGGTGATCAAAATCTGAAGAATTAGCGATGGTCAAGGAGATGCTATGGACAAGGTATACTGACATTCTTGCCATGCTGGCATAGTCTGGAGTCCGTTAAGGAGACTGCCATCGTAGCCCAATGTTGTTGAACCCAGGAACAAGAACGGCATCATGAGATACAGCTTCCTGAGTTGAGGCTGCTTGTACCATGGTCTTTCATCTTCTAGGGGAGGCCCGTGAAGAGTGACATCTTCCTGATGCATGATCTCGACATCGCGCTTGTCGTCCATGATTGGGCTTCGAAAAGAATAGTATGCTTCCGGATATCCCGAGGTCCACCGACAGCAACTGTGGGGGTTGGATGCTAAAGATCATCATGTTGAGACTCCATCATGGGTATATATACGCAAAACCCAGCCGTGTAGGCTTCCCCAGGTCTAACCCAAAGCCCCGGTACGCCCGCATATGGTGCCCGTGGAGTGACAAGTGCGGAGGTGGAGAAGGCGCCCCGACTCATGCTAGCGTCAAGATCGAAGCGCTAACGCATCATTTATCCTGATTTCTCCGGTTCGAGGCCTCCTACACTCCCATACATCATGGAAGAACTTCAGATCGAGAGACGCAGTCGACAACGTGCATCGGCTGCCTGTGACGCTTGTCGGGTGCGCAAAGTCAAAGTGGGTCAGTCAATCGGAAACGTCCCGCGCTGCTGTTGACGCCTTCAGTGTATTTTCCGCAGCCAGGAGCCCAAGTGCTCCATGTGCGCTGAGCTAGATGTCGAATGTGCCAGTGCTCGACCGCGGAAGAAGAGGGGCCCCAAGAATCGTTATGTGCAGGCGCTACGTGAGCAGCTGGATGGGGTTGCGTTCCTCGGTAGCGACCACGAACACCATGACCTGGAGGCAATAGCACCAGGGAACATCTTGCAGCACATCATCGACGACTGGTTCGATTGGATCCACCCAGTGGCGCCTATTCTTCATCGTAGACATTTCATGCGACGATTAGATGGCGGAGCTGGACTGGATCGCGAACGGTCGGCATCCTTCTTCCTACTGGTAGCATCCATTAGTGCTGCCACCGTGACCAGTTTGCGAAGACGACGGGACAGATATGGCACAGTGACTGTCGACACTTGCCTGGAGTTGGCCGAGAATCTCAAACTGTGGAGCTCGACTAGCAGGGTAACGTTGGAGAGAACATTAACACTGTACAACTTTTCGAGCGCGGTCCATCATGAATACGGCATCGACTCGCCTTTGGCGCATCGGCTGAGTGGCGAGAGCTCGATCAGCATTCTGTACCTCGGCCAACAGCTTGATCAGATGTCTTTTATGGACCAGCAGATTCTCAAACGCGTTTACTGGCTGATATACGCGGGCCAGTGTACGAGCGACATGCATGGCAGGCGGCTTCTCTTTCTGCGTCAAGCGCATGAGCCCGTGGCTCATTTACTGCCGATGGCAGTTGCAGACGATCAACTACTCCAAGGCCCCATAAGAACCCCTACCGAAGTCACGAGCCCGGATTACTCGTACGTTACCGGCCTGAATGCGCTATCCCGACTTTTCCTGGTGTGGCAGTCTAGCCAGGCGGTGCCGGTTCAAACTATGGCCAATCTGCAAGAGCACATTGCTCGAGCTCACCAGGCGCTCAATGGTTTGCCGCCCGAGCTCACAGGGCCTAACCAGACCGATTACTTCGGCTTCAACGTCCAGAAAGTCAATCTAAAAGTCACGCAATTACACATCCGAGCAAATCTACTAGAACAGATGAATACTCTCGCTAAGCAACAAGGCATTCCGATCACGCCAGACGCCATCATCAGCGAGCGGCACCAGGTTGTGGAAGAACTGCTCAATGTATTGTACACGATGCCGGAAGCAGTATTTGATGCAAACGGCTACAGCATTGTGCCTAAGATAAGAGACATCGGAAGCGCATTACTCGACGAGCTTCGCACTGGCCCACACGGGCGCACTTTGCAAGCTAGTATCAGCCTAGAAAAACTGCTCGCAAAATTGGAAACATTGGATCTACCAATAACGCAATCAACACCATACTAGCAGTAACTACGGATCTAGTAATCTGGCTCTTCCTCCTCAAGGCTATACGCCCAACACTCTGCGATACAAGTTCGAGCTGGGATAGTGACTGCGATAGGAAAGCCTCCATAATCAGGATCCTCATTCGGCATGATCAAGAACTCACCACTCCGTGTCTCATCGCCACCCAGTATCTTAAGTGTCGTCAAATCGCAGGTCTCTCGATCGACCTCTTTCTCCTCCGCGTGAAGGATACCGGTGAACGTCGACTTCGGATTCATACTCTTGAAGTAAAGATTGAACCCCCATCCAGCGCACAGAAACTTGCCATCGCCCTGATGAATGACAAGACCTGCTCCAGGTCCCGGTTTACCAAACACAAAAGCGCGTTCGATTATGACCTTGAAACCTCCCATTATCTTAGTCCAAGGCTTCTCTTTAATCTTCTGTCCTTCTACAAACTCATCGAAGAAGAAGCCCATCATGTCTTCTGGCCGGTTCGCCTGCGCCTCAAGGATCTGCTTTCTCAGCGAGTGTATGAGACCGTAGTGTTTGGTGAAGGGGCTTTCTGAAGCCTGGAGCGAGTCTATACCGAAAGGCGAACACCCCAGCGCAAGGTAGTTTCCGTATGCGCTCCAGACGCGACGTGCACCCTTGTCGTTACGCTGCTGCTCTGGGATAAATAGCGGCTGGTCACCGTGTCTGTAGTTCTGGCAAGTCGTCTCGTAGTCGTGGAAATAGAGGTCAGGGCCGATGAAATCGAGACTCGGTGCGTTGAACTTGTAGATGTCCATTGTATGTGGACAAGGGCCGCCAGAAGGGTATACGCCGGCGTCGGAGCCTCCTCCTACTACGACGGGTATATCGGAGAGATCGAGACTGGTGGGGTCGTCGAAGTTGAGCCAGACGTTGGCGTAGAGCGGGATTGGGTAGGCGGCTTTGCCCGCGGATGCGACGTGGTGTATGTAGCGGGAGAAAACGTCTGCCATGAACATTTCATCGGCGTTCACCGAGTTCTCCGTGCCGAAAGCATCCATCCACGTTGCTTCCCCAGTGGTATTGGCACTGATGCCTGAGTAGCGCTTTCGGAACTCTGGATGAAGCTTATCTATGTTCTTCTGCAGATGCTGAAGCAACTCTTTGGGTACAGGCTCCGCAAACTTCTTATCCGCAATCTTTGACCTGTCTCTCGAATCTCCAAGCACCCCAGTCTCATTCTCAACCTGCACCATGACAACTGTACCGTGCTGTGCATCGAATTCTTTCAGATGCGCCATGAGCTTCCCGAAAGCCTTTGCGTCTGCTTTCCAGCCCTCTTCGCAAAACGGACTAACCAACTCTAACGTCCTTCTCCTCCCTCCAGCTTCCAAAGCATGCACCCTGGGAAAGCGCTTGACATCTTTCTTAATCCATGCGGGCGCATACGTGGAAAGCGCATTCTTGAAACTGCCAAACCACAGCAGAACAAGCTTCATCCCGTGCTCGCGCGCAGCCAGGATCACAGCATCGAGGTTCGCGAAGTCGAATTGGCCTTCTACAGGTTCGATTTGCTCCCACGACACAGAGCCGAGCAGCGTGTTGACATGCATGTCTCGCATATTCTGCCATATCTTGTCGTCGGCCATGTACTTTGCTGAGCTGAGCGTGGAGTTGTGGAGCTCAGCGCTGAGCATGAGGAAGGGCTCGCCATTGACGATGAGTTGGCTTGACGTCTTTGTTTTGCGGAGGTGGGGGATTTGCGTGGCTGTCATGTCGGTTCTTGTAAAACAGCGTCTTGTGGGAAGAGGAAGAAAGTGTCAAAGGTGACAAGATGTGCTTAGGAACGCGATGAAATAAAGAAGATGGGGGAGGAACGAAGGAGCGCGTCGCACATGCCAGCAATCCAAGGGACCGTGGTCGTACATCTTCAGTAAGCCGGGCGCGCAAAATCATCGGATTAATCGTGCATGACACTGGGGTCTGCCCGTAGCCAAGCGGACGGCTCACGTGGGTGTGGTGGGTTGGGGTAGCGTGGCTTCCCGACTTTACATTTGCGGGGTGAACTAAGGGAAAATTGCTCGAGTCATTTATCCGTCACCGGCACCGCGACATGAATCTTCGTGCGCCCATAAGCTCCCACCTCTAAAGTTCCTGAACCCTGGCTTGTCCACGTTACCCTTTGTTACTTTGGTCTTTTCAGAAATCCAGGCAACAAGTGTTGACACTCAGCCTCTGTCAACGGTCGTATCGATTCCTTTGCTAACACCTTGGCTTGGTCAATGGCGTCATTTCAGCTTTATACGATAGCCGACGATGCACCAAACTCTAACTGCTTCGTTCAGTACTTATTAAAGATACCAGAAGCCGAAGGTCGAGAAGAGAAAGAGTAAGTGGCCCGGAAAGGGCCTCCGCGTACAAGATACTCACGTGACCTGTACTAACACCTTACGGCCCACCTCCAGGCTTCCGGCTCTCCATCAGCCAAGCCTGACACTCACTATCAGCATCAGAAAATACCCAAGAATGCAGGAATGCACATGTTGTTGTAAGTTCTTTCATTCATCCCTTGCACAAATCCTTTCGTGTCCTCTCTTAGTGATCTAAGCATCAGTCCCCTTGTACATATCACCCAGACTAGTCTCCGTCTTAACAGCGTCCTCATGGTAATGCGCGCCAGCGCCCGTCTTGCTGGTATCCAGCTCCTCGAACCTCCTCAGATCCATGGGTGCGGCCAGAAGAGGGATGACATAGGGGTCGAAAGTCTTCCAGTAGGGGTTGTTGAGGTGGTATTCCTGGGACTATCATGGGTGTTAGCTTCCCCATGCCTTCTCAAATCGCGTACTTCCTTTCTTGCTTGATGAGGTCTATGCGCCGTTGGGCCTGAAACAGGGCTATGGTGTGCAGAACACGCACGACAACGACGACCCTATCCATCTGAACAAAGATAAATGAAGAAAGGCTCGACATACGCTCTCCTTAAGATACCGCTCAACAATGCAGAACTTGCGCGGGTCAGACGTATCCTGCATGACAAACCAGCTCAGCGTCTCCTTGTCTTGGCTGTACACCTGGCTGGCCTCGGCGAGCTTCGCGCTCAGCTTCTGGATGCTCTCTGCATCCTCCTTGGCGTACATGTGGACGACAATTGTGTAGACCATTTTGGCGTTTTCTTCTCTTATTCCTTTCTGTTTACGGAGGAGGAGGGGTAGTTTGATGTGTTATAAACGCGATTGCGTGGGGGTGTTGAATAAGACTTGTGAGTGTCGGTATAATGTTCCGCGGGATGGAAGAAGAAAAGAGAAATAAGAATTGGGATTATGAGCGCTGTTTGAGACTCTTGCTTACGAAAAGATTTTGTGGTGCCCCCATTAGTCTTCGTGCTTGATGATGCTTTTTTTCCAGCCTAGTGACGTATCATGCGTCTCGGAACCCCGCAGCAAAGTGGAGTAGAAAAGGGCGATCCGCCTACTTCCATGCTGGCCTAGCTACACTTTCTCAACGGAAGATGCACTTAGTGTAGGGGTAGACGCCTTTGAGAGGAAGTGAGGCGGTATACTTGACGATGACGTGGGCATGATTTGTGGTGAGCCAGCGTGGAAGAAGATGGTGGACGTGACCCCGTTCTCACGGTACTGCACGGACGGGAGCTTTCATCACGCTAAGTTACATGTCAAGTTTGATAAGAGCAGTTGGGAAAAGTGTTTGAGGCACATCAACATCACAAGAAAACTACAGAGATAGTTTTGAACAGATTTGAATTCCTAGCTACACATGTTCGATCCCAGATCGTTATCGGGAATAAAACATGGAATGAACAAGGAAAAAGCGTGCCTCCCAACACTACTTCTCCCTCCATCCTTCCTACCTAATCCCCGCAATCTGACCCTCCCAAAATGCAGCTTTTCTTCTACTTCTCTCTCTCTCTCTCCTTTCATCAACCATCAGCCATGATCATAACAATGAAAAAGGCTCTCGCCGCCCAAAAGGATTACAAAAAGATTGCGCGTGGACCTCGCAAACGAACGCTAAAGCTACATATTTCCCTTTACCGGAAACAAATACACCGCCCGCCCCCAAATGCCCATATGCCCATATGCCATAAGCGAAAAGGAAAATCGAAAGACGCGAAACTAAGCCCTGCTCAGCATCTTAAGCACCTCCTCCTTCTCACTCGTAGGAAGCGTGCTGAGCAAGCTCATAACACCCTTAAGACCACCCTCACGGTCCTTGCGCATGAGTGTCGCGATCTCCAGCGCAATACCGTCAGTCTTGAGTTGTTCAATCTTGTCGCTAACAAGCGGCCTGTTCTCCTCGTACCAGGTAGCCACGCTCATGTCATCGTTCTCCCAGTTGGGGATGTTGGAGATGTGCTTCAGCATCTCGAAGCCACGAGTGCGGGTAAGTGGGTTGGCCATGGGGTTGTCGTGGGATGGCGAGGCGGCGGCAGCGAACTTCTTGAGGATGTATTCCTCGTTGAGACGGCGGCGGAGACGCCAGTAGAAGAAGCGGCGGGCGTTTTGCCAGCGGAGTGCTTGTCGGATGACGCCCTTGGCTTGCATACGGCCAGCGCGGTCGTGAAGATCGGCAAATTGGATGGCGATCTGACCGTAGATGGGCAGAAGCTGCTTTTCACGCTCGGTCATCTTGGCCTTGATTTCCTGGAGTTCAGCTTCAGGGGTGGCCTTGTCGTTCAGCTTGCGCTTGAGATCACCATAGGTGGGGTCGTTGCGAGCCATGGTGTCGAGTTGACGTTCCCTGCGGTACTTGATACCGACGATACCTTCGGGCTCGAGAACACCACCGCGAGAGTCTTCGTCGGCGTACATCTCCATGAACTCGGGGTTGATGGTAGGATCGACGACGACCCATGATCCTCCACGGAGCTCACCGTAAGGGGGGATGTAGACGAAGATGGGCTGCTCAAACTTGACGAGGGCGTCAACAATGTACGAACCGTACTTGAGAACCTCGTTGTACATGTCGCGCTGACCACCAGAGAAACCACGCCAGTTGGCAAGGATCATCAGCGGCAGTTGCTCACCGTTGTTGAAATCCTTGATAGCCTGTGCAGTCTTGAACGCAGAGTTGGGGTACCAGACACCACCAGCCTCGGAAGTAACTTGCTCGATAGAGTCGGGGTTGGCGGGGTCGGCAGGTGTGACGTTCTCGACTGATCGGGTCTCAACACCGATGACACCGATAGGAATGCCACCAAGGCGAGCACGACCGACGACAACAGTCTTAGCCCAGCCACCAAGAGTCTCCTCGAAAGAGCCGCGGTCAAAGAGACCAGACTGGAAGCCATCTTCGTCCTCCTTTCCGGCGATAAGGTGCCTGACGTCGTAGGCAGACTTGCCAGGGGGGTAGTAGGTGATGTCGCGGTCCCAGTTGTCGGCTGAAGGCGAGATCGGGACAGGGCTGCCCTTCTTGTCAGGTACATACGACATCCACTTGACGATCTTGGAAACACCCTCAAAGTCATCATCGGCAGTTGAGTGAGAGACACCGTTGCGGTACATGATCTGAGTACCACCAAGCTGGAGGTTAGAGGTGTAGACCTCACGTCCAAGCAGCTTGTTGATGGCCTGTGCACCAGTGAGGATGATTGGCTGACCCTCGATCTGGATGGCACGCTGGCCAAGGCGGACAAGGTAAGCACCAATACCTATGAATTGTTAGC
The DNA here is from genome assembly GCA_004380135.1 of Stemphylium vesicarium. NCBI lineage: Eukaryota > Fungi > Ascomycota > Dothideomycetes > Pleosporales > Pleosporaceae > Stemphylium > Stemphylium vesicarium. Next base: position 301,562 of record QXCR01000011.1, on the reverse strand, counting down.
AACTTTTCGTGGATGATTCGGGGGAGATACGTACCAACTGAGCGGCAAGTGACCAAGGTGATAGTGAAGATGTCTTCGTAAGCCCGCGAAGTCTCACCAGCAATGAGACCAGATCCACGGAGAGACTCAACACCAAGACCATCCTCTTGACCAATGACGGTGGTAATCTTGTAGCGCTTCTCGCCATCCTCCTCAACCTTCTCACAGATGACATCGTTGCGCTTGCCATCGACGAAGTGCTCGTACTTCTCGGGTGTCAGATAGAGGTAGTCGAAACCAGCCTCGGGCTTGTTGGCATCCTTCCATGCGACGGAGAAGTGAGGAATGAGCTCTTCAGCAAGACCGATACGAGCACCAGAGTTGGCAGAGAGGTAGATTCGGGGAATACCGAGCTTACGTGCGAGCTCAGAGCACTTGTGGAAGAAGTTGTCTTCCGCCGGTCCGAAAGAACCAATCTTGAAGGTGATGTCGTTGGCAATGATAATGAAGCGACGGCCGCGGGGGTATTCAGGGGTCTTAGCAGTGACCATCCATCCAACCATACCAATGTTGTTGTGGCCAGGGTCGCGGTTGACTTCAGCAAGGCTGTCAGTGTCGTCAAGCACCAACTCGTAGTACTCGACACATTCTCCCTTGGCCGGCTGCCTATCCCTAAGGAAGGAATGTTTCTTGATAGCCTCGATCCAGCTGTTCTCGGTGGCTTGACGGAAGAGCTCTGGGAAGTCGTAGACGTACTGAGTACCCATAAGATGGGCCTTGTACCTCTTGGGCTGGAGCGCACCCTTGGTGGGGTAAGGAGTGGAGACTGGCTGGAGGTGAAGGGCGCCAATCTTGGTGGTTCCGCCAATGCTGTGGAAGAGCCACTTGCCGGCCTTCTCGGACTTGCGCTCAGCGTACATCTCGACCTGGATGACGTATCCGGAGGTGTTGGTGATGATGACGCGGAGAGGGTAGGGAATGCCAGTCTGGGGGTCGGTCACGATGATACGGATCTCAGCACCAGTGACACGGAGACGCCAGAGTCGGCGACCGAAGCGCTCCAAGAAGCCACCGATAGCCTCCTCAACCTCAGTAGGGTCGAGAGGGAAGACGTGAGAGAAGTTGATGAAGATGTGGTTCATGTCAGCCTGCGAAGTACCAACAATCTCCAAAGCATCCAAAATGTCAGTCATCAACCTGTCCGTCTCAGAGACCATGTACTCGGCAGTAGGAATCTCCTCCCGAAGACGGCCAGATCGGACGACAGCCCTCAAGAAGTAGCGCTTGTCGCTCTCAGCGCCCTTGCCAACAGCCTCGTAAATGTGGATGTTGCGGTTCTCGGTAAAGACTGGCTTGATGTCGAACTTGGAGAGTCTGCCAAGCTCAAGCTGGAAGGCAAGAGCAGGCTCGACGTGACGGATACTGGCGTCTTCCTCGTATGTGGGTCCACGGAAAGTGTAGTAGCCAGGGTAGGTTCCGTCCTTGTGACCGCAGATGAATGAGATACGGCGAATGCGGCGAGACAGAAGCTCGGTCTTGAAGTCGTCAATGATGGGCAGGATGCGGTCAAGGATCTCCTTGTCATCGATGCCTTCAATATCGCGAACAGCAACGTTGAGGACACCAGTAAGCTCATCACTGTGCTTAGGCTCGTTGACACCAGTGGTAGGAGTGCGCTTCAGAGTCAGACCCTCCCTCAGGCCAGCACCGCCCTTCTTCTCCTTACCAAGGTTGGGGAAGATGTCCAGGGCCTTGCTGATGAGTTCGTCCGCATCGTCAAGGTATTCAACAGGGACGACGACACCCTTCCTGGTGGGCTCGCCCTCGAAGCGGTTCTGCCATGCAGTCATGTCGCTAAGAGATTGGATACGAGGAGGACGCTCAAATCCTGGTGTGCTTGGGGTACCAGGCTCTGAGGGCTCTACAGCGAGACCGTACTCAGCCTCACCGACCTTGCGGAGGATGAAGTCCCAAGACAGGAAGCATTGCTGCTCGCCTTCGTTGTGGTAGTTGATGTTCTGAAGCTGGTAGGCGCGGTAAGCGCGGCGAGTGTATACCTCCAGAGCAGCAAGAGCGACGTATGGGTCAGAGTGAACGAAGAACTGAGTCAGCACGTCGAAGACGGTGTACCTGGAATCAACGACCTCCTTGATGACGTCGAAGTTGGGCTCACGGTGATCCCATCCGCTCTCACCATAGCGAGACTCCACGACGGAAGAGCGCAGGATGTGCTCCATTTGCGCAGTGCGCTCCTCAAGCGAGGGCATAGCGCATTGGATGAGGACCTCACGAGCCTTGAGAGAGACCTTGGCGGTTTGCCTAGACTCAAGCTCAGTGAGCTTCTTGAGGGTCTCCTTGAAGTACTTGGCAATGTTACCGACACCGGGCTTGTTGGGACGGTAAAGGTCAAGGATGGCGAGGACAAGGTTGTTCTTGGCGCCGACTCTGGTATGGGAGAGGACAGTCTGCACGACACTCAGGATGTTGTCGCGGTTCTCGTCGCGGAGCTTGAGGATAACCTCCTCGTCACGCGATGTGCGAGAAGAGAAGAGAGACTCAGTAGCCCAGTACATCTCCAAAAGCCTAATCATGACACTGTACTCGTGTGCCTTGAGGCCCTCACTGTAGCGGTTGATGACATCGGCCAGAGGCTCCAGTGCAGCCTTGAGAAGCGCAACATCACCCTTGGCCACATTTTCCTCAACGAACTTCTGGAAAGCCTTGTTGAGGGCCTTGCTAGGGAACTCGAGGTTACGGCTGTGCGCCTTCTCGACGATCTGGGAGAAGGTCGTGTCAAGCTTCTGAGGCATACGTGCGTGAAGAGCGGAAGCCTGTGCATTCCACTCGCCGTATGGCAGCTCAGGATCCCTGAGGACATCAACGAGCTCCTTGAGGGTGCTCTGCATGATGACCTGGTTGTCGAAACCCTGGAAGATGTTTTGGAGGATGTAGTAGAGGTAGACGAATCGCTGCGGGGGCTTGGCTCCAGGCACTTGAGGGGCACCCAAGTCGGGAAGATGTCCAGTGAAGTTCTGGGCAGTCTTGACCTTGGATGGATCGTCAAGAGCTAGCACACCGAGAATGTCACCAGCTTCGAGGACGGCTCCTGGCTGCTTGATCAGGTTGACCATACCAGCCTCCTGTGCGATCAAAGGCATGTACATCTTCATGACCTCAACCTCAGCGAAGGGCTGGCCTTGACCAACGTGCTCGCCGTTCTCAACGAGGAACCTAACGAGCTTACCAGGGGAAGGTGTTCGCAGTTGGGTTGGGTCATTTTCCTGCTCAAGAAGGCAGGTCTTGCCGTCGACGGAGAGACGGGTAGCGCCAATCTCTTCCTTCCAGTAGACGTTGTGCGACTTTCCGCTGAGCAGAATCAGGAGACCACCATCGGCAAGCGCCCTAACACCGACTGAGCACTTTGTTCCGTTGATGAACAGAGTGAAGCTGTCGACGGTCGACTTGGTGGCGGTGAACTTGTATCGGTTGCCCTCGTAGATGAAGTCAATGGGGAAAACCGTCTTGAGTACATCCTTGGAGGGAACCTGACCCTTCTGCAGACTGTTGGTGTACTCGGTGATGCAGGCCTCGCTTGCAGCATGAGCCTTGGTGACAGCACCGCAAATGACAGCAATCATAGTGTCTGGACGCTCAGCGGTCAATCGCTTTGAGATGAGCTCGTCAAGCCAGCCAGTTGTGATGGTGTTGTCTTCGAAAGCGGGCGTCTCAAGCAGCTTGATGAGGTACTCGACAGTGGTTCGGAAGTCACCGCGAATGCTCAATTCCTTGAGGGCAACAACCATGTGCTTCCGCGATGCTTGTCGGTTCTCGCCGTAAGCGAAGATGTGACCGAATTGCGAATCGGAGAAGCTGTGAATACCACCAGCGGAACTGACGGAGAAGTAACCCCAGACGTTGGAGCTACTCCTGAAGTTGAGGTCGTGGATGGTACCACCAGACGGCTTGAAACCCTCATCAGGATCTTCTGAGGTGATACGGCAGGCCGTGCAGTGACCCTTGGGAGTAGGTCGACGCTGGCTCTTCGCACTGCCTTCGGTGGAGAAGTCAAAGTCAATGATGGAGCTCGCATGGGGGTCGGCGCCGTAGAGGAGTCGAATGTCACGGACACGGTGCAATGGGAGACCCATGGCAATCTGGAGCTGGGCGGCTGGGAGGTTCACGCCTGTTACCATTTCCGTGGTGGGATGCTCGACCTGGAGACGAGGGTTCAACTCGAGGAAGTAGAACTTGTCGTCCGAGTGCGAGTAGAGGTACTCAACGGTACCGGCAGAGACGTATCCGACGAGGCGTCCGAGCGAGACGGCAGCCTTCTCCATCTCCTGGAAGATCTTTGAGCCAGCAACTGTTACCGGTGCCTCCTCAATAATCTTCTGGTGACGTCGCTGTACCGAACAGTCACGTCCGAACAGGGAGATGTTGTTGCCGTACTGGTCAGCAAGCAGTTGGACCTCCAAATGGCGTGCGCTGCCCGCGAGCTTCATGATGAAGATGGGCGATCCAGGGATTTCTGAGGCAGCCGCCTTGTACAGCTGCTCAAAGTCTTCCTCGCGCTCGACCTTTCGGATACCCTTGCCACCACCACCTTCTGAGGCCTTGACCATGACGGGGAAGCCGATGCTCTTGGCCTTCTCGAGACCCTCTTCCCATGTCTTGGTGCAGCCTTTGTCGTAGACCTGGTCCTCAACTGTGACGATGCCGTTGTTGTCTACCTGGACCTCGTCGACGCCCGTTCCTGACCACGGAATGCATGGCACGCCTGCGTGTTGTGCGACGATTGTGGACGAGATCTTATCACCGAGCGAGCGCATGGCCGATCCGGGAGGGCCGATGAAGACAATCTTCTTGGGCGAGGCGGCGAGTGACTCGGGGAGCTTGGGGTTCTCCGAGGCGTGTCCCCTAGAAACAGACGTCAGCCATGTGTCGGCGTGCCTCAATTGAACCTCGTGTATACGCACCATCCTGCCCACACGGCGTGGACGTTCATGCGCTCCGCCACATCGACGATGAGCTCAACGTTGGCGTAGTTGTTGTTGTTGGTACCGCCGGGTACCTGCGTGTCGCCGTTAGCCCTCTGGTCGCCCCGCGTCCGGCTTCAACAATGATGGCACTCACCTCAACGTATTGGTCGGCCATGCGGATGTACTCAGCGTTGGCCTGCAGATCCTCGGGCGTGGCCATAACGGTGAATTGAATCGCCCGCTCATCGCCAAATGTCTCGTATGCCCATTTCCGCACCGAGCGGATCTCTTTGACTGCGGCAATACCGTTGTTTGCAATGAGAACCTGCAAAGAGGAGCAATGTCAGCGCGCGAACCCCAACAACAACGACAACAACAGCGGGACTCTCTCCATCTCACATTTGTAATGACTGTGTGTCCATCGTGCGCCGCCACAAAGTCCTTGACCTTGCCTGGTGAGGCTACGCGGAGGTTGTTCCCGCCGATGAAATGCGGAGCAAGATCGAACTTGGCTGAGTAGGAACTCGGGGCGCCATCAGCGTCCCCGTTGACTCCGTTCTGAGCGACTCCGGCCATGTTGTGTTCTGGTAATCCCATGCACGAGGGGATTGAGTGGTGGGGAGGAGTAGTGAGAGGGGAAAGTTTGGTTGCGGTTCGGCAAGCGATCGGGCAATTTTCCACTTGGTCAAGGGCAAGCTGGAGCTCGGCCTCTAGTGTCGTAGATCTAAATGCACCCAACGTCGATGCTCTGCAAAAAAAAATCGGGTATACCCTTTTGCAGTTTGTGCGGCTGCTTTCTCTAAAGATTCTGCCGATGGGAGGATCCGGTCAGAGTATTAGTAGATTACAAGACGTAGTTTCGGTGTGGAAGCTCGCTCAAAAAGCAATCTTCGGGGATCAGGTCCGCTCAAGGTGTGTTGCGTCGCCGAGAGGAGAGCACCAACAACACCGATTGGATTTCTAGGGAGGGTCGGAGTAGTGCGTATGCGAGATACAGCACTAGGGTATATGTGTGTGTGTGATGAGGTGAGATCGGGGAGGAAGGGAGGGAGGAAGCAAAGTGAGAAAGGAAGCAGCAATCGCAAGCAGCTGGGGGCAGCCTGAGTATGTATAATTTTTAGGAGAATCGCGGAACACCCCAATGCCCTTCCCGAAGAGCTGTTGAGCTTGAGCCGAAGCTGCACATCGCCAGCGATGCCGAAGAGGGTATGGTCCTGCACCACGTACCCCATGCCGCCCCTGTCCATCCCTCGAAGCCACGGTAGTCGACTCGGAACACGATCGGAACCCGATCGCGACGTCTACGGCGATTCTCCTGGAGAAAATTGAGTACTTAGCTGTCCTTACGAGAAGCTTCCATCGCCGGCCCTATGTTCGCAGAGTGGCCTGCTCGTGAACCAGGTGTTGAACGTGTTGGGCGCCGCCCGCCATGGCGATGCCTACACTGGGCCTGTTGAGCATTTCCGCATTAGTTCACTCTTGCGAGACCCAACCCCAGCGCGACTATGTGCGCGTTGAGCATTGCTATCTCTCAGCAAAAAGCAGATCCAGGGTTTCGCCTTGCCGCCGATCCGTTCCTTTGGCAGTTCAGGTGGTTTCTGTGCGCGCAGGACCCCCAATTCCTTCTGTACCCCTCTCACTCAACAAGTAGAGGCCCTTCCGATATTCTCCAGCGACCCCTCCGATCATCGACCCTTCACCGCCAGCCGCATCCCCACCCCTCCAGCGCAAGACATTGCAATCAGAAACAAACACTAAAACAACCCAAAGCCCCCGTCTCTCCGTCGCCAGAGTGCTATTGTCGTCCAAAGATGATGCTCGGGTCTCCTCCTCCGTCTCCCACCGGAGTCCGTCGCAGCCACCCAATCAGCGCCAAAAGCGGCCGCTCTCGGAACATATGGTGTATGCTCAAATTAGCACATGGATGACGCCTGAACAAGTGTCGCATAGTAGAAGAAACGACGGTGAGGCTCACGCCGGCTGTTTCTTTCCGTGGTGCGGTGGAACATGTAACTTGGCGTGGGCGCTTCGATAGGTTCTCAGGCACTTTGTTTCCGCACACACACCTTTTTGCTTATGGCGGGGCGACTTTGTGAGTGTAGGATGCGATACTGCAAGATAAGCAACCACCGCTGCAGGTAAGCCCCCCGTTAGCAGACTAGATGGGAGCTAGGATTCCGACGTGCATTCCGAGATCCAGGGTCTCGCGTGCGTGCCTGCGTGGGCGGACAGTCCCGCAGTTTTGACATCAGAATCGTACGATTTTCTCCCGCTTGAACACCACGCCGGTGCACCCTACCCCAGATCTACTCCATGGCGCAACCAAACAAGCAACTAGTGCACTTGCGCGAAGAAGCACGTGAGACGCACAGTGTATATACAAGTATAACCAAAATAGCAGCCCGTCACGCTACAAGTACTTGGGCTATTTTTGAACGCAGGGGTTTGAAGCTATCGGGGGTATATTGGTAAACAAAGGAAATAGTATAAGCAATATGTAACTGCCCCAAAGGGCTTGGCTATCGACACGGTCCTCCATGCTCCTAAATTCAGCTGTACTGCCCAAATGCAAGCACATAGCTGGGGCCACAATTTGAACCTGATTCGCAGAAGCTAGTACAGGTACCTGCGTCGCTCGCGTGCCAAAACTCCAGAACGCAAGAGGTATAGTGCCGTTGAAATCATATACCGATAAAAGCCCAAATGTACATGCACAAGTCCCTGCAGAATCTCCTCTCACCTCCTCCTGGGCTACGCTACCCTAATAGGATTCTTCCTCAGCTTGCGTCGACATCTTGCGCGGACGCGCGGTAGGAGGGCCCATGTCTCCGTAGTCTTGGCCTGCACTCGTCCTTCGTCCCGTACTCTGTCGCCTTGGGATACCGCTTGGTGTGGGAATCCCCGACTTTTCCATAGTGAGTCGCCTCGCCAGGGGTGTAGACACGCCGCTTCCGTCACTACCCGCATCACTATTATCCCGTAACGACATGGAGAGCGACTGAGAGTGACTGTGCCCGTTGGACTGCCCGCTCATAGAGCTCCGGGGCCTCGGAATCCGTGGGTCGATCCCGCTGACTGATGAGGACTGGTAGTGGCCGACTGGGGTGCGGGAGCTGGTCCTGCTCGCTGGACGCTGCATGCCCGACTGCGACGACATTGATGTTCGGCTGCTGGGTCTGCTGTTGGTGGGTGGTTCCCTCGTTGGTGTTTCCCTCATGGGCGGCTCCCTTGAAGGACTGGATACACCAAATGATAGGCGACTCACACCAGACACGTATGCGCTCGAAATGGCAGAACCGGCTGATACGTGCGAATTGCGTTTCCTGCCACTCCTCAGCGTAACGGTATCCGGTACGTAAATGTTTCCCGGTGGGTGGTGGTGTATTCCAGATGCGCTGCCACCTCGTGGGCTCGCTCGCGGTGGCGTGTTGGTTGGCGCGGGCAGCTTGGATCGTGCTGTCTGGACTCGTTCTTCGAGCTTCTGCATCTTACCTATCAGCCCCCGAATCTGATAGAGTGAGCCGGACCTTGGCAAACCTCCTGCTGCAGCAGGATCGCCAACACTTGGCCTCGTGCCACGCGATGCTGGTGCAGTTGTCCGTATCGAGGGTGTAGCCCGACCACTAGCACTGGTGCTTGGAGCGCGTGATGATGCAGATAGACTAGGGTTTCGTGTATGTCTTGGCGGTCGCGAATACAAACCAGCACGAGGCGTTGTTCCTGGGTCTAGCGGCGCAATCGAGTTCTTCCGCTTGGACATGGGCGTAGAAGGTATGGGTCGTACGGTGATGGGCGCATCAGAGAGTGGCGGAGATGGCGGAGTCGCGTCTGGGTGGAGGATATCTGCTTTCGAGTGCGGTGGGGTTGAGGCGGCTGTTGGCGAAGATAGGTTGGTTGCAGACGTCGACGCCTCCGAAATCGGTGAGCGCGGTCGCAGGGCATCGCCAGCGAGGTGGCTGGATACCTTGCGCTGATGGTGGCCTTCAATGGTCTCTTCTGCGATGCGCAGCTTCTCTTGTACGATGTCCGCCTCGATCCGCAGGTCGGACAACTCGTCGCGAAGTCGCTGTGTCTCAATGCGCAATGATTCTCGCTCCTGCTCGCCAATCTTGATTTCTTCTTCGAGCATAACTCCGCGCTCAATAGAAACGTTGTACTTGGACTCGACATCCTCGAGTGATGACGTCTGGTTGCGTGCCTGGCGCTCAAAATCGTCGCTTTGGACTTCGATATCTCGCAGTCGCATCTGCAGAGCGCGTTGGCTTTCGCGCAGGGCGGTGATTTCCTTTTGCAGCGTGTTCTGCGCGTTGTTCGCCTCGGTTTTGCTCTGCTTGTACTTTGTCTATGACCTTGTTAGCCATTGCCCTGAGATGGTGCACATGCGCCTTGTTGTGCCTGAAGCCACCACGCACCTTCCACTCTTCGACCTCGAATCCGAGCTTCTCGGCCTTCTCCTGCAGCTTCCTCTCGCGCTTCTCGCTCTCTTCGACATCGCGCTCGAGCTCGGCCTCGAGTTCCTTGCTCGACGACTGAAACTCTTGCAGCTCGACTTCCAGCGTCTCATATTGCGCCTTGTAGTAAGCGAGCTCCTCCTCCAGGCTGCCCCATCGGGCCCGGGCCGGAGAGGCGTGCGAGGCGTGGGAATTATTTTTGGAGACGCCCATGGTGGTTCGCGGTCGCGACGGTGAGTCGCTGCTCGGGTTCAGGGGAATGAGCTAAGCGGGGTGGTGTGCAGCGAGACGGCGAAAAGTGGTTGTCTTGTTGGGCTGCTGTCGTGTGTCGTCACCCGCACTCAAGGCATGGAGCGTTGAAGCTAAAGGCAAGCGCGAAGGTTGTTCCTGCCTTCGCTGTCGGCTGGGGACGATTCCGCTTTTGTCGAATACGGTGTGGTATCGTCAGTCATGCGCCGCCGTCTGTTTGTTCTGTGTCGGGCCGCACTTCACCCTCGCGCTTCAGCGGTAACAATGTGTGTCCTGTTCCTGTGTAGAGTTAGTCGTCAGTAGGGCCGCTGGACTGCGGCGTGCAGTGTTGTGCGTCCAGGCCGTGGGTTGTTGATGGAGGCGCTGCGGGCGCGGAGCCCGATGGTTAGCGCACTGGCCTCTCCAGGGCAACCGCGGGCAGGTGCGACCAGCCACCGCAGACGGGCTATGACACATGGAGCGTGCCGCAGCAAGACATCCCCACATTGGACAGCGCAGCAGCGACAACACAGCGCGCAAAGCCTGCCATGATTTACGGATGCGCAAACTAGTTATGACGATGAACGAGAGTTCCCTGCGTGCATTGGGTGTAGTCTCTCGTAGTAAAAAGCAAGCGATTCTGGTCTGGGGCAAATTGCTGCCGCCGGCTGGTACAGGGTTGTAAAATGCCGCCAGTTTCAGATCGCATAAGGATAAAGATAGTGGCATTCTGAGGGGCATTACACATGGCAGCTAGCTACCGCAAAACATAATCAACACTTTGCTCCTCCCGCAAACAACTATCAACTCCCTCAAAGAACGCTAAACAAAGACAAAATAATCGGGTATATGTACAGTCTGACGGCACGTGTGACAACCATCTGCCTCATGACTCACTTCTTGATGCTGCCGTCTGCACCGTTGACGTCCCTGACGTCTGCATCCACCACAGCCTCTCTAGCCTGCTGCGACGCGTCATTGGCTGCATCCTTTGCATTCTCCACTGCATCCCCAGCTTGCTGTGCTGCGTTGCTTGCGGCGTCTTGACTTTTCTCCACCACGTCCTTGCCTTGGCTGTACGCGCTACTGGCCGCATCGCTAACAGCGTCTTTGCTCTTCTCGTAAATCTCTCCAGCCTGTTGCGAGCCGCTCTGGAAGGCACTTTGAGCTGTGCTTGATGCTGTCTCTGCTGCCTCTGCGCCCTTGGAGTAGATGTCAGCAGCTTGCTCTTTACCCTTCTCCACAAGCTCCTGTGCCTGCTGTGAGCCCTCTGCTACCACTTGCTTGGCTGACTCGGTCGCATTCCCAACAACTTCCACACCCTTTGCATAGGCATCGCTTGCTTGTTCCTTGCCTTGCTCATACGCGTGCTGTACCCTGTCTGAGGCGGAATGTGCTACTTCTCCCGGGCTGGGATACTTCTTGAGAGCCTTTTGCAGGGTGTAATACAGACTGATAATGACGGCATGGATGCGGTCCTTCATCAGCATAGTAATGCCGTGAGAGAAGAAGCCCTTCAGCACTTCCGGGCCCAGGCCTTGGTACAGAGCCCAGATGCCTTCGTCCTGTGCGATGCGCAAGATGGTACTGAATACAGTCCGCTGCCTGGCCTGTATAGCCCTTGATTCTATTGCCTCGTTGGACTTTTCCGTGTCCGAAGTCTCTCCAACGCCCGACGAAGGCTTTTGCGAAGATACCTGTGCGCGTGTCTTTGCTAGCGAGAACGGGTACGTCACAGTCGAGGCGAGGGTCTTGCTGATGGCCGCCAACAGGAACGTCATGCGCCCACCTGGATCATCGCGACTTGACCTCGGAACTGTCAGCTGCAGAAGAGCTTTGTGCAGCAGCATGGTGATGGAGGGATTAAGCGTTAGGATCAAACTGGCAGAGTAACCCGACCAAAATCCTTGTACGCCCTTCTCGCGCATGATTTCCGATGCGATATCCTTTGTACTCAACTGAGGAGGTGGGTCGGACGATAATCCTTGGTTCATCATGGCTGCTGTTTGCTTGCGTGTGACGATCTGCTGGATTGGCGTTGTAAACAACTTGGAGAAAGCGCCGGCGACTACGCCAACACCAATCTCTTCCAGCGCCGGCAGGCTGCGACCACTACCTCGCGCATCAAGCCTCTTCTGTCGCACATAGGAGTATGCGAGGAAGAACAGGAAGCTATCGGCGACCCCCTTGAGTGTTTCCTGCACCACGCCACTGTAGAAGGCCTGCGGTCCGCCCTCCCTCTCGTAAATCTTCTCGATGGCGTCGAAGAAGCCATTGTAGTGCGGATGCTTGTCTCCGTATTGTAGCTGCCGCTGAACTTGAAGGCGCGTAATGACGACGTCGAGAGGGTACGTTATAAGCTTCGATATCGCAGATCCAAGCGCGCCGGAAGTAGCATGTCCAAGGGCTGGTAGCGCAGGGCCGATGGCACTGTGGTCATTCCTCTCGTGGGAGATGTGGTAGAGCGTGAAGGCATCCTAAACACCCTCTGTCAGCTCATGCTCAACCATCACATGCCAACAGCGCTTACGAGCTGCGAGTTGTAGATGTAGCTCATCTTGTCGGAGCTCGCATTTGTAGCCATGATGAATTATGGGGAATCAGGACCTTATACAAGGACAGGGGAATAGTAAACAAGCATCACAAACGCGGGGAAGGACTACAAAGTTTCGCGGAGACGGATCCGCATCGCGCTCCTTGTGTTGCCAGTTCCACACGTCATTGGAGGCGTTGGCGTTCGGATGAGGCCAGAGCTCCAGCGGATAGCCGAGCTTCCTTCCCTTCGCTTGTGAAAATGGCTACAAAGCTTTACCACACCTCACCACACACTGCATACACAATGGACTCGCGCCCTACATCCAAGTATAGAGACCCGCCTGGCCAATCCCTAATTGAGGATCCACGGCATGGAGATTCAGTGTTTCCCGCGCATGGTGCAGACCGAGTCTGTGGTGATCTCGGCGCGCTCAACAAAACGATGCCGACACGTCCAATGACACCAATTGACGACGAGTCACAACGCAACTTAGGAAAAGGAGTACTCAAAGGGACTGCGAGAACCCTACATGGGTACTGATCGCAGTTCAAAGTAGCCTCCAAGAGCAATCACAGCCGGTAGTCGATAAGACGTGGAAAGACTCCCTCGCGAGGTCGACATCCATTGTTTCGCCGCTGGCTACATAACCAAACATCACCTTATACAAGCGCAAACAGTCCAGACTACGAGGATTATGCTTTCCGCTGTCTATGGCGAGAGTGCGACGACAAAGTCAAGTCAAGTCACCCGTGTGTAACTCGATGTCGCACAAGACGTGACGGCTGCCACTTGACTCTGAAACGCTTTGTCACAATGCCACCAGTCATAAATTTTCTCAGGACCATACTTCACCATGTTCAGAATAGCACAATGGCTGCCACCAGCCATGAAACCCGCTGTTTGCTATCCCCTATCAATTGTAGGGCCACAGCGGTAAACGAAAGACCTCGCGGCCAATTTTGAAGCTTTCGTTCTTGGATCATTCACCTTATACATAGAGATCCAACATAACCTTCCATGCTACACACAAGCTTTAGCAGTATGTTACTATTTACGTATACCACTTAAAGATTGGAACATATTCGGAAAATGCGGTTAAGCGTTCTTCAAGTAGCTCGAATCGGCAATGTCTACCTTCACGGGCTATACCATGTTTGTGGGCTCGACTCGACCGGTCAAGACACCATGGGAAACGGCACCAACGACACAGCCAACCATCGCAATATTGCCATCTGGCCAGAATCAATTTACCGAATCGAAAAGCAACTCGCCATAGTAATATCGGTTATGAATGAGGATCTCAGCATCCTCGACGGCGTACTTGCAGGGGTCCCAGCGTCCTGCCTCGTTATCCTCATTTCCAACAGCAGCAAAAGCAACTTCATCGCCGAACGCGAAAGCCTCCATCTACGTGCCAGGGTTACACGCCAGAACATCATTATTTTGCATCAAGGTCAGCCTTCACTAGCTTGCGCCTTTCTCGAGGCTAGCAGACCCGAGGTGATACTGAGTGAAGCCATACGCGAGGATAAACAAGAAGCTCCACGCATCCGCAACGGAAAAGGGGAGGCCATGATGCTTGGTATGATTGCCGCTAAGCTGCAAGGACGAAAGTTTGTAGGGTTTATTGATGGTGACAATCGGGTCCCAGGGTCCGTCCTGGAATATTGCAAGGTGTTTGCCGCTGGGTTACATCACGCACTACACAGCAGCCCACAAACAGAGCAAGAACCTGATGTCATGGTTCGCATCAAGTGGAAATCGAGACCCAAGGTTATAAATGGCAAGCTGGTTCTTGAACCGTTCGGGCGCTCCTCTCGAGTCGTGAATCATTTCATGAACCGTTTTGTGCAGAAAGTCACAGGTAAGTTTACGCAGGAAGCAACTGTTCTGACAGCCAATGCTGGGGAACACGCGATGACTGTCGATCTGGCCCTTCATCTTAGATTTGCGACTGGATACGCGGTTGAGCCATACCAACTCATCGACCTATGGGAACAACGTAGTCAATCACCCTCACCCGCACGCAATGTGTGCATCCTCCAAATAGAAACTTGGAATCCGCACATTCACGATACTGGCAAGGGCGCCGGGCACATTCAGCGAATGCAAGCCCAAGGTCTAAGCACCATCTACTATTCGCGGCTCACACCCAACAGTTTAAAGGACGAGATTTGGGTCTACATGCAGAAACATTTACTCACAAATCCAAACGCCGACGGACAACCTGGTAAGCCCACAATCTACCGGGCCCTTCAGAGCCTGAGGGAATCAGATTGGGATGTCTTCGCGAAAGCCATCCCAAGGTGTCAAATGAGATCGATAGACGATCGGCGTTGCTCGTCGGCAGCGACACTTTAGATCAAGATCTGCATCCAGACCCGATCACCACACCGCATCCTATGGAGAAAACGGCCATCACCACGCGCTCCATCACACAATGCCTGCAGTCTCGCGCAGCGCGATTTGTATAAAAGTCCTCGCAGCACGAGTGTTTCGAATCGTTTTCCCGACCAAGCGTGACGTTTTGAGCGTCGTAACTGACAGCTCCACCCAATAATTCTGGAACAGCAGCCAAGCCCAAACACCCCGGGGGGTGAAACGACATGCAAGCCTTGGACAGATTGCTCGCAGTGGGTCCCATCGGTTTCGGGAACCAGATGCGCAGATCCAATACCACGGTCTTGTCAAAACGCCATGATTTACTTGCACCTTTCCGACCTGACAGCTCCATGCGTGATCGGCCCTACTGTGACAAGGCATTTCTGCTACCCGATCCGGTGTTGGCCCGACGGTAGGTATCCTGCGCTTGGAAGTTTGATGTTGAATGTTCTGCGGGACGGTTGTCGTACACCCTGTTCATGGGAGTTACGTAGGCGCATGTTCGAGCAAATGCCGCTCGGCATGGAGTAAGTATAAAGAGCTCTGCGCCACGCTGTATCTAGATTTCTCATCCTCATCAGGACCAACGATCTCTTCATTGTCTTATCGCCTTTGCTCCTCTCTCTTTTCAATCTTTGTTTGTGCCGGTCACCCTCTTTTTCCCCTTGACTGTGTCATTCTTTGCCGGACAAACTTTTTTCTATCATTACTATCATCAGCTTCACTGCATTCTTTTGAAACTACTTTGAAAAGATGCGTTTCTCACTTGCTACAGTCGCTACTGCGGCACTCTTTCTCTCCGCTTCTGCAGCACCCGCTCGCCCCGACCACGGTCACGGCCGCGGCAAAGGCCTCGGTGGCAGCAACTGCAACGGCACCGAATCTGCTGGTCCAGTCAATGGCCCCAACGGTTCGGGACCCAGCTCAGACGGAGAACAGGCCGGTGGTCCACCTGGCATGTTCCCCTCTGGTGGCAGCGCAGCCCCCACTGGCGGTTTCCCTGGCTCTGGGGTCCAGCCATCAGGTCTCCCCCAGATGACTGCGGCTCCTACTGCTCTCCCTGACTACCCCGACTACGGCAGCGGTGTTAGCTCTGACTCGTTTGAGTTCCCGGCTTCCAAACGACAGGTTTTCAACTGGAAGGTTAAGGCGAGGAACAGCAAGAGGGATGACAATAAGGACAGCGACAGCAAGGACGAGGATTCAAAGGATAAAGGCAGCGATTCCTCTGACGATTCCGACTCCAAGGATGATTCTTCAGACTCCTCTGATTCCAACGATGAGTCTTCGGGTTCGAGCGATGACGACCAGGACAGCTCGGACTCTTCCTCGGGCAGTGACTCCTCCGGAAGCGATTCTTCAGACTCCAGCTCCGGCTCTGGCTCCAGCTCAAGCAACTCGACCATGCCCAGCTCCGGTAGCACTCCCTCTAGCAGCTCGGGCGGCAACACAACAGCCAGCGGTACCTTCCCCGAAGCGGCCGGCGAATCCACCCTCTCCGAGACAATGATGGTAACCGGCGAATTCGACGGCGGCATGAAGCGCTTCGGCCGCGGTGTCTCCTGCACCGGCCAAGAAGAAGGCGGCGACAGCGATGCCGTCTTCTCCATCGCCGACGGCGGCACACTCCGCAATGCCATCATCGGCGCCGACCAAATCGAAGGCGTCCACTGCCAAGGCGCTTGCACCATCGAAAACGTGTGGTGGGAAGCCGTATGCGAAGACGCGCTCACCTTCAAGAAGGACGGCGACGGCACCGTCACCGGCGGCGGCGCAAAGGGCGCTTCCGATAAGGTCATCCAGCACAACGGTCTCGGCACGATTTCTATCAGCGGTTTCTCGGTCAGCGACTTTGGCAAGCTGTATCGCTCCTGCGGTAACTGCGATACCATGGGTGAGCGCCATGTTAAGCTTGATGGTGTTAAGGCGAGTGGTGGTAAGGCGACATTTGTTGGCATCAACAGCAACTATGGCGACACTGCTACTATCACCAACTCTTGCGTCACTGGTACGAAGACCATCTGTGAGGAGTTTGAGGGCAATGACACCGGGGCTGAGCCGAAGAGTATTAGCGAGGGGCCTAGCTCGGCTTGTATCTACACGGATGCTGATATCAATGCTTGTTAGATGGGGGAGTGGTGGTGATAGTGGAGATGGGTGGGTGAGGGTGATGGTGGATATACGCTCATTTTGCTCTGCGCCTTTGCGCTTTTTGTAGATATTTTTGAACAACGTTAGCATCTTGCTTCATAATTCTGCTCGACCGACTTTTTGAATTTGGTCGTGGAGGTGCGGAATGTACAGGAAGTGAGTAATGATTCATTTAATGCTGGAGAATCTCTCACTTATTATCACTTTCACAACCTATCTACTCTTACGTTCATAGAGGTAGTACATTGTGCAATTTGCAGCTGGGCGTCGAAGTCACTGAGAGATATAAATTCTCTTCCACTGCGTTACACAGCACCAAGCGCCCACCGCCTCGACCGAGTGGTAATATAATCCCTTGCTTCATTGCGCTCTACCACATCAACTCTCTTTCCATTTAACCAACGAGATTTAAATCAACTACTCTACTCACTCCAACATTACTAAAAGAAAATGCCTTCCTTTGCCTGGCCAACCTCCGACTTCAGCGCCTCTTCCGCCACCAATCCGGCACCAGGCTGGGGCTTTGAAAGTCCTACAAACGAAGACGCAAAATTTACCTCCCCTCCAACCGCACCCGCAGGACCATCCTCATCCAGCCCATTCGCCACCTCCGCCGCTACTCCCTTACCTCCCGCTCCGTCCGCGAGCCCCAACCACGAAGAGCAAGAACAGCAGCAGAATCCCACGCCTCAAACCCCACCCTCAGGTCTCACCTTCGCCACCGTCTTCACCACCGAAGTCAGCCGCCAAATCGCACGAACTATCCCCAACCCCTCCACAATCCTCAACGGTACCATACACACCCTCCGCATCTACCTCTCCCTCTCCTCCCTGCCCCCCACCTACCTATCAACTCTACACACACACTTCCGAACCCACTCGCACAACCCGCTGCGCGAAATCCAACTCTGCGTCCGCTCCCTACTGCGCCCGTGTCTGCAGGATATCTACGAGGATGTGCGGCTGCGCGAGGCGGTGGGTGAGATGGTGGCGCTGTGGACGACGTTTGGCACGCGGATGAGGTTTTTCTTTTGGAGGCCAGAGTTGGAGGTGCAGGAGGGGGAGCGGGATCGGTTTAAGTGGTTTGTGGAGAGGGATCTTGTTAGGGCTGTGGAGGGGCTGGATGAGCATGATGAGGTGCTTAGTGAGATTTTGGGGGAGGAGAGCTGTTTGTTTCGGAAGGGGGACGAGAAGGGGAAGGATGGTAGTGGTGAAGGTGATGGTGAGGAGAGGCTTGTGGATGAGATGATTTGAAGAGGTTTGTTGGGGATGGTGGTGTTTGATTGGGGTATGTATCCGCCTGGCGGCTTTGGATGGTACGTAAGTTTTCTTTTCTTTACTCATGGACTAAAGGTAAGGTATCTGGTACGAGGATTCCTTACCTCCTTTCTTACTGAGTAGTCAAGGAGTT
The DNA here is from genome assembly GCA_004380135.1 of Stemphylium vesicarium. Taxonomy (NCBI): domain Eukaryota; kingdom Fungi; phylum Ascomycota; class Dothideomycetes; order Pleosporales; family Pleosporaceae; genus Stemphylium; species Stemphylium vesicarium. The sequence continues at coordinate 283,445 of QXCR01000011.1, read as the reverse complement.
GTCTCAAGGGGTTTGTTTCCTTGGACATCTCTGTGATCTAACGATGACAACCGATTTTATGATACTTTATTATTTTGGCAGAACGTTGCACACTCTGAGATAGACCGAGCTAACATTTCAAGCGAAATGCTCTCATAAGTACGCGTCTTCACGACAATGGCTATATTCGAAAGCAGCAGACAGACGAGAAACTATTGCACGTCCGTGTCGCAACCTGTCCGGAATGCCCAACGTCGCAGCGCAATACGGTTAGCTTCATGCATCCATGTTTGAAAGAAAAAAGAGAAAAAAAAAGCTACAGAGATTGCTATGTGAAGATAGGGGGGGGATGCGCTGGTACATAGTGAGGGCTTTGGCCTGTTAGCCAGGTATGACGTCACCGCGGAAGCGGAAGCGGAGTGCCTTTGACTCCTCACTCCAGTTGTGGGAACCAACCAAAGGTGCTAGACCTCCATCACCCTTTACATGCATATGTATGTACGCCTGGAACACCATACTAGCAGAGTCGAAATTCGAACCAGTGGAGAAAAATGATGATTGTTAAGAAAGAGTGGGTCCGCTTCTTGCTATAGTTGCTCTTATATGCACTTGCCGCGGAGTTGAATGCATTCCCTGCGGAATTTACGCCCTGGACCCAATATTTTCTCGAACTTAGCCTGGCACAACAGGACGTTAGATCAACAATGCGAGGTGTTGTCGGACCAAATAAGGAAGTGGTGATGATGTAGCTGCAACGAGATATTGATGTTTGGTAAGCTCGGTTTGGAATCTCCATTCCTTTAATAATGCTCCAGTTGCCCTCGAAGTTGAACATCCAAGACAACATCACTCTTCGTTTGAGTTGATACTACTTCAGATACATTGCCTCTAGATCTCATCAGATCGACATCATCACCATGTCATACCCCTCAACATACACGACATACCGCCGCAGCGCAGGTAAACCATCTCGTGAAACGCCTCTGACCGTCGAGCAATGCCAGGAGTCGCTACCCCAGGAGAAAGACCTTGGGCCCAAAGATGTGGTCATCAAGGTTCATACCGTGTCCCTCAACTACCGCGACGCTGGCATGCTGATCGGCAATTACACCGTTCCTTACGAGGACCAAGGCATTCCTTGCTCTGACTGCGCTGCTGAAGTCGTTGGCATCGGGTCTGAAGTCAAGCAATTCAAAAAGGGCGATCGAGTCTCTGCTATCTGCGGTCAGGGAGACTTTGATCCAACCGACGATGGCAATTCTGTTGCTATTGGTGCAAGTGGGCCTGGTGTGCTACGCGAGTATGCAGTGTACAAGGAGAAGCATCTAGTGCACCTGCCTAAGAATCTATCATGGGAAGAAGTGAGTTTCTGATATGAAATTTTCTCTATAGCGACTGGAATACTGATGATGATATAGGGTTCTATGCTGCCTTGTGCGGGTGTCACAGCCTGGAGTTCGCTCGACTCTTTGAAGACTGTGCAGAAGCATTCCAGCGCCCTTCTTCAAGGTATGTGCATCGCAAATCCTCCATATCATGCAAATAACGCTCACACAACATAGGCACTGGCGGCGTGTCCATGTTCTCTCTCATCCTCTGTCTCTCAGCCGGCATCACACCCATCATCACCTCCTCATCCGACAACAAGATCCGCGCCATCCAAGAAAAGTTCGGCAACAAAGTCTGCGGCATCAACTACAAGACGCAAAACCAAGGCGAGAAAGTCAAAGAACTTACAAACGGCCGTGGCGTCGATTTCGTCGTAAATAACACGGGTGTCGGCTCTCTCGTCGACGATATCTCTTTCCTCTGCGAACGCGGCGGCACTGTTTCTCTTGTCGGTTTCCTGGCGGGCTTCGATGCGGATTGGAAGCCCGTGCAGATGATGGATTTGATGAAGAAGTCGGCAAAGTTGAAGGGTATTGCTGTTGGCTCGAGGCAGGACTTTGTGGATATGAACAAGCATATTGAAGACAACAAGGTTCAGTTCGACGTCATGCTCGACAGAATATTTTCGTTCAAGCACGCGCAGAAGGCGTTTGATTTGCAGTTGAGCGGGAACTTTTCGGGCAAGCTTGTTATCAAGGTGGCGGAGTAGATGGTGTGGTGTTTACGGCTTGCGATTGGACAGGAAGGATAGCACGGCAGATTTGATGAAGTAGAGCTGAATCAATGTATGCATAGTCATCACAATGTCTTTTCAATCTTGACCGTATCCAGTTTCACGTGTGGCCAAGCACCTCCACACCCCACCTCTACACATTTGTCTGACGTCGATCTTAGCTGCATTAATTAATCCAAACAACAGGATGCTCATGCTTGTCTTACACCATACCAAAACCAGCAAATGCAACACATGCGATGAGCGCATAGCTGTGGCTTCCCCACAGCCGAATCAAGCGGCGTCGTGCTGTGATTGGCGCATATGGTTGCGCAGCACAGCCTCAGCCACCACATGCCATCACTTCAGGCATCCAACACCATCGGTGGACGGCTGGGATCTGACTGGGTCGAGCGGCATGGAAGTGGATGGTTATAGTGAGGATGCCGCTCAACTTGGATAACACGATTTGCAACTTAGCTGTACTTTTTTGTGCTTTGATACGGATTTTACGTGCAATTCAGCATACACTTATGTCTTGGTGTGACAGAAGGTAGAAGATAGGCAAAAGATGGGTAACCCAACAACACCACAAGATGAAGCTGCACCCGCGTACGACGATGTGGTCAGCAATCATCCTGTGAATCTGTACACACCTTCTGGCTCGCAATCTGGGGTACGTTCTTCCCAATCCATCTATCCACCCACACGCCTCTCTAGGTACCTACCCTTTCTTCGCCCTCTGATCCTGACTTGTGCCATCTAGTACACCACCCTCCCACAATCCGACCCCCACTCCCACTCGCATAACGACGCTGACATCGAACTCCACGCGAACACCAATCCTTCCTCCTCCCACCCCCACTCCCATCCCCAGCCTCAAACAGACCCCCAACAACCCCCCGAATCCCTAACCACAACTCTCACAAACCTCATCCGCCCGCGCCCAGACCCGCCCCACACGCACTGCGCTGTCTGCGACGAACAAACGCAGACGGCGGCAAGGCACAGGCGCGAGAGTGAACGGCACTGTTGTGTTATGGTATCGGCGACGTTTATTGCCCTGTTCTTTTGTGGGATGGTGCTGGGGATTGCTATTGTGAATGTCGGGGTGAGGAGGGAGGCTGCAGGAGGGAAAAATTGATGTAATGTGAACTGAGGGCTTGAGATGGTGTGGGCGAAGGAGGCTGGTGTGATCGATGGGGATTAGATGAGCTGGGCAGAGGATGTTGGCACGCGGTTCGCGAGCCTTTTTTTCTTTTTTTCTTTCTTTTTTTAGTCAAGATGGGTTTAGTCTGGGAGAGTTTACACGGGTCGGTCGATGTGGAAACCAAGACAGCACACGTCTTGGAAATTTTCCGAATTCGGTTATCGGCTTCTACACTCATTAGCTGATCAGTGAATACCCGTGGCGAATTCCGCAGTGTGGGGAAATAAGTCGGTGGATGAGGGATATTCTTTTGTTGAGCGATTCTTGTACATGCATATTGTTCTTGCGCCTCACCGCCACGCTTAGCAGAAACCGATCGCTACTACCAGCAGCCTGTCAGTTGTCCGAGAGGGCTGCAAAAAAAATGTTGACTAGGAACGGCTTTCAAAATCATGTGTCATCATTATTAGCTAGTCACGCTAAACGCGCAGCATGCTTGACCTTCTATGTTTCTATTTTACATAGCTTTGAGAATTATTGTAACTCTCATGTACATATCCCACAGTCGAGGCTACTCCAGTAGAGATGCTTGGTTGGTATATAGAACGTCTACAACGTTGCTGAGCTTCTCAAGAGTGCCGAGCGCAGCGTCGTAACCCTGATCGCGTTCCGACTCGTCGTAGACAATGAGACAGCCAGCGCCCTGGTCCAAGACTCCGATGATGACTTTGTCAAGAATCATCTGCGAAAGCTTTCGCTCCACTTGGATCGTGTCTAATCCGACCATCTTCGCAACATGGTCAATCTCAACCCTGCTAAAGGGCTCGATGACCTTGATCAGGTTCTGCTCCAACATGTTGTCGTACAAGCGGCGAAGGTGAGAGGTGATGAATCGGTCGCTGCCAAGCTGTTGGCGGTAGTCGGTCAAGGCGGTCTCGTACTCCTCAAGACTACGGTTGGTGTGTGCTCGCGCTACGGCCTTCATGGCCTCTAACCGCTTGCCGGCATACTTGACGGCGTGCTTGGACGTCATAAGCGATGTTACGTCGTCGCCAAGGTTGAGCATAATCTTGCAGAGAAGCATGTATTGCAATGCCGATGTTGCCTTTTGTTCCTCATCCTGCGAGTGGTATCCCTCCATAGCTTCGATAAAGTAGGAGAAGGAGGTGTTGAAGTCGCCGTCCTCGGCGTGCAACATACCGCTCTGCATGTCCAGTCCTGCCTGCAACATGGGTGGGGTGTAGACTGAGGCGGCCGATGTTCGTGCGGAAGTGAGGGCGGCGCGACCCTTGGGAATATTGCCCAATGCGTGGTAGACCCTTGATTCGAGCAGCTGCACCTCGACCAGTACCAGCTTGTCGTCCAGGCGCTTCAACTCCTTCAGCAGGCTGTTGATGAGTGTGAGGGCGTCGTAGTAAGATTGCTTCTGCATGTACAGTGCGACGAGGCGGGTCTCGAGGTTTTGCCGTAAGAAGCCTCTCCGCTCCGAGACGGCCCATTCTATGCATGACTTGGTGACGGCAATCTGGGTGTCGGCGGTGTTGGGGATGGTAGTAAAGAGATCGAGAAGTTGGCGGACTATGCTGTATTAGCCATTGACGGTTCATTCGCAATACACAAGTTAAGACATACCCAGTTTGGATGTCTTTGCCTTTGCAAACGATGACATTACTGATCGCGCCTGCTTCACCAACTCGGCAAGGGCATCCACCTTCTTCTGGTCGCGATACAGCTCACCGAGCCCGACCAGAGCCGTTTCATAATTCTTGATGGCAGCCTCATTTGAGCCGGGGTTCTGTGAGAGGATATCTTTGAAGATCTGCTCGGCCTTGGAGGGATCCGACTTGGCTAGCTTCTGCGCCTCCGCAACCCGTGACGTCGTTTCTGGCACGGCCATGGCAAAGAGATATAGCGGAGAGTTTACGAAGGGTAGTTTGGTTGTTTGTATGGGCAGATGGCGGGGTGGGGCGAGTGATAGTGTGGCGGAGATGGAGGTGTTTGGTGAATGATTAGCTACTCGCAGCTTACCTGGAGATGCGGCGGACCCAGCGTCGGCGATACATGATACCGACCAGGGCATGCGCCACAGTCACGCCACAGTATATGATTACGCCACAACGCACATGGCAACGGCGTTATCGACAACAAGATGGCTCCGCCGACAGGATGACATGCTGATTGCTTCTGCACTATGCACAATGCACATGCAATTCAACACGGCGCTGCACACCCTCCCGCTCCTCAACAGCGGTGTGCATCCAATTGGCGCCCTAATCCCACTGGGGTCGTCTTTCTCGCGCCAGTGCTGCCCCAGCGACGGCTGAGTTGGCAGGTCGCGCCGCCATCGTCATCGCCTATTGGCCAGTGCACGTAAACAAACCCCAACATATTGATCAACACCGCTCCGCCCTGCACCTGCACTCCAGTTTCCCACACATCCACCCTCACGATATCACGAACTATTATATACCCTGCGCTGGATCGCTGAAGTCATTCGCGATTGATACCCCTCCGCTGTATACATCAAACAAACTCACGCGCTCAATTCGCCTCACTGCCGCTTTTCATCATCACCACCACTGCATCACCTTGTTGGCTTGAACATAGACCACACTACATACCATAATGTCATCCTCCGACAGAGAGCAGTCCCGCGACCGGGAGCTCGTCAGACACTCACATTCTTTCGACTCACGAATGATTCCAATGTTCGTCTTCTATTCTCTCCAACTTGAATTCTCACCGCCAGATGCCACTAACACGCCAACTCAGGTGGGATAGTGCTGACCCCGATCGTGCACCGCCACCACTGCCTCTCAACCCAGGCTCGCCAACACTCACAACTCGTCCCAACACATCTGCAGCCATCATGAAGGCGGCCAAAGCGCTAGAAGAGAAGGCGCGAGAGAGCTTACCGTCAAGCTCATACACTACTAACCCAATGCCACAGAAGTCGCTATCTCCCGAGCGCTCTCTGATAAAAGGCAACCAGCACAAGCGCATGCAGTCATTACAGCCAGGCAGCGTTCGCGATCTACGCAGCTACCTTGACAATCGGTCACCGGAGCGGTCCCCAGAGCGTGAGCGGCCGTCAAGTAGAGGAGGAAGGCCAATCTCTCGTGATTGGGAAAGGGACTACTTTGGCAAGGATGCGGAGGTCGTCGACCACAGACGGCATACAACTTCCTCGCCATCCCCAGCCCCGCGATTCGAGATCAAAGACACTCCAGCTCTGAGGCCCAGTCACCGGCAGTTCATGGGCGAGACCACTCCGCCTTCTGCTACTATGATGGCCCTGCAGACAATGTCTATCCCTCAGCACATGCTCGACCCACCAGCATCGAATAGCACGCACAATCAGCCACGTTCTCCCCCACCCGCGAATGTGTCCACACCAGCGTCTGCACCAGCAGCCGCTCCAATTCATGGTCCGCCCCCGCCACAGCCATTCGACAACATCTCCAGTCAGCTCCTCAGCATCAATAACATCGTCTCTAGTCTGCAAAAGGACATGTCGCAACTGAGTCGCAGGAGCAAGGACAATGCGACCGACCTCATTAGTCTGAAGGAGGCTACCAATTCTCGCGACGAGGACATCCGAAAGTCACTAAAGGACCTTTTGTCGACCATGACGCAGAAGCAGCAAGCTGCTGCAGCTGCTGCCATGAACGGGGAGACGTCTCGGTCTAGCAGCCTCAACCTCCAGGATCCCCACATGACGCCGACGAAGCAATTCACTTTCCCGAGGATGACATCAACCAGCCCCTGGGCAGATGAGCGCATCGGCAGCCCGAACCCTTATTCGGTCGAGGGCGCGGCCAGTGTTGCCATGCTGGAGAAGATCATTCGCGAGATGGTGACCAAGGATGGCCAAGAACGCCTTGTTGCAAGCCTCCAGAAGCTTGTTGACAAGGCCACTGGAGAAACTGCCAAGAAGGTGACAGAGTTGGCTGAGTTCGTCAGATCAGGCGCGATTGGTGGTTCTATGCATTCTGCTGCCCCTGGCTCAGCCGCTTTCGAGCCCTCGCCAGGATCGGGCGCGCTCACTCGGACAATCTCCGCTGACAGCAGGGTGTACTCTAGCCCAAAAGCTGCCGATTTCGTCAGCGAAGAGATGCTCAAGTTCCTGCGTAAGATCAAGGACAGCGTTGCTGAGTCTGGCTGCGTCACCATGGCCACCAAGACAATGATCCAGGACCTCAGAGGTGAGGTGCTTGGCATGGGTCGTGAACTTGCTCGCAAGGTCGAGGAGGCGGAGCAGGCCAGAGCTGCTGAATCAGAATCTGGGCCAGCTCAGTCAAATGAGGACATCAACGCCATCGTCCAAGAAGGCCTTGAGAACCTGAAGGAGCACATGGACAAGGTCATGCGTGAGCACAGGCGCCAATCCATGTCATCAGTCGTGACTCGCAACACCGTCGACAACAACGAGGTCCATGATGTGGTCAAGCAAGCCCTTGCAGAGCGAGGCCTAGACCAGCCATCTGCCCAATCCGCCGGCCTCGATAAGGAAGCGATTATCAGCGCCGTGCGCGAGGCCTACGATGGCGTTGAGATGAAGCCAGACCACGAGGTCCAGCAGGTCGGCCTAGGAAGCGATGAGATCTTGCAGTGTCTTCGTGAAGGCCTCCAAGACTTCAACGGCTCCGGCGCAGTCACCAAGGAGGAGATCGAAACCGTGCTGCAAGAATCTTTGCAAAATATCCAGCTTCCGCCTCCGATCAACGAAGTCCACGAGATTCGCGAAGAGGTTCTAATGGCTGTGCGTGAATCCCTGGAGGAACTCAAACCGGCTCTCGCTGCGCCACAGCAACCATCAGTGGACGGTCTCTCTCGGGAGCTGCTTGAAGAAGTCATCCGCCAGGCCCTTGCTGAGCACAACCCAAGCATGGAAATCGAGATTCCTGCCGAGAGCATACAGGATGCCGTGAAGGCCGCAACCGAAGGCAACAACGAGCCCGTCATGCAGCGTCTGCAGTCACTGGTCGAAGAGATGCATGCAGAGTTCGAAGGGTACTCTTCAACCAGCGGCAAAGCCACTGAACAGGTCCTGGAAGCACTTCGTGAGGGGCTCGAGAGTCTCAAGACCGAGATCCAAGGTTCAGAAGGCCAGACTCGAGAGATCACTCAAGACGGCGAGATGATCGATCAGTTCAAGGCAGAGCTTGAGAAGCTACGTGAGGATGTTCAAGGATATGTCGCAGAGGGTCCTCGTGGAGACCAAGCCTGGAGCCGCGGAGACATGGTCACCTACCTCAAATCAGAGTTTGAGAATCTCCACGAGCAGTTGAGTTCAAAGATCCTACCGGCTACCAAGACCAACGACGAGATCCTTGCAGCGCTCAATGCAGGTTTCGAGGAGATGAAGTCTCAGGTTGCCCTTCGCAGTGAGGATGCTGAAGACTCCGACTCCAACGAAGATATCAGCGAAGCCATCAAGCACGAGTTTGATCAGCTCAAAGAAGTCGTTCTTGGTGATAGTTCCAGCAACAAGAACGATATTCTGGAAAAGCTTCAGGCTGGTTTCGACGGTCTCCACACTCTGATGGGTGAGAAGGAGACTGCCTCGACACCTAATGACGACATCCTGGCTTCACTGAAGCAGGAGTTCGAAAGCCTGCGCGAAACCTTCGGTAGTTCACTCGTCAAGCCTGACGACACTGGCGACAAAGAGGAGATTGTCAACGCCGTCCGGGAGCTTGTAAACGGGTTGAGTAGCTCTCAAGAGACTACTTCCAAAGACAACATCGCTTTGATCCGTACCGAGCTGGAGGCACTAAAGGAATCCCTCGGCAACGCTCTTGTTCCTTCTGGAGACAACGATAGGACTGAGATGTTGATGGTTGTGAAGACAGCTCTCGATGAGATCAAGGCCAACCTCACGTCAGCTGGCGTCAATGAGGAACTTCTCGAGGCCTTCCATGCAGAGCTTGAGCATCTGCGCCAGTCCAACGGCCTGATCCGAAACCACTCGCGAGCCGACACCGAAGAAGTCTTGGAGGCTGTCAAGCTAGGTCTCGACGACCTACAGTCTCACCTAGACAAGAAGCTCGACACTCCTGACCGCAACAACACTGGGACTGGAGAAATCATGGACGCCATGACCGAAGGTCTCGAGAGCTTGCGCGCGGATGTCTCCAAAATTGCTGAGAAGCCTGTCGAAATTGACATGAGCGTTTCTTACGAGATCTTGGATACTCTCAAGGAAGGTCTTGCCGCTCTGCGCAGTGACGTTGAGATGCTCAAAGTTGCCAGGCAGGAGCCTCAGGTCGAAGAAGAAGCTCCACCGGCAGGGAACGAGGTCGCACTAGCAGACGCGCCGGAGGCCGAAGAAGCAACATCTCGGGAGATCTCTGAAGATGTAGCCCAGGTAGACGAGGCACCAGAGGCTCCTGTCCAGTCACTCGATGTGGCTAAGATGGAGAATCTTCTCATCCAGATTCAGGACAAGGTCCAAGCCATGGACGCCAACGCGCAGAATCCTGCGCCACCTGCGGAGCCCGCCGCCGTGGCTGGAGCTGCCATGAAGGAGGACTTGGGTGCTATCGAGGAGCTTCTCAAAGATGTCCAAGCTGCTGTCCTGGTTATGCAGGAGCGCGAGGCAGCACCCCTACCTGCACTGGAAGGCATCGCCCGCAAGGAAGACACCGATGCTATCGAGACTCTTCTCGCCAACACCAAGGCAAAGATTGAAGAACTCATTCTACCGGATCCCGCCACCGCTGTCACAAAGGAGAATTTGGAAGACGTCGAGCTGGTTGTCCGCACCACTTCTGAAGCTTTGGACACACTTGCGAAGAAATTTGAGGAGGAAGGTGCTACCAAGGCTGATGTGACAGTTGTGCAGGTTCTTGCTGATGACATCAAGGTGGCTTTGGACGAGATGAAGGCAGCCAAGTCTGAGGATGAGAGCAACCCGCAAGCCACCAAGGCCGACATCGATGCTGTCACTCTGCTCGTTGATGATCTCAAGGTCAAGCTGGACGACATGAAGATCCCGGACCCGGAAGAAATGCCGTCCAAGGCCGAATTGGAGCAGCTTACTGGGTTAATTCACGACTTCCGCGACAGCCACGACCAGATGAAGGACACCTACGAACAGGACATCCAGAGGACTGCTAGTAACTTCGATGCGCGCCGTGCGGAAGCCACCCAAATTGTTGAAGACATCAGCGGCGTAAAGGCTGCCTTGGATGAAATGCGAGAGGAGATTAAGACTAGTCTCATCGAAGGCGGCCCTCTCGAGAATCTCCAGACATCCTTCAAGACCATGGAAGAGACCATTGGCGCGAGCAACGTCACTGCCGACGTCAAGGAACTCATGGAAATCCTCACCAGAGAGTTCGAGCGCGCTCATGGCTCTATCGAGGGCTTGCAAAACGACCATGCCGAGAAGTCGGCCTTGCATCTCGAGAAGCATGACGAAACCAAGGAGGCTATCGTTGCCGGGTTCACGGAAAGCTTGGAAGACAAGTTCAACACCCTAATGGCGAAGTACGACGATGCTCAGCTATTGGCTGATGAGCTTGCCAAGGTCATGAAGGAGAAGTCTGAAGAACAGGAGAAGATGCTTGAAGGCACCAAGACTACAGCGGATGAGCTTCGTCTCACCATCGACACTCTTGGGGCTACCATCGCCGGTATGGAAGCACGATTCGAAGGAGCCACTACGCAATGGTCCACCGACTCTACCACTGTCCTTGGCAAGGTCGACGAAACTCTCAACAAGTTTGATGAGCAAAAGGCTATGACAATGGAGAAGCTTGAGGAGCAGAGGCTTGAGACGATTGCCAAACTGGAAGAACATATTGCCAAGTTCGAGGAACAGAAGCTCGATGACAAGGGAGAGCATTCCCACACTCGCGACGAGATTAAGAATGTTGAAACAATCTTCGCCAGCCTCCAAGACAACGTCGCGGAGTATCACCCGAAGTTCATGGTCGCATTGCACGAGATCGAAGCGCTCGTCAAGGCCCATTATGAGCATGCGCAGAAGTGCAAGGAAGAGGCAGACGAGAACGCCAGGGCTTGGAACGAAGAAGCAAAGGCTCGCTCTGAAGAGTTGCAGGCTCACTTCGAAAATCTCCCAAAGCTTTTGCCAGCCCCCACGCCAGCTTCCGAGCCCCAGGAAAAGTATGACGACGCCCCTGTGCAAGAAAAGCTCGACCGACTGCTGGCAATCGAGCCATCACCTAGCTACGACGATGGCACCGTTCAAGAGAAGCTCGACAAGCTGCTCGCTATTGAGCCATCGCCTAGCTACGACGACGGTGCTGTCCACGAAAAGCTTGACAAGCTCATCGATCACGCAGATGAGGCTGGCAAAGCAGCTGGAAACACCGAGAAGCTTGATGAGATCCACAACCAGGTCAAGATTACTGCTGCTGAGCTGAGCGAGTTTGTCGCAAAGCAGACTCAGTTCATCACAGATGGCAACGACGCCAAGGAACGCGAAGCCGAGGAACTTGCCCTACTCATTGAGCGTCGGACAACCCAAAAAGAGCAGCTTGAGATCGATCTGGAGAGTCTTAGGGCAGAGAAGGCTACCCAGAAGGAGCAGCTCTTTGCCGACATCCAGGAAATGAAGGCCGAGAAGGATCGCGTCGTGCAAGAACTCAAGGAGGAGAAGGAGCGCGTAATGGCCGAGTTGCAAGATGAAAAGGACCGCACCATGCTCGAGCTAAAAGAGGAGAAGGATTCACTCCTGGCCGCCGTTGCAGCACTCCAAGCTGAGCGTGAGAACCTGGCGAACCAGAAGGTTCGCCTCACTGGTGAGGTTTCCTCCCTTCACACTGCACTCGACATCCGCCGCGAGGAACTTCATTTCATGGACACTAAGGCAGATGCCTTGGAACGCCGCATCTTGAACGGCATCATGGACCATTCCCGTGCGTTGATGATGAAAGGCGGAAAGAGCCCTTCAAAGCTCAGAAAGCGCGTGAACACAGAGGATGAAGACAGCAGGGCAATGCCCCCTCCCAGCACTGCTGCCAACGGCATCTCTCTTGCCTTGAAGCCACGTCCTGCTGTTCGACGCAACGGTCAGGCTGCGAACCCAGCCCAACGCCGAATCTTGTCTCTTAGCCAGATCAGCGGCAACGCGCCCACCGGAGCTCAGGCCTACCCCACCACCACCACGTCGAACAACGCGAATGCTGGACTGAAGCGTAGCCACTCGGTCAAGACGAGCAACTACTCGCGGAAGGGGTCCTGGGGTGGACGACCCAGTGCCATCGCCAACAAGGAGAATGGTGCCCTTCCTGAAGTAGATGAGAACGAGGCCTCGGCTCCCATCTCTCACTCCATCATCGAGGAAGATGCACGAAGCGAGACTGGTACTGAGCGCCGTTATAGCTTGGAAAGCCGCAACTACCCTGAGAGCTACGCCGAGGGTGAGACTCCTGGCTACGACGGACGTTCCAGCTACGGCGGCACCGGTAGCGAGTATACCTATGCTTCCGGTTCTTACATGACAGGTAGTGACATTGATCACGACCGTCGCACTTCCTACGGTGCCCAGTCGACTCGCTCTGCCGCTCGTGGCGAGGAGCCAATCGATGAAGGCGATGAAGGCTCGGTCTACTCTGACGATGAGGAAAACGAGCCCACCGCTACCATTGACGGATCTGAAGTCAACCCCTCCGAGATCACAACCGCCACCGCCGACAGCGAAGTCGATCTGCCAACGCAGTCAGAGATTGTCCGCGCCGTTGACGCCGTCAGGGAAGAGATGAAGGACCACTACTCTCCTCCTAGCGACTCTGGTGTCGGCACCGATCTTCCCACTGCCGCCCTCGGCAACGAATCCGAGCTCGACGCCGATTACTTCCGTCGCGCGGCAGAAGAGGAGGCCAGTACTGTCGGTGTCTAAGCGTTCATTGATGGATGTCGATGTCACCACCACCCAGACTTTTGACCTGTTTTCTCGCTCCATATCTTCCAGTTTGAAGCTTTGACTCGCCTCTCCGCAGAGGTTTAAGAGTTGGCATCACTGCTAGCATATGTTGAGCTTGAATAACACAATGAAGCATCTGTATTCTTGGTGAGACTCGACTCGTTTATGATGCAACGACGCGACGAATCTGGACTCTTTTTCTTCTACGCTACTGATGTTGGAATGACTCGGGTACGAGAGATTGTATGTGTGTATGAAATGCAAGGACGAAGTTGGATTGAGGAATGGCTCACGGGTCTATGGTGGTTATGAACGACGTTGGACTGGTTATGAGGTTGCCTCACAGGTGTTTTGATTATCGGTACATGTGTATGCATTGTTTCTTGCTTTCGCGGTGCATATGGGGACTTGGAAACGGCGTATCTGTTCTTTTGGAGTTGGATGTGCCTTGGTTTCGCTGTATATCGCTCTTGGGGTTTTAGGGTTCCTGCTCTACCCTCTTCTTTCATGTACATTGGCTTGTTCGTCTTGTTTTCTGTTTTTCATCTTCCCACAAGCCTGCGAAGCATCGACTTAGTAGTCTGGCTCGCGCACTATTAGTTAGTATGAAGTGTAATGAATTGAATTTACAACAGTTTGAAATCACTCACTTTGATCGTTTGGCCTCGTGAAGCGCTTGACATGATAATCCGTCAGGTGAGGAAAACGGAACGGGAATTAATATCACATTTGCGGGCATCATGTGCTACGGAACAGGAAGGGAAAACACTGAAAGAACAGACTTGGAAAAAGTTGATAAGTTGGTGTATTAAAACGCTTCATTCGCTTTGACAGATGAAAACAAAGCGAAAAAGCTACGCATGTTGACGCCCACCAATCCGCGATGCTCTAAGTCCTTGTATAGCAAAACTCCAAATAATCCGAACTCCAGACGAATAAAAGAGAAGTGTTTCCCAACGCCATAGGCAACAACTCGATGTGATATACAAGTAACCGTTCAAACCACGCTCAAACAGTGCAATAAAGGTATTTGTAGTTCCCAGCCTCTCATCTTCACACCCTCCGTTTCTTAGGCTGAAACATGCTGTATTCCTCTCTCTTCCTCTTGGGAGCAGGCGCCGCACCTGAAGCGGCAGGTCTAGGTTTCGGCGCACTGAACTGCTGGCCCGACGGCAGCGAAGTTCGATTCGGAGGCGGGTTACGCTGTTGAGGCGCAGGACGTTGTGTAATATTGGGGCGATTCGACGAATTCGGTGCAGATGCAGACGCCGACGTAGAGGACTTGGGCTCAGGTTTGTTTGCCATGGATGTAGAAGCCTGCTTGGACAAGACCATGTTGCGCGGGCCCTCGCTTTCCGCCATTCTAATCATGCGCGCTGGAGCCTGGCGGATTGTGCTCTTTCTTTGGGCGAGGAGGTGTGCGGGGATGTGGCTTGCTTTGGGGCGTTCGCGACCGTGGTCGAACATGCCTCGCTTCAGCTTGTCGAAGGCGGCTTTGCCCGTCTTCGCAGGCGCACCGGATGGCTGACCCCAGCTTGTCGTCGTTCTTCCGGTGAACATCTTGCTTGCACCGGCGCCATAGCCTATTCTTGTGTCGACTATCAGCGTCTTGTTCTGCGCCCGGTCGTTTTGTATCGCCCTCATTTGCTGCTTCAGCGCCTCTTCATCAGCCCGTTTCTCCTGCTCCGCGTCCTTTTTCAGCTTGCGGTACACTTTGCTCCAGTTTCGAGGGTCGCGCGGCTCATGTGGCTTTTGCTCCCAGTTCGGTATGTCGCGCTTGATGAAGCGCAGCCAGATCTCGCCGGTTTCTCCAAGGAGTTGTGGGCAGTTGGATTCGAGTTCCATGAGTTGGTCGGGGCTTTGGACGAAGCGTAGCACGGGTTGAAGGAAGGAGTAGGGTAGGTCGCCGACGTCGCGCAGCATGTCGATGTTCTTTATCAGGCGCTGGCGAGCCAGCTCGAAGAGTGTAGCGA
Organism: Stemphylium vesicarium; assembly: GCA_004380135.1. Classification (NCBI taxonomy): domain Eukaryota; kingdom Fungi; phylum Ascomycota; class Dothideomycetes; order Pleosporales; family Pleosporaceae; genus Stemphylium; species Stemphylium vesicarium. The sequence goes on along the minus strand of QXCR01000011.1, from coordinate 268,347 downwards.
CTGGCATGATGGCGGTGATGGTGTGTCGCGGTGGGTGTATCCAAAAACTGTCGAGTGCAAAGAGCGGCGCAGAGAGAGTTTTGAGTTTGAGGAATATGGTGGTTCAAGGCGAGTGTTTGTTGGCCTTTGAGAGTTTGTTCGAAAGGTGGCTTCTAGATATTGTGAATTACGGTTAAGTGGTACTTGGGCAGCGTAAACCGTAGTTGGGGCTGAGTAGCCCACAACATTTACGGTCGTATTGTAGTATTCTAATCAAAGAAGGGTTGTATGCGCCAGGAAGCTTTTGCCAAGACGGTGACAAGGCAACAATAGAAAGGCCGGAGCGGGTGTGGTGAAAGTGAAAGTGAAAGCGTCGGGGACGTGTCTGACGTCTGATGATGAAGGCCGGGCGCTAGTGAAGACCCCTGCCAGACACGGTGATTGACTGTAGAACTGCGACATCGCGACTCTGAATACTAGCAAAACCCACAACCAGTGACATACAACTGTTTTCGCATATTCGCCCTCCGATAAAAATCTAATGGCGGCCAAAGATTGGGGCCTACTATCGCAGGCGGATGAAGGTAGGGCTGTCTAGAGCTTACTTCGGAGCCATTGCTAACTTTACTAGATGCGCTCCATAACGTATCGCGACTCTTAGCAGTCGAGGCTCGCCCATACACACATGCCGCCGGTCGCCTGTTGAAGCCCGATATCTTCGAAGATGCGCGCCCGAAACAGCTCCCCTCACCACCGCCAGACGCCTCGGCCGCCGAGGAAGAGGCAGCCGCGATCATAGTCGAGCGCGAACAGCAGGCGCACAACATCGAGATATGGCGCAAAGACATTATGAATGAGCTATCGCTACTTGACTTCGCCATTCTGCGCGCAGAATTCACGACGAATAGCAACCACACCGAGCGCGAACGATACGCCGTGGAGAAGACGGGCATCGAGGCGAAGCAGGATCATGTCCGCAAGACTATCGAGGATCTCCGCGTTCGCCTAGTCGAGGCCAAAGAGACGCTCGCCGTGCGCAAGACATACGACGAGCTGACTGAGAAGATTACAAGTAGCAAGATGTTGAAGCCACGCGACGAGCAGGTACACGCCCACGAAAAGCTGGACCAGGAAATAAGAGAACTGGAGTACGAAGTACAGTCAGCAAAGGACACTTGGAGCGACCGGCGCACGCAGTTCGGTCGCATCGAAGAGGAAGCAAGAGGGATGTTGCGCATGATCAAGGACGAGAAAGAAGAGGCAGAGCGCAAGGAGGGCATGATGAAGGATGGCGATGAAGACGGTGAGGGCGAGGGTAGCACGTCTAGGGGAGATGTCAGTCATGCTGGTACGCCACGGCCCGAGGGTGGCATGACGCCTATACATGCAAGTCAAAGTGGAGAAGGGTCATCACTTCGAGTACCGCCTCAAGATCGGCTAAAGCCACTATCACGGGAAGTTAGTGTCGCCCCGTCGCCGGCTAGGTCCGGTGCTGCAGAAGACATGGAGATGGCAGACTCGGGAGCGAACTCGGGCGATCCCCACGCAGATGACTCTTCTGGATTGGAAGAAGGTGAAGACCTCGAGGATGGCGAAGACGATGGTGAGGACCGTCCATCAATCAAGATGGACGAGTCATGATCACATGTGGGACTGTATCTTCTGTGGTGGTTTGCATAGCGCGGTGTTTAGGGTATTATTCATCTTCATCTTTTGTAGTGGTATAAGAACCAGTCACAGGACTAGATCCTTAATCTACGATGCCTCACGCATAGCAGCCTTTCCCTTTGCAACAGCCTCCTTTGCCTTTGTGACTTGCTCTGTTGACTCGTCACCACCAGCTTCCTTGTTGTTTTCCTGGCGTCTCATTAGTATCGTCAGGCAATTCTAGTCACACGATTCGACTTACGAGCTCTTCTTCCAGCCTCTCAACTGCCTGCTCAATCTTGATCTTCATGCCGGGCAGGACGTTCTTGGTCTCTTGGAGCGCCTGACGCTGCAGAGAGGTTAACCCAGTCTCATTTGATATTAATAAAAAGTCGACACCCACCTCTTGCCTGAGTGTGTACTCGGCATTTTCATCGCCCTCGCTAGTCTCGGCCTTCTTGATGCGTGCTTCTTGCTGCTCAATCTCCTTGTGGTAGCTTGCTTCTTCCTTGACTAGGCGGGTCACGACGCCGGTTGCTATTGCGAGCTTGGAAGGGGGTGCCATGACGAGAGGTGTAGGTTGGAGGGGATTGTATAGAATACCCCAAGTTTGAATCACAAGAAAAGTATTGGGGTTGTTGTAAATAAGACTGGCTTTCTTGCTGCCTACTGGAAATGTTCGTTTGGCGGCGGGGCTAAGCTGCCCCACTGTTTTGGTTTACACGGGTCTTCATGCGCATCAACACTAAGATGTCGGTACGATGGCGAGAATTCAGTGGCTAACATGTTACTTTCTTTGACAAAATACCTAATCATTCTCAATCCTTCAGCCTACATGTAAAGGAAGACGCATTCGCAGCGCCAAGTCCACTTAAGCATCTCTTTACAGACTAGACCAGAACGCGTCCCACGCGTCCAAGGGACAGGCGCGATAAACCCACCTTTCCCCGGCAACCCCTCTAAAACATCAACACATTCACCGTCGCTGCCGCATAGAGCGCCGCAACAATGTCGTCCCCAGCGCAGCGCCGCTCTCAGCGCACTTCGGCTTCGGCGACGCCACGACGAAGTGCCCGCGGCCAAAATTCTCAGATAGCATCAAGCCCACCGCCAGAAGATCCAGATGAGCAACTCCAGGATGAGGCCACACAAGCTTCGCAGCGTGGATCGCAAGCAACCCCAAGAAATGCGAGGTTTCAGACCACTTCAACTCAATCGCCTCTCTTCTTTCGCTCTTCGCCTGCAAACCCCTCGGCATCAGGGGCTGCAAATGGCGCGGAGGAAAGCGATGGCGGCACAACACCAAAGGCTTCGGGCATGACCATGGGAGGTATGAAGAGTACAGATTCGAGCTCGGGAATATGACTGACATGCACAGACTCTTCGCCCATCCACTACGCCTCTAGCTCTAGCCCTGGCCGAGCCCGCAATGCGCAAAGCAACGTCCCTGGAAGTAGCAGCAGCGCTCTCTTCGTCCGTGGCTCCGAGTCTGCAGCCCGTAGTCGGCGTAACGATGTCCACTCCGATGTCTTCGGCACCAGCTCTACCAATCGCCGCCGCAGACTGTTCGTCGACGAGAATGGCATGCCTGTCCAGGATGCCTCAGATGCGGCCACCTTTTCCAATATCAACCCAGATACTTCAGATGCAGATGTGCTGGGCGGGAACTCCTCGCGAGTCATTTGGGGAACCAATGTGTCCCTCGTGGATGCTCGCCATGCCATGAGGGACTTTCTCATGAACTTCCAAAAGAAATACCGCTTGATACAGGATGGTGAGCTCGAAGAGGGCATGAATCTGCCACCAAACCACCCAGCCATGGCCCGAGAGTATGTCGATCTCATGAAAATGATGCTCGAGCTCGGTGTGACGCCCTTGAACTTGGACGCGCGCAACCTGAAAGCTTATCCGCCTACGAGGAAGCTATGGCACCAATTGCAGGCGTATCCCAACGAAATCATTCCCATCATGGATGTTGCTATCAAGGATACTATGCTTGAACTTGCCGAGAAGCGCATGGCAGAGATGCGAACCCAGATTTCGCAACAACAGCGCGCTGCTCAACCCAGAGCTCGTGACTCCAGTTCCCTGCCACCAATGTTGAGTTCTGATGCTCCAACGCCAGGCGCACCGTCTCCAGCCCCATTCGCGGATATCCCGAATCTGGTCAGCGAGGTGGATCAGAAGACTTACAACGTTAGGCCATTTGGCCTGGACCACACCATTAACCTGCGTGAGCTGAACCCTGGCGATATGGACAAACTTGTCAGCGTCAAGGGTCTAGTCATCAGGACTACCCCAATCATTCCTGACATGAAAGACGGTAAGCAGAACAGCGAAGATTTGTCGCCTATCGCTAACATTACTAGCCTTCTTCCGATGCTCGGTGTGCAATCATACTGTCAGGGTGGACATTGACCGTGGTAAGATCACCGAACCTACCAAATGCCCGCGCGCAGTTTGCGAGTCGCCCAACTCGATGCAGATTGTGCACAACCGCTCTGGGTTTGCGAACAAGCAGGTCATCAAGCTCCAAGAAACACCAGACGATATGCCTGATGGTCAAACACCACACTCCGTCTCTCTTTGTGCATACGACGAACTCGTCGACGTCTGCAAAGCCGGTGACCGTGTAGAAATTACGGGCATTTTCAAGTGTAACCAGGTCCGCATCAATCCGCGACAGCGATCAGTCAAGAACATCTTCAAAACATATGTCGATGCGCTACATATCCAAAAGGTCGATAAGAAGCGACTCGGAATTGATGTATCTACAATTGAAGAGGAGCTTGCTGAGCATGCAGCTGGTGATCTCGAGGAAACCCGCAAGGTCTCCGAAGAAGAGGAGGAGAAGATCAAGGCTACCGGTGCCCGCCCTGATGTCTATGACCTTCTCTCTCGATCACTCGCGCCCAGCATTTACGAGATGGACGATGTGAAGAAGGGCATCCTACTTCAACTCTTTGGCGGCACCAACAAACAATTCGAAAAGGGTGGCAGCCCCAAGTATCGTGGCGACATCAACGTTCTACTCTGTGGTGATCCATCTACAGCTAAATCCCAGATTCTGCAGTATGTCCACAGGATCGCACCGCGCGGTGTGTACACTTCCGGAAAGGGTTCTTCTGCTGTTGGTCTTACTGCGTATGTCACACGCGATCCCGAGACACGACAGTTGGTTCTAGAGTCTGGAGCTCTGGTATTGTCTGACGGCGGTGTCTGCTGCATTGATGAGTTCGACAAGATGTCGGAAGCTACACGATCCGTGCTACACGAAGTAATGGAGCAGCAGACTGTCTCTATCGCTAAAGCCGGCATTATCACTACCCTCAACGCCCGTACTTCGATCCTGGCTTCCGCCAACCCTATTGGCTCAAAGTACAACGTCAATCTCCCAGTCCCACAAAACATCGATCTCCCTCCGACCTTGCTCTCGCGTTTCGATCTCGTCTACCTCGTTTTGGACCGCATTGATGAGCAAAATGATCGTCGCATGGCCCGCCACTTGGTCGGCATGTACCTGGAAGACACACCCGAGAACGCTTCAAAGAACGAAGTCATGCCCATCGAGTTCTTGACCGCCTACATTTCTTATGCGCGCTCCAACATCCACCCCAAGATTACCGAGCCTGCATCAAAAGCGCTTGTAGACGCGTACGTCGCCATGCGCGGACTCGGTGCCGATATCCGCTCGCAAGAACGAAGAATCACGGCCACCACACGTCAACTAGAATCGATGATTCGTCTCGCGGAAGCCCATGCCAAGATGCGTCTTTCAGAAGAGGTCACAGCCGACGACGTTCACGAAGCCGTCCGCCTCATCAAGTCGGCGCTCAAGCAGGCAGCTACAGATGCACGCACCGGTCTCATCGACATGTCTCTCCTCACAGAAGGCACATCGACTGGTGACCGACGCAGGAAGGAAGACCTCAAGCGTGCAGTCATGTCTTCGCTTGAGGAACTCGGCTCTGCTGGCCAGAGCGTGCGAATGAACGACCTCATGAAGAAGGTCCGTGAGGGCGCGAGCGAACAGGTGGAGAATCAGGAGTTTATGGAAGTGCTACGGAGTGCCGAGCTGGAGGGTGCTGTACAGATCACGGGCGAGGGTATGCGGAGGTCGATTAAAAGGGTTGTTGGTAACTTTTAGGTCTGATAATGCAGTACTGATGTTTGGAGCGTTGTAGTGGTCAAGGTAATGATGATGTGATGTAACGATTCTGAATCAGGTTGCAGGTTGTTCCAGTGACTTTTGAAATATGCAGTCACCATATGCGCATTTTCTCACCATGTATCTAACCGTATCCGGGGGGCTTTTGCTTGCTCCTCTTCGGTTTAGGTTCGGCGACTGGCTGTGGCGCGTCTGTATCTTTGGCAACACGTTTTCAAGTCTTGTGTCCTTTCGTGGGAGGCTCTTGTGTCTTTTGCCTTTTCGGTGGAGGTTCCTGGCGGGTTTGGTTGGGGATCACGACGCCTACTCTGGTTTTCGAAGTAGGTGGTGGTGTTGTAACGGGGGTTCGGATAGGCCCGCTACCTTGCGCTTCGGACGTGCCATGATGTAACGAAGGGTGAGGTGTAGGGCAGATATCAGGTCAATTGACGCAAGTATACAAGACGAGACATCAGCGGTAAGACGACACACGCGACTTCGAAACCTCGGCAGGGGTCCGATAACCATTCACTAAGCCGCGTTGGGCATTGGCCCCCGTCTTACCTAGCTACCCTGACGCGCTGTCACGGGTCAACGTGATTATGAAGCCCGAAGCATCTGGCATGCACAAGGTTGTCTAATTGATACTGCGACAATGTCAGTTTCCTCACCACTAAGCTTTCACTACATGCAGTCACGACTCAATGAGCTGAGTCAGCCATAGCGAAAGGAAGCCTCGGCGCGAATGGCCCCATTCCACCTTTCTCACAACGTCAGTCGCATCACGCGCCCACTTTCGCGCTGATATCTCACGATGCACGACTGGCTATGCTCGAACGCTGTTGAAAATCTAGCGCACATATAATTCTGGCTTTCATTCCTACACTAGTTAATTGACGAACAGTACCAACGTTTGGTAAATTTCCCATTTATACAGCTCACATCGGACCCTGTACCCCACCATAGTCATTCAAATATCAGACGCGATGAAAACGTCCAAATACGCACCGAAGACGCCAGCTGAGAGCGTAGCGCAATCAAAGGCCGAAAAGCTCAAGCAGGACAAGGACCGAGCCACGCGACTATTAGGGCGTCTCCGGTGGAAGGCCGAGATGTTGATGGTGTCGTACATGCGAACCATGGAAATTGTACAGGCAGCTCAGCAGAATGACTACAATCAGTCGCAACACGCAATGGGCAGTGGCGCTTCAAGTGTAGGTGACATTCAGCGCCATCACTCCTCCAGCCATTGTCGCGAGACTGACTTGGTCCAGAAACAAGCCGAATCCATGTTCAAGGTGGATTTCTTCGAATTCTACACTCTGCTTGAGCGCTATATTACCGATTGCTTAGCCATCTTCGGCTTCAGCGTATCCGCCTCCGTCCCGCGTCAGAACTTCAATGCCCTCCGATACGAAACCAATCCAGATCTCCATCGTACACGGCCTATGGCTTCGCACGCCTTCCACGCCAACTTGCTAGAAGCTCTAGATGACGAGAAGTGCCCATTGTCTGGGTCTCTAGGGTTACAAGACGTTCGTGTACAACTAGGCATTGCCAAAGAGTATCGCAATGCTTGGAAGGATGCTGATCGCAAGGCCAAACTCACCGACAGCGAGTCAAGCAAGAACATGCGCCTCGAGGACTTGCAGTTGGAGCACATGTTGCGCAATATCATCGGGGGGTGTGACCTCGCTCATGGTGTGGTACAGGAGTACTCCAATGGTAGTTCGAATGGCAACGGTCTAACCAGCCGGGATTTCGAACCCAGGACATACGGATATACCAGCATGGAGATTGAGGATACGCCATTTGAATATATGGACGACGCCATGGATCTGGATTGAGGGTAGATCTTTTGCCTTTATGAGTCATATATCGAAGAGACTCCTGGATTTTGTTTGTTTCAAAGTACAGTCCTTGCTGTAAGTACTTGTTTTTCCTCTACGCCGTATCCAGATGTCATTCTACAATCCCCTACTTCCAAACCTCTCTTCGATGCCACCCATGGCCTCCGTCGGACTTGCCGGCCCAGCTTGTTCAATACCAACCTTTTGCAACATGTCTTCTCCATGATTTTGTCCGTCCTGCAAAACACTGTCTGCGCGATATCTGTTTCCGTCCGACTTGGATATTCCTGCTTCGTCTACACGCTTTTCCTCTTCCAACTCCCATTTGCATCTCTCTTTGCAATCCCAGCATACACTTCTCTTGCAAACCCTCATGTCATACTTCCACTCGTGACGGTTAAGCATCTCCTGACAATGAGCACAGTCCAGCGGAATAACGATCGATTCCAGCTCACCCCGCCGCCGAGCAATGCTAAGCCCCTTGCTCGTCCGGGTGTGGATCTTCGTTTCGCCGTCCTCGCCCTCTTCAATGCCATCAAACACAACGAGCTTATCGAATTTGCACCACCACGCTGGTCTATTACCAGCTTCGGTCCTAGCACGCACCGATGTACTAGTGAAAGCATCCACTTGCGCGCCTGGTCCCGGTAACCAGCACCCATCTGTCGTCGCTCGCGGCGGAATAAAAACGCGAGTCTTGTCTTCTACCTTTTCCTTCTTCGACGACATGTTGAGTCTTTCCTGCAGAAGCTCCGTCGGCGATCGCAGGGCAGCCTTGGACTGGGTTTTCGAATTGCGAATCAAGTCGTACCGTTGCTCAAGTTCGGAGCGCGGCTTTGAAGCATCAGCTACCGGGTTCGTACCTAGGTTTAGCTCTGCTGGTCTTCGGAGGCGTACAATGGAATCTGTGCGTTGTTGCGGAGATGTTGCTTTGGTGGATGTGATGGGCTTTGAGTATGTGTAGTTTTCCGATTCCGCGACGTCGTTTGTGTTAGTTGTATGGGATCGAGATCGGGATGTAATGATTTCGTCGTCCGAGAGGTAGACAGCGGAGTCTCGGTCGTTTGGTGGTGTTGGTGATGCATGGGTAGTCGATGTAGGTAATTCTAATTCTTTCTCGCTGTTCATCGTTTGACTGCCACCCGCCTGCTCCTGATCCTCTACCGGAACCGATTCCACCTTCTCCGTCGTTTTCTCCGATTGCTCCGAAGGCGATGTATGCGACATGGACGGCGACATATCCGACTCATCAAACAGAAAGACACCAGAATCCTCGTTCCCCGCCTCCAAGTCCAGGTTCTTGATCACAACAGCATCTGGCATGTTTATCCTGTCGAGCAGTTCATCTTCAGGAGGCGGCGGTGCTTTCGAGGGATTCGATTTGGGGTTTTTCCAAAAAGCAAAGGATGGCATCGTGGCGAATAACAAGAGTAAAAACAGAAAAAATGTACTGAAGAAGAAAATACCAATACGATAATCCAAGAGACACAACTCGACCTTATAACCCACCACGTCCAAAATCCCCTCTCCTTTCACACTCGCCTACAAGCCCCTACCCATCCTCCCACACCCCACGCACCACATCGGCGTTTCCCATAAACACCACAAACCAGCCCTTCTCATCTGTTCCGGAAACATTCCAGAAAGGATACGCATGCCCTGGATATCCAATGTTTGCGCGCGAACATGGTGTTTGCCGATCTGAAACAGTGTTTGCCGTGTTGTGGTTGGCTGCCGAGCATGGCGCAGCACGCACGTAGCGCGTATCAGATGGAGTGCGACGTTTATGCAACATGGAAAGTTGTTTTATGGGTTTATTGCGGTGTGAGTCGAAGGATGGGTTATGAAGTGCGTGTTCATGCGGAGGAGATGAGGGGGTGATGGCGATGATGTGTTCTGGGATGGACATGCTAGGGGATTTGCGATCTGGCGGCAGATCCATAGCTCCATGGTTTTGAGAAATTGTTGGAGGGTGGGTACCTGCCCAAGTAGACAGCGAAATGAGGTACACGTGACAGTCCCGCAGCTTTGATGGATACAGCTACTGTAACGCCACAGCCTGACCACGTAGGCAACAACAACCACAAGAACCGGTCTCTAATGTACTCTAATATCTCATACACCAAGGGCTATCCGCGAACACTGGCGGCGCGACGCTTTGCACATGTACACTCTATTCCCGGTTGTTACTTCTTTTGCGAATCCGGAATGCCCATTTTGTCATGGCCTAGCACCTCCGTATCCAAAGGCTTCTTGTCTCACTGGTAGCTTCAACGTTCAATATCCTTTTAAAGAACTTCTGCAGGCAGTTACTGAACAATGTCATTTCTGCGCCTTTGTGCTAGCTGCTAGTAAGCGTATCTTCACAACCACTTGGGAAAAAGAGGTCATATGCGATGCGGAGATCCTGGTCATCGGACAGCTGACTGATGCGTCCCGCCCTTCAGTCACCACCGATGCTGAGGGGAAGAAAGCGAATCCATGATACAAGATGAATTTCAGGAACATAATCATCAGCCAAGTCGCATGTACAAGGTCTTGCCCGAAATATCCGATGGCAATCCGTTGCTCGGCGTGAGTTTTCTACACTTGGTCGTCACCACACATCACTGCACCCTCCCACCAAGGCGCCACTTCAGTGTTCAACTTCCAAAAACTCCTGCCTCGAAAATCATATCGATGTCGGACCCTAGAGCACTTTTAGCTCTGGAGATGCATCCGCTGCACGCTTCTGGGGGTGATACAGGGTCTGATGCGACAGTACTATGGGCCAAACAAAGCTTGGATCAATGCAGAGAAGAGCATGCAATATGCAAGTTACAAGCTTGTCAATCAGAACCGCCGAAGCTACCAAAGCGAGTCGTCGAAATCACCAAAACTCGTGAGCTACGTCTTGTCGAAGATTGTCGCGACAAAACTTCTTATGCATGCCTGAGTCATTGCTGAGGAAAACAGCAGACAGCCACTACAACGCAGGATACACTTGCGCAGCGCAAACTTAACATTGATTTTGGCTCGTTGTCGAAAACCTTTCAAGATACAGCAGTATTCCTGCATAAGCTAGGCATTCAATACGTTTGGATCGACTCGCTTTGTATTATTCAGGACAGCACAGACGACTGGCTTCAGGAGAGCGCGAAAATGGGCGAGATCTATGCCAATGCCTATCTCACGATTGCTGCAACGCGGGCGGAAAATGGTTCGCAAGGCCTGTTTGCGCCAACTGAGCTCTACATGGAATTTGAAGATACTAAAGTGGTGTTGCGGGAGTGTCTCGAAACCCCACATGCTTGCCCGCTCTTGACACGGGGATGGGTTGCACAAGAGATGCTACTATCGAAGCGGATACTGCACTTCTGCGATAGAGACTTAGTGCTAGATTGCGCTCAGGAGATGAAGTCCATGTGCGGAAAATTGCAATCTCACCCCCACGAAGGTGTGTATCAATTCAACAACACGTTTGGCGCTGTCTGGCCTACGGTAGTTGATCCGCTTGAGACATTAGAGAGGAACATATCGGCAAAGCTGGAGGATGATGAGGGACGAGCGATGCTGCCAGCATACAAATATTCTTTCGAGTTCTTCAGTCAAGCAGCGTTTCAGTCAAGCAGCCGAAAATTGTCAGCTTTCGACCATTGGTACAACTTGGTCCGACATTACGTCTGGCTGAGGCTGACTTTTGAGGAAGATCGTCTACTTGCCATATCAGGTCTTGCTCGTAAGTTTTCCGAACTAAGCGGTTGCACGTATGCCGCAGGTCTCTGGACGGAAAATATATTGCAAGGGCTATCCTGGGGATTCAATTTGCCTGGCGAAGGAATACGTCCTCTACAGCTCCGACATGGTCGTGGGCGTCGGTTAAGCAAGTTCAGCGATCAAACTTCATATTCAGACGTGTAGAGAGCGATTGCGACACATATTGCTCGAGCCTTACAATCGATTGCGTTCCCATCTCCAGTACGGACCCTTACGGACAGCTGGAGTCGGCCAAGCTTATTCTTTCTGGAGTGTTGTTATCCCTGAACCATTCCGAACTACACAATCCCCTTGCAGAATTCGCCGCCGGGCTGGATTGTCGGCGAGACATCGATCTGGAAGACGAAACCTTCGGAAGCCGCGTACGTCTATGCGAAATACTTTTACCCCTTTACGGACACAGAGAACGTGTTTCAGGACTGATTCTGGAACGCATTCGTCACAACGTGTACCAGAGAGTGGGTTTCTGGCACCTGCATGACATGAGCACTGGAACAGCATCCGAATACTTGGCGGCCAAGACCTTGCATTCAAGAATAATTGCAGCCAACAGGGAAGAGATCATCCTTATTTGAGAAGTATTTGATGAGAATGAACAAGATCAAGAGAAAGGAGCCGAATTGGTGACAAGCAGCTTTCGAAGAGTGACACAAGAGGTGCAATCGTACAGGTTGTTCCAAGACAAACTTCTCAGCATCATGCGCGATTTCTGCTCCGAATTGCCATCTTGAATATGTTTTCTGGGCCATAAGGACCGTATGGGCGCCATACTACTTTGCCATGGAGATTATTCAGCGATTAACAAACACAGAACATTTGCGACTGAATGATATGGGTCCTCTGGCAGACGGCGACTTGCGTATGGAGGAGGGGTGGCGGTGGCTTTGTGATCACTTTCTTTGCGACGACGCTGTGGAGAGGAAGGATATTTACCCTAGCAACCGCATCAACACCACAAGAGCGTTTGGGGTCGAAATGTACATAAAAGAGTCATTTAGTCGAATAATCATATTGTATTATTTTCTATCGTCACCTTACTACACCACGTTAAAAGACCTCCCACAACAGCTATGCCAGCCTACCACACATCACTCATACCTGCTCGCAGTCTAGTGCCTATACTCTGCCGACATGAGGCACAAAAAGAGGGCATAGGCCCCCACGATGCCAATCATGTTACCCAAGGCTTATGAGCTGAAAAGAAGGAGCAAAAGGAAAGGCAAAAAAGATGGACTTGCAGGGAATCGAACCCTGGACCACTCCCATGCTAAGGGAGTATTATACCACTAAACCACAAGCCCGATTTTGGTCATCCTGGATGAATTGGAAGCTCATTGGATGATTCGATGGAAGGAGGAGAAATTGCGCGTAATATGTACTGAGTAGTAAAAGCTTGACAAAACGTATGGGTGAAGTTTTTTGGGTGGGGCGATACTAGAGGTGCTTCCCCACTGCAATTTCACGCTGGAAGTCTTGATCGGCGTTTATCGGCAGTGGTAGGTTGTTGGGTTGGATTTGGTTATGATTATGCTGGCGTTCGTTTAAAAACTCTATTGTTGGTCTCTACACGCAATTGAACACGCTTCCGAAAAGCATCATCTTCAGGAGACACAGTACCCATTACTTCACCTACAAGCACAAGGCCCAGCAACATTAATTTTGAACTTTTTGTCTTCATTTCATCTACTAACGATACTTGTTGACTTTGATCTTCCTCTTCCCCAGTCCCCATCCCACCCCGTCTTTTTATGAACCCCTCAACGCCTAGATATGCTCAGTGCACATGTCCAACTTACATGGCAAAAAGGTCTTTGATATGCCTCGCTCGGTCGATATACTCACACCAATGACACAAGAAAAAGGATAAGAAAAAAGCTTCGCTATGATTCAAGACAAGTCTTAACGTATGAAAACAAAGCGTTGGGCAAGCAATGTAGAGGTACTCTCCACCTCTGAAGAAAAAAATACACATGAAATTTATAGGAAAGAACAACAGAAAAGAGACAAACGAGCTTCTCATGAAGGAAGCACGTTTTTATCCGCCGTCGATCCGTTACTTAGAATCGGCCGGCTGTCTTTGGGTCGCGGCTCGCCATATGCCCACTTGGTAGCCGCGTTGGTAATGTTCGCGAAAATCGGGTCAATATACTTGACCCATAGCGCCGCGGAGCGATACAAGACATAATAAAAGATAGCAATGGCGATAAGGATATGGGGAACGGATCCGCGCTGGAGATCCTGCTGTTCGCCCTTTTCGTTCTTCGGTGGGTTCATGGCCGAGGGCAGGTAGATCATCCAGGTCAAGACGGTCTTAATAAAGGTGTTGTGAAGGAGGTATACAGGAAAGCTGACGCGGCCGAGGAAGTTGAAGACGGGCGAGGTGAGCACTCTGCGTGCGTTTCTGGAAAAGAAGATGCCGAGGAGGACGGTGGCGGCGCCGAGGTGATCCCAGTAACGGCGGACATCCGTCTTCTCGTGTGTTATGCTGTGCATCATTGTGGCCATGGTGTGTGACCAGCGGGCGTTGGCAAACGAGTCCTGGGGAAATCCAGCCATGAACATGCCACAGATTATCATTATCGCGGGGATGGGCGCGGGTAGGACCGAGGTAGCGGCGTCTTTGTAGTGGTTGTGCAGCTCGGCGACGAACATGCCGGTGACAATATTCATGCCTTTGATAGAGCCAACAGTGAGATCTGTTCTTGTCAGCCATTGCGTTCCTCTCCGTACTGATACGAATAAAACTCACCCTTGCCAACTTGAAAGTAGTAGGCGTACATGACGGCATAGACCATAAAGCGTGCTTTCGGCTTGACTAGAACCGTAGCAAGCATAGTCGTATACACGAGAAATGCACCCTCCAAGAACAAGTGAAGTGTCCATTGTGTTCCGTCATATTCGTCCCAACCAGTCACCCACGTCTCAACCTGTGCATTGAACAGCGATGTGATAGCCTTCCACAGTGAAGGCTCCTGCCGATGCCAGCCCTGTCGTATCCACTGCGCATCGACATGCTTGGTCATATGGTATGCGTTTGTTTGCGCCATGAACCAACTGACCGTCGTGGCGGCCATGGTAGGCAGAATCAGGCGTCCCGAGCGGGCCAGGGCGCTGCGTGCAATGCCCAAAAAGGCTGCATCGTGGTTTCCGGAGCGCGACTTGGAGATGGGCCCAATTGAGTTGACGTAACCGGTGACGAGGAAGAAGAGAGCTACGGCGCTGCGACCACCGACAGCGAGACGGAAAAAGGGCAGTTGGAACAGGTGCGGTGCGGTTTTGGCGTCGGCAGCTGGCTGGTGTAGCCATGGTACAAAGGCAGTGCAGAGATGACCGCATACCACCATGAACGATGCTACTCCTCGAAGGCCCTATAGTTTGCAACGTTAGCCGCAGTCACACAACCGGCACCGTCAGAGCGGGTGCGACTTGCATCTATCCAGTTGGCGTCGCGAGGGGCCATGTTGTGCGATTATGCAAGCAGCGTCCAAAGCCAAATCAGCGTCTGCTGTCCAAGGAAAAGCGAGAATCTAAGAATTATACTATGTCGTTCAGGCGCATCGCCGGTGCTGCGACGTTACGATGAGGCGCGGGCTCGTGTTCTGGATCGTATTCCGTTCGTGCCGATCTCCGACAAAGACGTTCCGAGCAAGTAGAAAACAAATAAGAATGAAGTGGGCGTGCAAAGAAAAAAAGTTACAGCAGACAGGAAAAAGGGAGCAAAGATATCACAGGGAAGTGTAGGCTGGCGGCCGACCATGGGCTTTTGGGAAGCCAATCCACCCTGGCCTTTACCGGCGCGGGGGCTACATCTTTTCCAGGAACGCGCGCGCTGCTGCAGATAGACGCGGCCCACTGGGCAATGAGCGGACAGTGGGCTCGTGCCAAGAACCGCTCGGGAAGGCGTCTACCTAGCCACTGTCTTGCTGTGCGCCTTCAGTGGCTCGACGGCTCAGTAGGCCCCGTCGACGCAGGCCGCAACGGGGAGTCTGCGAAACACATGGCCCCTGAGGCCTGCCTTGAAGGCGTCGTGAGGAACATGTCGCGTGCCCGGGCAGATGAGCCCTGATGAAAGCGTCGAGCGTCAAGGGAAATGGCAGCCCGTCCTACCCGGCTCCTTCTCTGTCCCTTTCTCTGCGACTCCATCACGTAGCGCTATCCTTCTACCACGGTTCAGAGATAGTAGCCCTGCATCTTCGGCATCCAAAACGCCACACCAAGATTATCACACTCTCAGTAAGCAACCCAGCCAATCCACTCCCTCAAAGCATCCTGTAGACACGAGCCCTCGTACGAACATTTGCGAACGCAATCCCCGCGTCCTCGGATCACCATACCGCAAACACAGAGGCAGAGCGCCTGGTGGCGTTGCACTACCCTGCGCTTCTCAGAATCAAGCAAAGCGGAAAACCGCTCGTCGGCTTGGCATGCTGACGTGGAGGGCCGCTTTAACCGAGACGAACCCCCTGAAAGTCAGGGGGCAACTGAAACCCGTGCCAATCTGCCTGATCGTCGCCTTGTCATTTATAGTGCCGTTTCGACCAACATCGCAGACGGTGCTGGATCTTCGACATGATTACCGGATGAATGTTGATCCTATCTGGATGGGCTGAGCGATTGATCTTGGAATACGAAAGACTGCTCCATCCGCCTACCCGCTCAACTCCCACATCATCATTTTAGAACCCTATTTTTGTCAAAGGAGAGTAGAGAAACACGCGTTCTGTGCGACTGTCGTGATTAAACAACCCCCACCTTCTCCATCACGACATGCGTCAACGGCTCAGATCCGCTTTCCAAAACTTTGGGAAAACTGTTTGACGTTCCTGTCGCAACCTTTGTCCACAAAACCTCAACCGTGTATCCTGGTGTGTTTAAAGCGACGACATTGTCATTTGCCTGAGACAACTCAGTCAGCAGGAGGTCAAGATTTGAAAGATGGAAAGTCCAATACTTACATCCACAAGCATCCACGTCAGCTTCTCCCTCAAATACGCTCCAACAGTTGTCACGTCCATACTGTCTAATTCGTCCACCCACAACCGACTTTCCAGCGCTACCGTCAAAGCAACCACCCCGTGCATCTCCGGTCCATCCATCTCACCACCATTTGCGACATTTTGCTGGAAACCCGTATAACCCACGAATCCAGATTCCGAAATCCACTTTTGCGTATCCGATGACGCGGAAATCGTCCCCACATCAGCATCAAGGAATACAAATACCTTGAACACGCCTCCTGCGCCTGCACGGTGTATGCGCACGTTGGCAAAATACTGATACTGTACCTTGCCAACTTGTGTGCCAGCCACGTTTTGCATCGTACCAGTATCTTCCCAGCTGAATCGCGAAGTCGCATCCGGTCCATACAGCGCCTTCACTCTGCCCACCAGGGTGTCAGTCGCCGTGAGCCCAAGGAACTCGGGGTATGTAGAGCCAAAGACAGTATGATCACGAACGGATGCTGAGGTCCAGAATTCGCCAGATTCATTGCGGTGGAACGGGTATAGTGCTATATATGTTAAAATGAAATCCATGGCATCGATGAACGTGTAAACATACGCGTGTTTTCGTCCGCCTCGGTCTTTGCGGGAGTAGCGAACGTGGGCCAAGGATTGATGTGGTTCTCGACGTAGCTATCGGGATGAAGAGCTTGCCATAGAGCGAGCAGACGATCGACGTTGCTAGGGGACATGTCAGTGATATTGCATCGTCATCCACTCGACCAATACTTACGCATGCAGTAGCCAGAACATCGGATCAAACGCTGAATATGCTGCGTCGTACATGTGACCTCCACGCCCAATGGCATTGTGCAGTGTGTCGTGGATCGACTCAAGGCTATCAGGAATACCGCCTTCAGCTCTATTCTCCACCATGTTATTACTGACATCGAGGTATTCGGTCTGCATTCCCAGCATCTGGTACGTTCGCTGCATCATATTCTCCCGATTCCTGTCCAGCGATTCTGCCACGAGATTGTCTTGAGACTCCGCCGTGTCAGTCGCATTAGTCGGGAACCTTTTCGTTGATGTCCAGTGTATCCATGGGTCGTTTGCCGATACACTCTCTCCGTCGATCTGGAAGTCGTCGAGGGAAATGGGATGGAAGGCGTACGCGTATAGAGGGTTTGGAACGGTAATCTTGGTGGTCGTTCCTCCGCTTGGGACCTCCATCTCGACGAACCTCGCCTGTACGATGGCAGGGAATGAACTTGTATCTACTGGAGGTATTGCAGCTGCATCCCAATACGGCAGTCTGAAGGTGCTCAGGGCATCGTACAATCGGTCTTTTACTTCCCCAGCTGGAAATTCAGAAATCGCTTGTTGGGCGTTCGAGTAGACCAATTCCTACACTATGTTAGCCGGGAGCACGCTTCAATACATCAAGTTCTTACTTCTATCAGTGCAAGATAGGGCCGGTGCCATGTCGGGAAAAGATTGCTCCCATGCGCACAGTAGCCGAACCTGCCGTCCGGATGCTTTGCTACACCGTCCCAGGGTATAAATGGCCGACCGTGTATACCTAATGAATTCAGTTTACAAGGAAGTCAATGTGAATGTATCACAGCCAGTGTGCGAGCGGCGATTCTTACCAGAAATCCGGTAATAAGAAAGCTTGTCGTCCTGGGGCATGTTCTGCAACCGTTGCAACCCAAGCAAGTAAACGTTGAATTGGTCTTTATTGCGTTCCAACTCCCGGATCTCTAAGCGAGGTTGAATTGTGTCTTTACCTAGTCCACCAACACCGAGGACAGGGTGTATCTGATGCAGATCTGCTTGCCGCTGCTCCTTGTTGCCAAAAGGAATGGTGCGAGCGTGTGCTGGAAAACACCACACACCGACCAGGGCAAAGATCCCGAAGATTTTGGTAAACATCCTGATTCCCACAGAGCGTGATGCAGGGTATGAACGAAATTGCGCAATTAGACGGGGAAAAAGGAAAGTGAAAAAGTGGTAGAGCGTATCCAACGTCTTCAACAAGTATAGTATAACGGCATGTTGCATATCGTACACTCGTCCTCATCATGAGCTAATCCGACGCAAAGAGACGTTGTACCTGTTGTACATACTAGAATTTCCATCAGATAACATGCATCCTAGCTGGCCGCTACCTGTATACTGGGATCGAAAGACTTTGATGTGGTTGTACATGTCAAAGATGGCATGGTAAGAAAAGTATGGATCGACTTCGTAGAACCATGGAAGATACGCCGATAAGAACCCGCGTGTTTGAAAGCTTCAAAATTTCTGTTAGATGGTTTTCTTTCACGGATGTGCATGATGAAATGAAGAGCGACCGATCCTCTCATCCTTCACAACTAGTGAGTAGAAACCTCAAAACCGAAGCAATAAGGTATCGCGTACGATATCAGCTTGACATATGGATGATCGCGTAGGTGGCGTGAACGTTGTTGATGTTGAGTCTGGCGCTCGAACACGAGCGTTAAGGGAAGGAACGATGAGTCGCGATCGTACTCCACGCTAGACCCCCACCTACCATCTCTGTTGAACGACTAGACAAGTGAGTAGCACAGAAACCATAATCAACCCATCTTTGTATGCACATCCTAAATATGGCTGACGCCACATGCTCGATTTCAAGCTCAGTATGAAGGAGAACCTCTCATAGGCTGTAATCATAATGAGAAAGCTCGACAGTCATGTACAAGCCAGAATGCTTAGCCACCACAAAACGCCCTTGACTCCTCTCTGGTATGAAACGTAATAATACAACCCAAGCATCACTCCGATTAGCAGCATGAAAACCGGTCTACATCCCTACGTTCTACGCGTGGTCGCCTTCGCCGTTATCGTGGTGCATTTCCGTTCCGTGGAAAGCATCACCGAAAGCCGAGTCATCAACGAGATCCAGACCCAGATTGTCGTCGTGCCCGTAATCAGCTAGAGCGTCTCCGGCGCTGTCCAGGTTGTCGAAACTTCCGAAATCGGCAGTATCGAACATGCTGCCTGCATCGGCTTCGATGTTGGACGAAGGCATGCCACCAGCATTGTTTGCCGGTTGGCTGTTATTCATGTTGGGTTGTTGAAGGTTGCCACTCTGTTGTTGCGCGTTCCCTGACTGATCGTTCACCATGACCCAGTCCTCACCCTTCTCCCCTGCACCTGCCATACCAGACATCTCAACATCCAAGTCCAAAAGGTCGGCACCAACATCAAGGTTGTTGTCTTGCTGGTCAAATGTCGATGCCTGGTTCATGCTGCCCTGAGGTACATTGGGTGTGCCGGTAGCGGATTGCGACTGGCTTGGAGGCTGCGACAATTGAGGCAGTGAAATATTGCCAATGGGTGTTCCCGAAATTGACCCTGATCCATATTGGTCGAGTAAACCTGAGGCAGAGTTCTCATCTATGGTGCCATCATTGTTCCCTCCGGATGTACCATTTGCATTCTGCTGCGCACCGTTGCCGTTGACCTGCGCTTTTGGTGGGGACGGCTGCTGTACCTCAATGAAACCGCCCTTGTCCACGCAAACGACAGTCTTCTTCGCATCGAATGACACTCCGAGCGATTTTTCCAAATCCTGCACAACATCTTCCACCGGGTTCGCGTCCGCATCGCTCTCGGCAGAGCGTGAGACGTCTCGTAATCTTCGTTCTGCTTTGATATATGTTCGTGTGCGCTTGAGCTGCGCCATTTTCTTCGCATGGTCCGCCTTCATCTTGTCGATCTCAGCCTGCTCTTTTGTGGTGTATTCGGATACACGCTTCTCGAAATCCTTGAGCTGCTCTGGGTCCAGTTTATAATAATTCTTGATCTTGTAGTTTTCCTTCCCAGTCTCTACATTTTCAGCGCCTGGAACGTCCAAAATGCCTGCGGTGAGCGGAGCAAGTTCGCCCATGAGGCCAAGGCCAAGATCGATCGGCGCAATCTTTCCAACAGCATACGGCGATGCGAATATTTCCTCCATCCATTCATGGTGCTGCTTGTATCGCGACAGACTGATTTCACGCGGAGTCAGAAAGTCAAAGGCATCTTGCGTGGCATTCTCCTCTTCTTCGAGCGTATTGTCGGGTGCTACCGCGCCGGGGGGAGGCTGACGGGGCTGGGGCTGTGTCGGCAAACGCTGGCGCTTCGCTGGGGGCGGTTGCGCAGGATACGGTCGTCCTGGCTGCATCGGGTTGTAGTAGGGCTGCGGACCTCTCATAGCCTGCTGTCCAAACTCGACCTTGGGCCAATTGGCCTGGTCGACTAGCATGAACTCTTTGCGCATGAGCGGCCCTGCTTGCTGAAGTTGAGCACGCATCTGTAGCTGGGCCTGCACTTCTCGCGGTATGGCTATCTGAGAGGCAGGAAGTCTGCTTTGCGGGTCTGCCGGCTTGTAGTGCACCAGCCAAAGATTGGGGTCGATGGTACCAGGACCGGCTGCAATCCTGTAGCGATGGCGCGCATGCATCGCATATGGCTCGTGTGGGTAGTGGTAGCCACTGTTGTGAACAAAGACCTGGAGAGTCTGCGTGGGTCAGATATTGACATATTAGTACGGGTCGGATACACGTACATAACCGCGGACGTTCATGTCATATGCAGTCTCAGCATCCGCCCAAACCATTCCATCTGAGGCGAACATGGTGCCCATGCGTGGGGGCTGCCATGTGAGGATAACGGTGCCATCTTGGGGAGGAGCTGACAGGAACGTCCATGCAACGGGGGAGGTGTCGCGCACGATCTGCGGGCCCTTGATGAGGTATTCAAGCGCCTGAGGTGCTTGCAGGCCAGGTAGAGTTGGGAAGCGATACGAGGATATCAGATGCACATGGGCAAGCTGTACTGTTAGTTTGCGGAGACGGTCGCGGAGCTGTTGGCGCACTCACGAGATGGTTTGGCACCTGCGCGCTCGGGTCGGGGGCATGGTAGGCCTGATTCATGCCGTACATGGTGATGGCGGTAATGCGACAACAGTGCCGCGTCGATCAATTCGGGTTGGGTGGTGATGCAGCGGGCGCGAAAGCTGGGGTGGATGTCTGGAATCTCTGGCGCGTTCAACCACCGCGCGACTGCCAAGAGCCCTACCAGAATTAGTTAGCGTATGTCAATGGTCAAAACGCTACCTAGGTATCAACTCCCACATGCCAACGCCAATGGTTCCTCGACTGTACTAAAACCCATCATTCTTCCTCACGGCTCCAGGCCTGCATGTCTATAATGTCTTTTAAGTATCGCGCATCGCATCGTCATGTCGTGTTGTCGTTACCAAAATCACGCATTAACCCTTCCATGGTCAGCATGCTCCGTCTTTTCCAAATCATCAATAACTCCGCCGTCAGCACAAGGGTCGGTCTTTATCCCTCTCGCCATCTCCTTCGAGTTCCTCATCTTCAGCTTTCACATCTTTGTTTAACAATTGAGTGCAGGCCGATGCTTCTGGGTTACATGTGCTATGCATGGGAAACAACTAATGTCTTACACAGTTCCTTGAGCTATCTAAGGGGTAGGGACATCAGTACTGATGATAACGCACTGCTTCATGAAACGAAAGATAACATTTGCCGATATCGCCATTCCCTTAGCCAAACTCGTCCCTTCGACCATGCATTCTGGAAATGCTGACTTGTCTCTAACAGCTCCATGTGCTGCCCAGCTGTAGCAAAAGCTACTAGAAGCAAGGGCCCTCAGCAATACGATCAATAACAGCCCCGAATTTTTCTACTTCACTTAGACTATTAAGTACTTTCCACATGGAATATCTTGTTCGACTTGCTTCACAGGCTTGCAGCCTCCACCACTACCCTGATGGATTCTGAGATCACCTTATCACAGAGCTCGGGCTGAATTACTTACTCAGTCGCTGCAACCATGAAAGTTCGGGCTAGGAGCTATCGGGTAACACTGAACCATCACATCAAGAACTCAGCGCTCCCGGTACATGTAGTGACTCGTTTTCAACCGCGCCAGGTATGGAAGTACGTTGCCTTTGTGTGATCTATCATCTACATCTCACACTGCTCTGGTTGAATACCTTTGTGTCGGCAAACAAGCAGCGCCTCTGACCTTACAGCCTCCTTCCAGCGCTCCTAGGCATTCACTTCATCTCTACCTTCAGCCCCCTCTTAGCCTGCGCCAGCGACGGAACGAACGTTGATGAGCATCCAGTGTAGCTCAAACATTTGCCGCTACCACAATAGAAAGCGCAAGCTTGACCCGAGTCACATTTATTGTCCGAGGTGCACTTTGGCGCATCACACGAAGAGGTTGAGGTGCACAAGCCGAATACTTCGCCACCTTGCTGACGTCGATCGCAAAACCAATTATCTGAGCAGCCTCCACCCTTTCTGCCGTCAGGCTTGTTGCAAATCGGTCCACGATATTCCAAACCTTGTGTAGTAGTAGCTATGATTGTTTTGGTGGTTCGTGTTTGCAGTCTTCATCGATGTGATTGCGGGTAAGGGAAACACACTCGAACAGTACGTCTTCGCGGGCTCGAGCTTTCTAAGAGCGACAGCAACTAGAGCAGGAATCCCACCCTTACAAAATGGGTTAGCAGCCACGACGAAGGGTATCAGGGCAGCAAGAGTGTCCCGGGACAAGATCTTCGTGTACAACATCTTGTAGGTCAGATGGTCAGGAATGTGATCAATGTAGAAGTAGAAGATGTTTTGATGGACGATAGTTTGGAGCGAATGCGAGAGCTTTTATATCTTCAATCGAGATCTAGCTCACCATAGGCACTGACTGCACAGCGATGCTACGATACAGATTCTGTTGTCTGCATGGCGCACAAGTTCAGCTCATCACACCGAGTACCAAGCCTCAACATCGAGAACGAGAATGATTCAATGTACGCCTAGTCATCACTGACGGTTCCCTCTTATATGGGTCATAATCCATCTTACATTCTGTGTACAGGCCTCATGGCGTAAGCCTCATACCATGAAGAAGATCAATGAAACTGCATGGAAGTGTAGAGGGTGATGCTCAAGTGCAACCCATTTGTGGAAAAGTTTCAACATCTCCAGCGCCTGGGTGCTCTAGTCATTCGTCTTGCCTCTTCTACTCCCTCTTTACGTATTAACTGTCCCCGGAGCTCGATTGGTGTAGCTAGAGCTACCCAAGGGCCATACACGTAATATTAACTTTGCGCAGGATCGAGTTCACCAACCATGCTACCGAGTTGTGGTGTGTCGATCACAGCTCACGGAGAAAGCTGGTTTTGTGCGAAGGGTTCTCGTGGCTTGCTCGCCAAGCATCATGGCGGTATGTAATATAGCAGAGTACGATCTTACTACCAACGCGTCGGTTTCTGTTGATGTTGACCCACTGGAGAACACTTCCTTTCCACGTAGCAACGAATGTTTTCGCCTGCATTCTGTCTCTTATCCGTTTTTCTCGATCTAGGGCTAGGTCGCGGTGAAGGAGATGATGAGTTTGTGGCTTGACTGAGGCTGACGTTAAGAAATGTTGTGCTTAGAACGTAAACGTCGCAATAAGGAAAAGAAAGCATGGAAGGGTAACGTTGGATGACGGCAAGAAAGGGCCTTGGCATTCCAGTATCCGGTTGGATCCAACATGCTAAACAATGTCAAGCTCAGTATGTAGGAATAGTATTAAGACGAATTGCTTTACATAGTTCGAGACATGGAGGATTGTAACAGTCGACTTGGAGATCCCGCAGACCGCGACTCCGCTTCCGATAGCGAGATGCGCAAACGCATGGTATGTTGCAAATAAGATTCTATTGCGGTGTCAAGCTGTGCTTGCGCGACGTTCGCAATGTTGGAACAAAGACAGAAGTGAAAGAAAGGAAAGGGTCGAGACATGCGGCCGCACGGACCTACCTGTTGCCTCGGTGACATCACAAACAAGCGATGCAGACTTTCCCGACTCTCCACCTTCGGCTTACCCAAGAGTCAGCCTTTCCGAGCACCCTCACCCACAGCCCTCGGTACCGACATATTCACAGACGCCAAGACAAGATCTGCTGTGCCACTACTCTCTCACACTTTGGACGAGATGGCTGATGCGCGCGGAGAGTACTGGTATTATGAGGACGGCGTGGATGCGAACAAGATAACGGTACCGGAGCTACGCAGCATTCTACTTCGACACGGCGTCACATATCCCTCCTCGGCAAAGAAGCCTGTTCTCGTGGGCCTTTTCAACGATGTTGTCCTGCCCCAGAAATCCCAGGTGCAAAGGGCCCAGGCGCACACGAAGCGATCGACGAGGGGCATCGTAGATGTCCCCTCCAGCTCAGCCAGCACCGTGGACACAGACGACTTAGAAGACGAAACGCTCGTGGCTCCTACGCCCGCGACCACACGACGAACTTTGCGAAGGGCAGGACGCGCAACGACTGAAGAAGCGGAAGCGCCTACGCCTGCACCCCGTGCGAAAACACCATCTCGCGCTATACCAGCCAAGCACAGCAGGGCTCTTGAGCCTGAGGTGGACGAGCGGCCCGCGGCCAGACGCACGCGCAAGAGCGTCACCCCTGCCCTGAAGGAACCCTCGCCCGACCCGGAAGCGTGGCACCGCAACGACGCTGCAAGCCCTTTTACTCAGGAAAACCCTTTCCAAAGCGGAAGCTCTCCTGCGGTGCCAGATACTACATGGCGCGATCGGAGGAGGAGGACCACAGGGTTCGGCCAACATGAGAGGCGCAAGAGCGACGCGTACCGCCGAAGGACCGTCCAACCCAAGACCGAGCAACTAGACGAGGGCATTATGGTGCCTACACGGGGATCATTCGACGTTGCCGACCCGCGTACGAAACACGAGGAAGAGGAAACCACTGATGCAGGGGAGGAGTTCACGCCGGAGGAGCAGCTGGATCTAGTACGTGAGCGTGCAAAGGCTGGCGAGGTAGACATTCTTCCACCAAGGAGACGGCATAAGAAAGCCAAGGCTACCGGAGCTATTAAGGCGATGACTGGAACTATACTTCTTACTGCCGCAGCAGCCTTTGCTGGCGTTTGGCGACAAGAGAAGTTCAACGTTGGCTTTTGTGGCATCGGACGAGAGTCCACTGCGCTTGCCGGGGTTGAGATCCCGAGTTGGGCCGATCAGGTTCTTCCACAGTGCGAGCCTTGCCCACCCCATGCGCAGTGCTACAGAGGCTTGAATCTACGATGCGATCCCGACTTCATCAAAAAAGATCATCCACTGGCACTAGGCGGGTTGATTCCCCTCCCTCCAACATGCGAGCCGGATAGCGAGAAGACCCGCAAAGTAAACGGCATCGCCAACAGGGGCGTGGAGATTCTTCGGCAGCGCAAGGCACAGTACGAGTGTGGTGAGCCCGACGCAGAGGGGCATACTGTAGAAAGTCCCGAGGTCAGCGAAGTAGATCTGAAGGAGCAGATGGCTGCTCAGAAGAGCAAGAGCCTGACGGACAAGGAGTTCAGCGAACTGTTCGATAGAGCTTTCCCTGAGCTCATAATGCGTGAGGAGGTAGTTCAAAGTACCGACGAGTAAGTGCAGTCCTTCCAGGTCCCCAAACCACATGTTGCACATCTCTGACTTGGGATTGTACTAATCAGTCACTCTTCCTTGGACACAGAACAACCGGCAAACGACGTCTTGCATCAACCTCTCTCGCCAAGCTCTCCCTCTTCTGCAGCGTCCGAAGATCCCTCCGACAGTCTTTTGAACGACATCTTCTCCAAATTGTGATGGTCTTCCTACTCATTGTTACGGGCTCTTACGGCAAGTACTCGTACACCAGCAACCGAGCAATGGAAATTCGCGCAAAGCAGCTAGCGAGTGATGCGTATGATAGACTGCAAGATCAAGCTGCACTAAGTTATCAACAGCCCAGTTTGGAGAAGGGTATCAGTATGACGCAGCTTCGTGACGATGTCCTGCGCACCGAGTTCAACGCGTCTCGACGACAGAAGCTGTGGAAGAGGGTTCAGGCAAAGGTTGAAAAGAACAGCAACGTTCGTGCGGGAGTTCGAACAACAGCTAACGGTGATGTTGCTCGCATGTGGGAATGGGTCGGCCCTGTGAAGCGACTCGAGGATGGCCGGAGTAGTGGTCGATTCAGTCTTGGTATGGGCAGTAGCCCTCCGTCTGCTTCTCGGGACGTGAAAGAGGTTCAGAAGTGGGAAGAGGGGCGCCCCATCTATTAGTTTTCTTGCTCGTAACTTGTGTTTGTTCTTCAGTACGAGTTTAGAGGTGAGGTATGATCATCAAGGGAAGATGGACGGGCGGGGATTTGGATTTTGTTCGCTGCGCATGATACCATAATGACGAGCTCACGTTATTTGTTCCAATGCAATTTTTTACTGCTGTTTTATACTGCCTAGCAATTACATCCAAAGTCCTCCATATAACAACTTTACTGCTTTCTATTACTTGTGATGCACCCTTGAGGTCTTGGCAGTGGCTAGTGAGCGGTGCATGAGCAAGAGCATCGGCTTACTAACCTAGCCGAGCCCACACAACGCTAGCAATATCGGACCAGCGACCAACAACACCTCCAGCACCACCGCCAACTTTTCGCTCATACTAACCACAGAGCAAAATCCGTCAAAATGGTGAGTGCATATTCTGCTCTTTGATTCTGCGAAATACGACAGTTACGACACGAGTGAGCAATTCGACGAATCTCCGATGACGATGGCAAACTTCCGAACCGCACCGTACCGCACAACGAGAACAAACTGGCAATCACCTTGGCATTCGGGAGCCGTTGAAATGATTAAGGGAGAAGGGATATCTCATGTCGCGACGAAGGATGCCATTGGAAAGAATTAGCGCAGCTTGCGTGGACTAGAAGGGCAATGGACTTCCGTATGGAGGGCCATGTGCTTACTGACCATGCTATATCACAAAGCAGTTGTGGTAGAGGCAAAGCTGCGCTCGCATGGTCGACGCCGATGTTGCCATCTCTCTTGGACAATCATACGTTCGCATTAATCGCCACCGTCGCATATCGCCGACATGCCATTCGCGCCTACATCGCTCGCTCACTCGTGTCGCATATTTCGTCGCAAAGAAGGGTTGCTTGAAAAGAAAGTCAAGAGACAAAGGCTGACTTTCATACCCCAGGTCAACGTTCCCAAGACCCGCCGAACCTACTGCAAGGGCAAGGACTGCAAGAAGCACACCCAGCACAAGGTCACCCGTTAGTGGTCCACGCTTACACCCATTACCTACACATACTGAGACGATGTAGAATACAAGGCAGGAAAGGCCTCCCTGTTCGCCCAGGGTAAGCGTCGTTATGACCGCAAGCAATCCGGTTACGGAGGTCAGACCAAGCCCGTCTTCCACAAGGTATGATCGCCCGCTTTCGAGCCTACAAGACCAATTCTGACAATACGCAGAGGGCGAAAACCACCAAGAAGGTCGTTCTCCGTCTAGAGTGCACCGCTTGCAAGACCAAGGCACAGCTTGCCCTCAAGCGCTGCAAGCACTTCGAGCTTGGTGGTGACAAGAAGACCAAGGGTGCCGCTCTCGTCTTCTAAGCGTGTCACTTTCTTCTATCTCTTTTGCTGGGCTCTCGGCGTAGTCTTCGGGCGGATGGAATGGACGGCTCTACCTTCGACTCAAGCAATGCATCAACCATCAGTGCAACACGAATGAAGGCGTGTGAGGCGGAAGAATTGGCGACACAGGGTCACCAGCCACGAATTTACGGACTGTAACCTACATATGCATCAAATGGAGCTCGATTGAAGGGACCGCAAAATACTGTTTGATGAACGAGTGATGCCATAAATGTTTGTCTTGTGAGGATAACCAGATTAAGCAGGTACTGCCGATCGGCTTGGATATCTCGGAGTCATCTTCCTAGGTCGTAGCTGCCCCTCCGACCCCACTAACGCGTCGCGCCCTATATTGTCAACACATGTAGCGCGCCTCTCTCGACGTAAGTTCGCAAGCTGTCGAGATTATTCACAACACAATGACTGACCCCAAGAAGACCGTTCTCATTATTGGCGGTGGCGCTGTTGGTGCCATTGCAGCAGTCAACTTGGAAGTGGGTGGTCTCGCGACAGTTACCGTCGTGCTGCGCTCCAACTACAATGTCGTCAAAGAAAAGGGCTACACTATCGAAAGCTGCGACCATGGGAGTTTGACCGGCTGGAGACCTAGTGTTGGTATGCTGCAGCCCCCGTTCAACGATGACGTCGCTTTTGAGATTGCAGTGCATGCGCCGAGGCTAACATCACCAAGTTCGCAACACGGTTCCGAACCTCATCGAAGAGAACATTCCGCCTTACGACTATGTCATGCTTTGCACCAAGAATGTACCCGACACTCCGCCTACTGTCGTTGACCTCGTCACGCCAGCACTCCCGAAAAACAGTGGCAAGACGACGCTTCTACTACTGCAAAATGGCCTGAACATCGAAAAGCCATTCTTACGTCCGCATCCCAACATCCCCATACTCTCGGGAATTTCCATGATTGGTAGTGCAGAGCCATCACCAGGTCATATTGTGCAAGATGAGGGCGACAGGCTGCTTGTCGGCGCTTTCCCCACTTCAAACATCAACCCTGCCGTGCCAGAGCGAAGAGCAGAAGATTTTGCTGAGATGTACAGTAAAGGAGGAAAGACCAACTGTGTGTACTCGCCTAACGTTCTACACGATCGCTGGAAGAAACTCGTATTCAACGCCGCTCTAAACCCGATCTGCGCAATCACTGGCCTAGACGACGGACGCCTGAGGCTTGCGGATGGTGCATTAGATGGCCTAGTTCGGCCAGCTATGCGGGAGATTGTTGCAGCTGCCAAAGCTGTATCTGGTGTCGAGCTAGCTGAGGATGTTGTTGAAGCCACGATCAACATGGACCCCTTGGAAAGCTACTTGAAGCCGAGTATGCAACAGGATCTGGAGAAGGTATGTTGTCGAAGTGATGCTACTCATTCAGATGGGCAGATCAAGGACACTGACGTAGACAGGGCAACTTCATCGAATTCGAGAATCTACTGGGTGAGCCGCTTAGAGAGGGGAAAGATGCTGGTGTTCCCATGCCGACGCTCGAGGTCCTATATCAGCTTACGAAGGCGATACAATGGCGGACTAAGGAGAACAGAGGACTTGTGGAGGTACCAAAGAAGAAGTAATGCACTTATACACCTGGGGCTGTTCCAGTCTCGATATGATGGTGTGTACTGTGATGACATACGACGTTGCTCATCAAGCGCCAAGAGACACATGGATAGGCGCATGAGCCCTAAAGTACGAAAATTGCATTTTTATTTTGTTTTTACTATCCATCAGTGGAGCACATTACATAAATGAAAGCAAAGAACGATGTCATGCATGCAGTCATTACTTGAAAGTTCGTTTTTTTGGTGTCCATGTTCCGATCTCACGAGGCTTTGTTAGGGCTTCTTGCATAGAGCTCCTCGTACATTTTGGCCGATGTATGCGGCTGGTCTGTGCATTTTGAGCGATTTCTGGGACGGACTCGGTAGAAGAGAAGTCAGGCGAATGCAAAAGACACGACAACACGGCGTGTTCGTATCATCTCGATCACAACCTGGCTATTCGCTCGGGGAAAGCGAGATGTGCTGGAAGCGTGACCATCCGAAGCATCACCGGGGAACTAGCGATTGGACGGTCATGGGTCTGCTAAGTCGTGTCGAGGAAGAGTTCCTGGAGGCAAAGCGGGTCAAGGCATTGCCGCTGCAAGGGCGGAAGATCTGTCGTCGTAAAACCGGTAGAGGCGGAAGATCTTGGGCTCTGACAGCAACGCGAAGCCAGGATGTACCAGGTTTTAGGGTGGCGGTGCAGTTCGGCTGGGGCTGGCCTTGGCGAATGACGAATGCCGGCGCTGTGAACCAACTGGCCGCTGGCCGCTGTCCAAGAGCGCAGAGGAGTCAAGAATCTTTTTAACTAACCCACGTGAACCCTACATACCTGCTGTCTCTCCTGTGACTGTTTCCCTACGTCGCCTGCCCCTGTGCCAGCAGACAATCTACCATCACCATCTTTGAGCGCTTTCAAGCGCGCGCGCCTAGGCTTGGATCTACTCAGCCACGCTTTCTGCCTTCGTATCACGATAACCTCCAAGAGTTAGCCAGCTGCACAGTCTGACAAACGCCAACCGCTGACCGGAAAACCCGGCTCTCCGCGAGTCTTCCTTCCTGACTCTCCTCACACGAACACTTCGGAAACATCTGAAAGCGCCGTACCAAGGCGATCGACCTCAGGCCTGCGAGTCACTTTACCCGTTCACAGCTGGCGCGAAAACTATACCCAACATGGCGAGCAACGGAGTCCGCCGGAAAGATACGACCAAAGGACCGCCGTTGCGCATCTTATCGCTAGGTATGTGGGCGAGATACGACTTCGATATGGCGGGTGCTAACGCTTTAGGCAGATGGCGGAGGCGTGCGGGGATACTCCATGCTCATCATCCTCCAGGAATTGATGCACCGAACTTTTGTTGAAACAGAAGGCCGAGCACCCAAGCGACACGAAGTACCGAAGCCATGCGAGCACTTTGACCTCATCGTTGGAACTGGCACCGGCGGCCTGATTGCCATAATGCTGGGACGGCTGAGGATGGATGTGGAAACGTGCAAAGACGTCTACGTGCGCATGACAAGAAGGGTCTTCGAGACGGACAAGACGTTTGCTGGAATACCGTACCGGTCAACGCTGTTCAAGGCGTCCAAGCTTGAAGAGGCCATTATGCAATGCGTGCGCGAACACACCATCTACGACGACGAGGGTAACGACAATCATGAAGGCAAAGATGCGCCACCCATGACCCCAGGGAGCGCCATGTCGGGCCGTATGCAGAGGAGCGCTAGTAACGCCAGCAACTACAGCCAGATTGGCATGACGCCCGTGAATATGCGCATAGCTGCCATGAAGTGGGGGAACCCACACGCTCTGCTCTACGACAATCGCGAAGAGCGCACTAAGACGTGAGTTCGCCTCCAAATATCAGCATCGTAGTTGACTGACATCTTATAGCGCTGTCACAGCCGTCTACAAAGGTACAAGAAAATCCGGCGGCGGTCAGATCCTACTCCGTTCATACGACTCCCGCAAAGAACCCGCCATCGAACCCAATGCGACTATTTGGCAAGCCGGCCGAGCGACTTCTGCGACAGCCTTGGCTTTCAAGCCCATCCAGATCGGCCAATCCGTTTTCCTCGACGAAGGCTCCGGTAAATACAACCCAGCACCCATGGCTCTGGATGAAGCTGTCGCCAATGAATGGCCTGGGCGCGAAGTCGGCGTCTTTATGAGTATAGGGACCGGGAAACGGCCAGAGGGCACGAATGCGCAACAACACTTGTGGTGGGAAGGCTTCGTTTCGGGCGGCATGGGCGACTTTGCGGAAGCTAGGCGAAGGCTGATCCAAAAGATCGAGGATTGCGAAAAGACGCACAAGGAAATGAAGGACCACCTCGCAAAAAGACACGTAAACCCGGAGAATTACTACCGCCTCAACGTGAATGTTGGTGTGGGCGAGTTTGGAATGAACGAGTGGAACGCTTTGGCCGAAATCAGCACGAACACGCGGATGTATCTGGCAGAGAAGAGCGTACAGGGCATGACGTTGGACTCTGCAGCGAAGATTGCACGAATACACTTTGCGAAAATACGATGGGAGCGCGCGGCGAAAGGAGAATCGCCATTTTCGCCCGGTGCCCAAGCACCAAACAAACCTCTTCCTGAAGTGCCAGATCCGGCACCCATGGCCGTCGAACTCCCCGCCGAAGAACTCTCACCAGAGTATTACACAAATATCCATCCAGCCTTCCGGCCTCCACCGACAGACCAGCGTCGACCTTCAGACAACGACAAGTTCCTAGTTGTTACCTCCGATGAGTACCCGTCAAGTCACGACGGCTATCATGACCTACCACCCCGACATTCCGGCGAGCTTGTGTCCCCTGGTCGTCGCTCAGATGAACAATTCTCGTCTGGACGCCCGATATCGATGGTGAGCTCAGCGCACAGCTGGGACGATCGCATGTCGAACGCACCGCCCAGACCTCCCAAGACGCCCTTGCAGGATGGAAGGCCTCCGCCGCCCATGTCTGCCGTTTCTCCAATGTCACCGCCTATGGGCTCAGCATTCTCAAGGCCACCGCCTGGAGCGCCATTACCATACCCGGATACCGACGGGCCGCCTCCAATCGTAAACAAGGCGACGAAACCGGATTATACACGTTAAGAAAGAAAATATAACCCACGCGCAAAGTCGTTTTGTTTCACGTTTTTGCATACGAAGCAGGACTGCGGGACTGCATCAGGCGTTGAAGGAAAGAAAGTTTGTTGATTAACGAAGTTCACGGCTGGTAAAGATGTTTTCGCGTAAAGTTTGTAAGAGAAGTTTAGATACCCAATTCGAGTTTCCTTTTTTTCTTCTTTTGCTTATGTCAATGCAATACATGAAGTTGACTTCCATTTCGCTGGCTTGCTCCCATGTCGATTGAATGATTCAGATACCCCATGCTTTTTGTTTTCTCTCCTTCTTTCATGATATAGTAGCGCAGTCTGTGATGACTTGCTCACAAGTAAAGAGCCATGCGACTCTGACTACCCACCCAATGTCGAGGTCTTGCAGATGAATCCAAAGGTCTTCACCACCCCAAACCAAGCAGCCCCATCAAGCAACGTACTCAAACTTCCTCGCCACCCTCCTCATCCTTGGGCTCAGGCTTAACTTCAGCCGCACCATCACCCTCCTCCTCCTCACCAGCAGCCTCCTCGACGGCCTCGGCAGACTTCTTCTTCCTGCCACGCTTAGAGGGGGTAGCAGCACCCTCAGAGCCCGCATCCTCCCCCTTGGCCTTTCGCTTGCGTGGCGTGGACACCTTCTTCGGCGTACCGCCACCCTCCTCGATAGGCCTGCCGCCCATGAGCGCCTCAAGTTCGTTCTTCAGCGTGAGCTTCATGCGCTCCATCATGCGCTGGCAGGCGATGATGGAACGGCCGGCGGGGCGGGGGGTGTTCTGTGAGGGTGTGCTGTTAGTGGGGAGGTTTGAGGGATAGGGATGATGGCGGAAGGTGGGGGAGCGTACGTTGTAGTCGAACTTGACGTTGGAGTTTTCGATGAGGGCGAAGAGGTAGGTGAGCTGAGGGTGTGTTCATTAGCTTTTTTTTTTCTTGTCTTTTGGTATGTGGAGTATGGGAGGAGGGGGACACGTACACGCTCTTTGTCTGTCCAGCCACTGTTGGCTTTGGTGGTTTCGGCGCCGGACATGGTGGAGCTGGGTTGTTATTTGTTGATGTTTTTCTGGGGGCGAGTGAGTGTTGTGCTTGGGGATGTGTTGATGAATCTCTGGAAGACGAAGTGAGCAAGGCGATTGGGGATGGGGGGAAGAGTTGGAAGGTGGGCGCGGGAAGTGAAGTATATATTTCGATGGTTGCCTGAGAGTGCCACGTATGTTTGCTCTCGCTTTGGTATTAGTTGGGAGATGAGGGGTTTGGGGCAGATGAGAGGTGAAGGTGAGTTTGGGCACAAGTGCGTCACGGCAGATTAGGAAGGAGTGTCAAATATAATCTTCGTTTTTATCATGCAGTCCTACATGATGAATCATGCATGCCAGTAGATCCTCTGAGCACTTGAGCTCGGAATTCAGAACTAAATAAGTGGCTGATCGTGATGTACAGCCTCAGATGACCATTTCCTTGCATG
Organism: Stemphylium vesicarium; assembly: GCA_004380135.1. Lineage (NCBI taxonomy): Eukaryota > Fungi > Ascomycota > Dothideomycetes > Pleosporales > Pleosporaceae > Stemphylium > Stemphylium vesicarium. The sequence continues at coordinate 234,388 of QXCR01000011.1, read as the reverse complement.
TTTCTGCAACTTCGATCTCAGGAAACGCCAAAAGCCAATCATTACCACCGCTCCATCCCTATGCACTGCGTTGTAAGATGATCGCCCATGGTGCTTTCAAACCTTCTCATCGCCTTCATCGAACTCCTCGTCCTTTGGCTCACTCTTGACATCCGACTTCTCCTGGTCCTCCTCAGATCCTGAAGTAGCAGCCTTCTTCTTAGACCTACCACGACCCTTCTTGGGAGTGTTCTCGCTGACGTTGCCGTCGTCATCGGCCTTGGCCTTGCGCTTGCGTGGTGTGGCAGCTTTCTTTTTTTTTTTGGGGGGGGGGGGGGGGGCCTTTGGCGGCAGCAGGGAGTGGTACGCCTGCTTTGAGAGCATCAATCTCAGACCGGAGTGCGTTCTTGACTTTGTTGATCTTCTGACGACAACCTTTGGCGTTCCGACCATCGGGGACGGGAGCATTCTGGGATGCGTTTGCTGCGAACGATTCGAGTGCATGGTGAAATTGAGGTACTTACGTTGTAATCAAGCTGCCAGCTCGCTAACTCCATGGCGCATAGGAGGTGGAAAAGCTGATTGATGTTAGTACTGTTGCAATCGTAGGTTGGGGCATGAACATACTACTTCGTGCTCGGTCCAACCGGCGGCGTTCCCTTTGCCAGTCGTCTTGCCCTTGGGAGTGCTGTCGAAGCCGGACATGATGTGAATTTGAGGTAGATGTTGTGTGTTCAAGCAAAAGTTCTCTCGGTATGTGCGAAGTTGTGGGAGAGTTGAGGGAGAGAAAATGATCGAGTGTTGGAAAGTGGAAGAAAGGTAAGCGCGCGGTAAGTGTTTATGTGAGTAGTGAGGCACCAGTTGTGCAAATGGCGGTCTTATCTCACCGTGAGCTTTTGTTATGAGATTGCGGCACGTGTGGGTTCCGTTCAAGATACATACCGTGCGGTGAATGTGAGTCTCGCCCACTTTCGTACCCAAGCGAATGCATCGAAGAAGGCGCACTCATATCAGAAACAATTACAGTAATCCAAACTATTGAAGGCTTTATTATCCTGATCAGACTATTTTTGATGTCATACCATCTTCGCTTCGCCTGAAGGCGCACTTCCTTCCCACGACGGACATGACGAGGATGTAGAAAGCCACAGAATTCCCGAGGGAGGCCACGCTTTTGATGGCGACCCAATTCATCAAGTTAGTCAGCATTAGGGTCTGCTGCGAGATAGGAAGAAGTGAAAATGTCGAATGATTGAGTCCTCGTCAAATGACACAAGCACGTACGTACATGAAGAAAGCGAAGAGAATATCCCCAAAGATGCATCCACTGCGAGAGGCGTAAAAGAAAAGTACCGTACCTAATCATCACTGTTCAGTATCAGGCGGAGAATAACATCAGCGCCAAAAAAGACCGTTCCCCAGTACTAACCTTGCGCACGTCAAACAATCCCATCACCCCAGCCCTGGAATCCCAAGAAAAATACACCCGTCAGCCCTACCCCACGCCACAATTAGAAAAAGTCACCACATTAGCCAGCACTAAAACCCCAGCCCCCCAGTCCGCCCGCGCCCAGACCACACTGCATATACACCAAACAACCCATGCGTCAGTAGCGACGAGGGAGGGGAGGGGACCGGGGTTGCGGGCCCTCCCGTAGTGTGAGGCTGGTCTCCCTTATCCCGTTAGGCGGCCGCAAGCCAATGCGTTGACCTTGTTGAGTATAGGCGTCGGGCGTCGGCGTCGCGGGGGGCTACGGGTAAAGCGGTACTACCGAGGGACGGTTCTCAGATAGTTCCTTGGACGGGAACTGATACCTAGCTACGTGGTACGTAGCTACTATCTGAAGACGGTGCGAGATAAGCTTAAAAGGGACGAGAAAAATACGGGGAGATGAGGGTGCGGAAAATGAGGGGTACCGTTTGTTGGGTAAGAGGTTTCGCTGTCTGGTTGAAAGATAAGGGAGCATCATTTTGTGGGGTGTTTGGTTAGGATAGGATGGGATCGGGAGTCAACAGGATTCTGTTGAGGGGCGGTTTACATGTTCGGCGTTTCCTACGTTATCAAGGATGAGAGTACCAGTCACACTTGTGTCACTCGAAAAACGGAAAAGAAAGACAGAAATCTTTTATGTTCAATAAAACATACTGCATTGTCATACCCCTTTCGCGATTGCGCCCAGCTGCAATTTGATCGGGAAAATATCTACATGTACTACAAATGTCGTGTGAGAGGCCGTGAAGAGTAGCAGGGTATCGAATAATCCATCCGGCCTCCCCCACAGAAGGAGAAAAGGTTTTTTGTGCCACCACCCCCCGAGAATGTCCCAATCTAAATGATGTCGTGACCGAAACGGAAAAAGAGAACATCGTGAGTGATTAAACATTGGCGCCATTGAAAACAGGTTGAAAGAGCGAAAAAGATTACAAGTGAGCAACACCGTTGGTAACTTCTGTTACACCAATGGTAGTGCCCTTGGTCTTTTCGCTTGCGACGAGTTGAGAGACCTTGCGGTCAAAGTATTGGCGCTCAGTGTGGGGGTCGTACATGCTCTGCTTGATGAAGTCGTCAAGCTGCTCGTCAGTGAGACCTCGCAGCTCGGTAGCGCGGTCAACACCGTTCTTCTGGGCAGCGCGGATGACACCACGGGTCACGATGACAGAAACCTCGCGGATACGACGGATGTCGGGGTACAGCCATCCATCGGCGACCTCTTGCTTGTTCAAGGAGGTTGAAAGTGACTCTGCGGAAGCGTAGATCATATCCTGGGTGACGGACACGGCCTTGGAGAGAATGGCACCAAGTCCGATACCTGGGAACACGTACATGTTGTTTCCTTGACCAGGGGTAAGCATCTTGCCCTCGAACTCCAACGATGGGAAAGGAGAGCCGGAGGCGAAGAGGCAGCGACCCTCGGTTGCGAGAACAGCCTCTTCGAAGGTGCACTCAGACTTGCTGGAGGGGTTGGAGAGGGGGAAGACGATGGGTCGGTTGTTCAGCTTGGCCATCTTGTCAAGGATGTCCTTGTTGAATGCACCGCCAATGGTGGACAGACCCATCAGAATGGTGGGTTGAACGTAGTCGATGAGGCGGGAAAGGGACTGGTATTGGCGGCCGTTGTTGTCGTCACGGGCAAAGTAGACCTTGTGCTCGGCGAGCTTGTCACCACGGTCGTTGGTGACGAGACCGTTGGAGTCGACGAACCAGAACTTGCGGCGGGACTCCTCTTCTGACAGACCTTCCTTCATGAAGAACTCAACAATCTGCTTGGCGACACCGACACCAGCACTTCCAGCACCTAAGAAGATGGCCTTGTGGTCCTTGACTGGAACACCAGATGCCTTGACGGCGTTGATGAAACCACCGACAATGACGGCGCCAGTTCCCTGAACATCGTCGTTGAACATGGCGTATTGGTTCTGGTAGCGTTCCAGAGCGGGGAAGGGGTTCTTGAAGTCTTCGAATTGGATGACGATGCTACCGGGTTGTTAGTATCGTGCAACATGTTGGAAAAAAGACTACGCACCTTGGCCATTTGTCAGTAAGGGCGGCCATGAGCTCGTCGAGGAACTCCTTCTCCTGCTCGGGGGTGACCTTGGGCATCCTGGAGCCCATATAGAGGGGGTCGTCACGGAGAGACTGGTTGTTGGTTCCCAGGTCGAGAGTGAGGGGCAGAGTGCTGTCAGGCTTGATACCAGCGCAGGCAGTGTAGAGAGCCAGCTTGCCGATGGGAATACCCATGCCGTTCACACCCAAGTCACCAAGACCCAGAATGCGAGAACCGTCGGTCAGGACGGTGATGTCGACCTCGTGTGGCCAGTTGTCGAGGATCTTGCGGAGATTGCCCCTGTCGCTCCATGAGAGGTACATGCCCTCGGGTTGTGTCCAGATCTCGTGCCATCGTACGCAGGCCTCGCCGACGGTTGGGGTGTAGATGAGGGGAGTCAATTCCTGTTTAAATGTCAGTTGTGTTCTTGCACATGAAATTGGCGTCATGACATACCTTGATGTTCTCGCTGAGGAGTCTGTAGAAGAGATGTACATTGGTGGCCCTGAGGTGGGTGAGGTACTGGAATTTCTCGATGGGCGTAGTCTTCATAGCCAGAAGGCGAAGGCCTGGGGAGCGTCAGCAATGGCTTTCTAGTAGCAATTTATCGACTCACATCGCTCAGTCTGCACATCGTAGCTCTCGACGGCGGGGGGTGTGAGGCCGTATGTGCCTAGGTTTTTGCGCACATCCGGAGTATAGGACAGGTCGTAGTCACCCGAAGTGGTGCTCAATTGGCGGGGCAAATTGGGGCGAGTGGCGGAAGGCATGTTCTGAACGGCAACAGTAGCCATGTATCGAACGAGGTTGGGTTTTTGGATTGAAGAACGGAGGCCTTGGGCGGGAGCCGTAACTTTTATAAGCGACCTGAATCGGTGCATTGAGATGAGCTGAAACCACGCGTCGGCAATTGAAAAGGAATTAGGAAGACAGCCCGCCCTGGGGCGCGCGGAGGATGGGGGCTACATAACAAGCAGCCTATCGGGAGGGGTCTAGGTTCCGCAAGAGTCGCTGTGAGGAGATCCGTTCTCGCCGTCAAAAGTGAGCCTGTAGAGGGAGCATGGACCAGGCTCTTGGTAGGCCTCTACGCGAGTCGCAAACCCCAAGTTTACATTTCAACCGCGCGGCCCAGCGTCTTGCCTTTCTTTTTTTTCTTGCGCAAACGGCTGGAATCGGCGTGTAATTTCAAGATATTCAGAAAACTCTCAAGCTATTTTGCGTGCGCAACTTTCACAAATCCTGCTTGAAACCGGGGGCATGCCGTTGCTCGACCTGCCACAGCCACAGAGGCCGGATAGCAGGGGTCGTGACTGGACGTGCATATCATCGGGAGCATTCGGAACGGGCACACACTGCCCTTGCAAGAAGGCCGTATCATCCATGGATGGGCTTCAATGTGCATCCCTCGCGCAGGCTTGCTTCTGTCGGTACTGTTGAGTTCAAACGACGGCAATGGCTTGCTGGCCATCTACACCGTATTGACTTGCTGTGCATTGTGCTTGCTTTTGTTCCAACCAAGCTAGACTACACCTGTACTCCTACACATTCGCCTTCGTGCTCGCAACGAGGCGTGGTCAGGCATCGAGGCATTTTAATTCCAGTGTCAATGCGCCGCGACACTCCGTAACGCTGTGCCTATTATTAATCGCGTTGATCTTACGGAATCCGTCTCACGCCTCTTGCCACTGAGAACCCTGAAGACTTGGGTTACTCGTGCCAATAGTGCGACTTCCGGACATTAGCCAATTCACCACACCGTCTTCTCGCGGGTCCGCATTCGGCTCCATGAATTTACACACCGTCCCGACGGGTTTCTAATCGCTGAGGGCGGTGTGCCGCTCTACCACACCAGGAGCCGCACGGCGCAACTTTTTTTACGCAGATCTAGCATCGCCCCCGGTCATTCGCTAACGGACCGTTGGTCAGGGGAAGCGGGTGCGACTGATATTCCTTCGCTCCAGATCTGTAACAGAAGAATGGAGCGGAAATGGGTAGCCCGTTGATTGTATACCCGTACTCCGATTCTTCTCTCTCTGCGTGCGTCTCAATTACCATGCCTTTGATCTCTTTTGCATGGATTCAGGGAAGATGCGGTTTCGCACAAAGGTTCTACAGCTGCACATGCGCCTATAGTGGATCACCCGCGGTTGTGGGGAAAGCTTGATGGCTTGGGTAAGGCAGCCGCCTAGGGCACGCGTCCAGTTCGTTCTCTTCCGAGACTGGGGCACACGACTCCACAGTCCACAGCACCACGGGCAGATACGGAGACGTTTGTGAACATGTACCTCCACAGCTTCGGCGCTACACGCAGCTCTGAAGTTAAAATCGAAATACACCTAGCCTGCAAAATTCGTCCGCAAAACTGTAACTGTCATGCAACTGTCAAGTCTCACCGTCTCTCGACAGTCTCGGCGAGCGAGTCAGTCCAAGTCGGATCTAGATGTTCAGGGCTTGCATGATGCCCTGTGGTCCAAGCGGACATGCATAGCTGGGAGAAGACGGTAGGGCTTCCCGACCTCAGGTCCCGTCAAGTTTGCCGCTTCCCCGATCACAGAGGCAAAGTTGCTGAGGCGGTCTGAACATTTTGCACCCTTGTCGGAAAAGAACCTTTCTCTACCTCTGTCGCAAGCTTAGCTCTACCAAGATATGCATGATGTGCTGTAGCATCTGGAACTTCCGAAGGGAAAACGCCTGACGGACCCGCAATATCTCGGTGTTCGGTGGAATCATCGACATGGCGTGCTCGTGTGCTAGCACGCGACAATATGCGGGGAGAGTTGTGTGTGGCTGTGGTGGCTGTGACGAGCAACTGTGGACTAGAAGCGTCCTAGTCCTGAATGACATGTGTGGGCTAAAACCAAGGTATTCGACCAAATCCTGCTTTCGCTTGATTTTCACCAGTTGTCTTGTCTTCTTAGCACACATTCTGTATCGTCGTCGTTCTTGCACTAGCTGTAGCGCAGCACACTACCATCTCACCTGGGCGCACAGTTGATGTCAATAGATATCTTTCCGTTACTACATCGACAAGTGTATTGCCCGCCGGAATCATGTCAAACAGCCTCTTAAGTATAAGTGCTGGCACAAGTTGTATGAGACTAGACGTCCTCTCCACAAACGCAGGAAGAAAGAACGGCAGTCTTAGCGCGCATGTGGATCCGCGATCGACGAGCGGCATGACGTCGTTGCGCTAGCTTCCTCGTCATTCTGACCAACGCGTCCTACTGTAGCCTGGAAGCTGGGGAGATGCGAGCGAGCTTCAACAGAGTCCTCTTTACTACTGATCCAACTCAATTGCAGCGCTTCAATTAAATTATCGACTGCAATCAGCACAATGTCTCTCTCGTCCTGCTTCGGGTCGCGCAAACGCGACGAGGACCAGCGTCCGCTGTTGCCTCAGGTTCGTCTACACTTCTACAGGTCTCATGGATGCAACGCCCACGTGCTGATCTCTTTTTACAGTACCGCGATGACACAACTCTACAGAGGGAGGTGCATCAGAAGCTGCACTCATACCAGATGATGAGAGCCCTGTCCATGGGTTTCATGCCATCCAACGAACAAGTCATCATCAATCTCCGAAGCTTGCTATCTGCCGACCTCCTAAACCCCGAAAACCCCGACCTCAGCGACTCAGGCCGTCTACTGGTTAAATTCACGAAACAATGGCTACATCAGTTTATCGAAACTCTGAACAACAAGAACAACAAAGACCAGATCCAAGACTTCCTCTGGTACCTTTCCAAGTCCAGGGTATCCGTGGATGTGGATGATATCGCGCGAAGAACGACCAGGTCGAAAGCAAAGGCAGATGCTACTGCAGGTCAGTACGCTTGATTCGTCTGGTGAACCAGGACTAACACATGGGTAGCATACCACAGCCTGCAGACCGTCGGTTCCCTACTTTTCACCAACTCTGACTTCCGCATCTTCCTCTCCGACCTCAACACCGTCGGCCGCGAAGTATTCAAGGACACAGCTTTCACCCTCTCCAACGTGGCGAAAGAGGCGGGAAAGACTATCGAGCCCTCTCAGGCAGAGCAAAAGGCACTCAAGGAGCCAGGAGCAGACGAGGCCTACATACATTCAGCTGAAGAGCTCAATGGCGAGGCTGCCGAAGTCGCCAAGGTGGTTGGGAATGGCGTGGCACAGGTTGCTAAGAGGGCAGATGTAAGCCTGGCCGAGAAGCTCCAAGGTGACGAAGGCGAGTCGCTCTTGTTCCGCCTGAAGAAGACCGTCACGAACCTGAGGCAAAAGAGGGATTACAACGACTCGGTATCGGTGCTGGCATTGCTTCTAAAGCGCTACGCTATGGCATATTCTCGAACCGTGGAAGATGCCATGGGCACACTCGAAACCGATATCGAACCTAACCGGGAGATGGAAAAGGCTGTCAAGAACTTCTGGACTTTCCTGAGTTCCTTTGGAGAAAAAGAAGAGTGGAACAAGCTCGAAGTCTCCTTTCACAAAGTTTTGGATCACTCGCGTAAAGATCCCGAGTTCGAGGACTTGCTCACCGACATTGGGAACTCACTCCAGAAGCTTCTTACTGATCCCGACTTCTTCGAACACGTCGACGAAAAGTTCCAAGAGCTCCGACAAAAAGCCAGGGGTGTTGGGACAGAATCGTCGCTTCGTCAGGATGTTGATGAATTCTTCGTGCAAGCGCAGAGGACATTTATGGCTGTCACCCAGGACCAGGATATTGCGAAGATGATCAACACGACCATGAAGATCTGGAACATCCTATCGCCTCTGCACAGTAACACCAACAGCGAGCTTATTCAAGATGCGATCAACGTCTTCGTCCCGCTCGCCATACAGGCTATTCAGTATATCCCTATTCCTCGATTGGAAGTCTCCACGCCTGAAATCGACATGCTCTTGGAGAATTTGATCATCGAGCCCGGAAAGACCGTCAACCACACCTCCTTCCTTCCGTTCCGCTTCAAGGTAGAGACGTACAATGACTTCGAACTTCGCAAGGCCCGCTTCCGTGTTGCATCCAAAGCAACCTCCAAGTTCACTATCAAGATCGATGGCCTCTCCTTCCGTGCAGATGAGATTGGTTTCCTTCTTCGCGCCCACTCTGGTCTTCTTCGCCTCGCTGATGAGGGCATTGCATCATTCCAGCTGGACGAGCGCGGTATCGATATTCATTTGGATGTTGAAGTAGGCAAAGAGAAGCTGGAACAAATCCTCACACTCAAGGCTGTTCGCGTTCACATCCACAAACTATCCTATACGCTTCGGAAATCGAAATTCAGCCTCTTCGGCTGGCTTCTCAAGCCTCTACTGCGTCCCATCGTTCGCAAGGTCATGGAAAAGCAGATGGCCCAAGGTATCGCCGATGCGATCCACGCTGCCAACCGAGAGCTCATCTTCGCCCGAGAGAGACTCCGAGCGACGAGGATTTCGGATCCAGACGATATCAAGACGTTTATCAAGGCTGTCATTACCCGCCTTACTCCTGCCGAGGATCCAGACGTGTATACGAGGGTTGGCGTTGGCGCACCTGGAAAGGGCGTCTTTGCCGGCAAGTATGCACCTGGTAGTGTTGTCAAGCTTTGGGAAGAGGAGGGTCGTCGTGCAGAGGAGCGTATTGACGACTGGGATGAGGGTGGCTGGAGGAACGATGTTTTCGACCTTCATGCTATGGCTCTCGGCTAGGCATCTCTCAGTATTTTTCACTTTGGCTCCAAATTGGTCGGCGTGCTCGGTAAAAATTTCCTTTGCTGCTGGTCATGTTTTAATAATGTGTTTATTACGAGAGCGAGCGTCTTTCGTCAGAATGATTCAATGTTCTGCGACAGGGAGCGGGTTAAGGGTTTACTCAAGGATGGGTTCGTGTCTCTGATGTTCAGCGCTGGTATGATATCCTGGGTTCAGGTACATGTATTCTCCATTTGGAATTTATGCTGTTAGCGATACTATTTCAGAAGCGACTTGGAAGAAATGACGAGTGAAATGACGAATAGCTAATTTTTTGAATTCTTCGTCTACCATACAACCCACCAAAGTCTATGATACAGCATGCACTGAACTCGAGCCGGGAGCTTCAGTGCTTCATCAAACATTTTCATCGCAAGTAGCGCGATCATAGCAACGAAAACCTATTTTGACCCTCTATGGGTTTCACATGCTCCTTACCCTGCTCCGACTTGTTTAGAAAGGAGGCAGCCAGAATGGGTATCCACCGTTCTTGACGCGGAAACAGCTAAGCAGGAAACTGTACATGCCGAGCAGGACACCAGTCCAGAGGAAGACGGCAAAGGATTGGGCGCGCGCATCTTGGATCCTGGGGACCTTGAGGGCCAGAGAGATGGCCGCAAAAGCAAGGACACCGTAGATAGCGGCAACGATCTGCGACTCGAGGCCGTACTGGTTGCTGAAGCCGCCGGCGAAGTAGTTGATGCCACCCTTGTTGTCGCCAACGACGTAAGGGGTTTTCCTAATGTGGTTGAACATGTGTCCGCTGGTGAAGAGCAGCACAGCGATGAGACTGATGGCGGCCCAAAGATTGCGGTTCTGGAGAATGGGGATCAGGTATGGCCACGCAACAGCGAGGGCAGTGATGCCACCAAGCACGGCGGTGGTGACGGTGATGATCTTGATCCAGTTGATAGGGCGGGACACCTTGGGCTTGGGGACGTCAGCGGGAGCCTGACGCGAGATCCAAGCATGAATTTGTTCGGCAGATTGGGGACCGCCGGTGAAGTCGAAGCGGATGGGTTGCGTGTCGACCTTTGCGTTGGGGCCGATGGTGGGGTGGAAGTAGAGCAAGACTGGAGCAGTTTGGAGCATCATCTTTATGAATTGTTAGTTTCTCAGGAATTTGTAATGTGTGGAAGAAGGTCTTGCATACCGACTGGAATACGTTCTTTCCATCGACAAAGTCCAGTGTACCGAATACCATTCTTGTCTGCCCATTCTTATCACCCTTCATCCAGCTGTTACCCAGCAAATCCCACTCAGGCTGAAAGTCCCTACACAGCGCACATCCGAATCGAGCTTCCAAAGCAGTAAGCAAGACTGCAACGCCATAGTCGCGCGGGGACTTTGTCAATTGCGCATAGCTGGCGTCGTCGAGCTTCAGCGGGCGGCCAGTGGATAGCGACTTGGCGCGAGCGTCATTGAAGCGGTCGCCGGTGGGTTTCTTAGCTGCCAGAGCTGTAAAGGGCAGCAGCGAGGCTGTGAGGAGCTTGAACCACCGCATTGTGTTCGTTTGGCCGGGTGGGAAGGGTAGAGGGTAAGGATGGCTTGGGTTGGGTGGTCGTAATGCTTGGGAACGTGGCCTTGAGAGCTGCGTCGGAGGTTGCGGCGTGCGTAATGGCGCTAGGGCCGACAGGGGTGTTTGCGCGAGGACGGCTTCGTAGAGAAGAGCATTGTTTGCGACTTTGATCGTACACAAGCTGCTCGTGGACTTGATTATATTGCTGTCGTAGTTCTGGGCTTATTTAGCTTGTACATTCTTTTTTCTTTTCACTTTACACTATTCTATTCCTTCGGTTGCACTACTAGTCCGATTACACTTATCAGCGCTCTCTGTTTGTTTACCCAAGTCGCGTCTATCCTCAACCCCGCCACCATCCCTCCTGCACCTACCGTATACCCTTGCGCATTATTGAGCAGACATTGGACCATAGTCGTGACTATGGATGCAGATATAGATAATAGCTACGAGATGAAAGATGTGAGTAGAAGCCTGCTGGGCCCTGTTCGGACGATTTCAATTGACCCGCCCAGCTCCAACACTCGCTGCGGAACGCGAACCTAGAACTCAACCTCGCAAGGAGTAAGCACTCTGTCGATGTCGTTGCCAAAGACGAAGAGATCCGGAAGTTGCGCGTGGGCCGGTGCCTCCTGCAGGACGAAAACAGCGATCTTCACGAACAACTTGAAGAGGAGCAGGGCCGCTCTGATGACCTTGAAACCGCCCTCGAAGATGCGCTTGCACAGTTGGATGAGCAACGGGCCGAGGGTGAGGCTGCGCAAAACACCATCCGCACCCAAGCGCGAGAAATCGCGAATCTAAAGGTAGGCACGTCAAGCAGATGGGCCAAAGCGTCGCTAACCCTCACTAGGCTGAGCTGAGGGCTATGGAGAACGTGACCTCAGACTCAAACAAGATCCTCTCTGAGAAACTCGCCCTTTCTCGCGAAATCTCCTCCCTGCGTCCTGAGGTCGAACACCTACGCGCCCAGGTTGAATCGAACACTGGACTGCTCACCGAGAAGCTGGCCTTGCAACGTCAATTGACCACACTCCAAGTCGAGCTCGAGAACGAGAAACGAACCGCTGCACGTACACTGGCGAAGCAAGGAAAGAAGATGGAGCAGGACGAGGGTCTGCGTGGCGAGTTGGAGGAAGTGCGCAGCGAACTTGCGACGGAGAAGAAGGACCGAATGAAGGCCGAAGCTGGGCTCACAAAGGCTGAGAAGGCAATGGAAAAGGTGCAGGCTGATCTGGAGTCACAACAACAGGCTACCGAACGCCTGCAAGCCAAGGTCGAGAAGCTTTCTAAGAAAGAAGCTGGCAAGGCTAGCAAGCGCGATGAAGCCCACGATGCCGCGATCGAAGAACTTCGTCAGGAGCTGGAGCAAGAGAAGGCTGCACGCTTGCAAGCAGAAAAGGCCAGCAAGAGCACCGGCGATCGTGACGCTGAGATCGAGCAGCTACGTGAAGAACTAGAGCAAGAGAGGCGCGAGCGTCAGAAGGCGGAGAAGGCAGTCAGGAAGGGCTCTCAGCAGCCAGATACTGGGGCGGACGCTGTAAGGAAAGAGTTGGAAGAGGAGAAGCGCGAGCGTAAGAAGCAGGAGAAGGAGTACACCAAGACGCTGGCTGAGCTTCAGGGCCGGAACACCGTTCTCGACGACAAACTGAGTGCTTTCCGCGAAAAGCTACGGACGACAAAGGAGAAACTCAAGGAGAAGGAGGCCGAGCTTGCGAGGGCAGATAGGGCGCAGACAGCACCTCCTGCTAAGAGCACTTCCGCCGTTGCCTCGAAGCCCGTCGTAAAGAATGCTCGCAAGCGGATAGCTGCTACCGCTGAGCCAGAGACCATGCTAGGCACACCGGGAGACGGTTTCCCTGCAAAGAAGGCCAAGCGCGGAACATCTGTCTCGGCAGTCGGCGATACCTCGACCTTTTCATTGACACCATTCCTCAACCGCGCCGGTAGTGTAGCACCTGGCAGCCCCATTGTTGAAGAAGAGGAAGATGACAAGGCGGAGGAAGAGGCTGTCCAAGAACAAGCTACTCCTACTGCTCCGCCCAAGAAGGCCGCTAAAAAGATCGCTCAGCCCAAGGTCAAAGCACTAGCCCCGGCGGCGTCAAACAAGGCCAATGCAAAGCCACGCAAGAAGAATCCCGCGCCAGCTCTAGAAATGGTCACAGAGGAGGCTTCTGAAATCTCACACAACACTTCCAAGGAAGAGTCCGAAAATGCACCTGTCTCCATTCCACTTAAAGACAACGACGGTCCTTCCAAGAAGTCCAATGGTGCTCCAAAAGTCAAACCTCGCAAATCGCTCATGTCCTTTGCCACCTTCGCCGAGGAGCCTGCCGCAGAAAAGAAGAAGAAGCGCAAGCTCGGTGCCAGTGCTGGCAAGACACTTTTCGACGCTGAGGATGCCGAAGATGCTGCGCCTTTGAAGCCTGTTGGCATCAGCAAAGGCCTATTTGCGGCGAGGGCACTGGGCAAGAGTGTGTTAGGGAAGCAGGGACAGCAACGCCCGATTTCAGGCGGTTTCAACATGATGAGTGAGGAAGCATTTACCTTCTCGCCGCTCAAGAAGGACCGCAGGGGTGCGAGTATCTTGAAGTGAAAGGAAATTGATTCATAAATGGCGTTTGGGTCGTAACTAGATGCATTACGGCTTGTATTTGTATTGGAAATGGGCATTATCATCTCGGCGTTATCTGTATATACGACCCTCAATTTGAACATCTACTATAAGATCGAAGCGATACCACAGTAATGTGAGAAGGTGAAGGGCCCCGATCAAGAACCTGAGCAGCCTTGCAGTCATGGAGGAACTAAAATTACCGTCAAGGCATCCAGACTATGTTGCTCACTGAGCAACACTATCTAAAAGTAATGTTCAAGTCATACTGCGCAGTCTTTCCGCCCGGGTTGACCAAGTTCGACCAAGTTTGATGCTACCAATTACAACAACCAATTAGGCAGTCCCCTTAAATGGCTCGAAGGCGCGGTCTACTGGTAGGTCTAGTTGGTACTTTACGGGCGCTTAAGTACCTTGCGAGCCATGTGCGGCGTTAAGAAACGATACCGTCGCGCGGGTTGCGGCGTAGTGGTGGAGCAGTAAATATAGGGCTAGAACAACTGCGCGGCGTCAAGGCGAGCGGAGAGAGGCGACCGAATTTCAGGCCAACAACAAGCTGCTCCCCTGAACACAATATCTCTCGGACCATAGCGGGACAAGTCAGGAAGTCAGAGTGGCATTGTCTGAATGGAGGGCCTGACGGGCTGTACCCTGGACCCACCCCATGACAGAGAAATTACGTTCACCGGTTGTATGCGATGGATACGGAGAATGCGAGTGCATCCATGGATTGACTGAGAGGGATTTACCAAGATGAGGGCGCAGTTATGCTTCATGTGGAGGGAATTCTTGACCGCCGCGGACCCGAGTACCATGGTGCAGAGAGCGAGATACAGAAATGCAGATCTGAGTTGCTGGGCTGCTGTACCGCCTGATCAACATACATGCGCATGCAGACAACAGCAACAAAGCCACACGATAGACAAAAAAACATGGAAATTGGTTTGTTTGCAACTGTGCCGCAAAGTACAACAGCCTCCACCGAATTTCGCTAACGCGCCTCACGATGTTTCTATGCCAGCGCGCTTAGAAGACGGAAATAATCAGGCCCGTCCCAAAGTCGAGGCACCAACCAGGCAGGAATCTCCGCAGCCGAGGCCTTCGCCACAAGAAATCCCCATCTACAGGGCTGGCTCCACCCCAGTGGCTAACACTGCGGCGCGTGATAATGCCGAGATGGCTGAATTGGCGTGCGTTACTAAACGGTCAATCGCTGACGTCGGGCATCTTGGGCGTGCAGCCTGTGTGGTCAATTCTGTGAATCGAGTATGCCTTGAGAATGTCTTTTTCACGTCACGAGTAAACAAGTGGTGTGTGCACCAGACTTGGAGCCCGACATAGCCGAGGGTGGGAGGCCTTGAGGATTTGTCTCCAGATTGTGACGTAAATGGTAAGGCTTGAGGTGTCGCGAGTGCTACAGGCGATGGAAGGGTGCGCAAAGGGCCTTGTGCAGTCGCGCAGGTTGAAAGTGTTGTCGCTGAAAATGGGGGCTCTGATAATGAGCCGTGTATCAGGGTAATAATGGAATGCGCATTCCTTCCGTTGTCATCATGCCCCCTTCTCTACACTGCGTAGTGAGATCCCGGGAGGCACAGCCCCGAAGAGGCGGCCCACGCTAGCGCAGCATGGAGACCTCAGGTCCATGGAGGATAATCACGCTAGGCTAGCTTCCCCGCTCCCATGTGTGAATACAATCGCGAGGTGCATTTAAGCCAACGATACCCTGACGCAAACAATGTCGTCTACCCACGATTCCTCACACATCGCCGAATCCGTATCTTCATCGAAGCCCTTCTTGCGCAATAATAGTATCATCGACAACGCAACAACTTCAGCAAATATGAGCGACATAAATGGCAAGGCACCGGTCAACGACGCTAGGGATGGAGTATCGCATGCCGATGAGCCTGTGATCAAAGTCCAGCCGCCACGACGAGAGGACCTTCAGCCCAGTTATGCTCGTGTTATCCAGCCTGATGATGCCGATGCCGATACGAATGGATGGTATGGCGGTATGGTAAGTTTTCATCACTGCGCGCTACTTTTTCCCATCTAACATGCCCAGATCAACACTCTTGGTGGATGCATTGGTACCCTTGGAGCAATTCCCTGTTGTCTCGTCTGTCCCAACCCATACAAGCCCGTTTCCCAAGGAAACGTTGGTCTGGTTACCAAATTCGGACGTTTCGCCCGCGCAGTCGACCCCGGTCTCGTCTACGTGAACCCGCTTTCTGAGCAACTCACCCAAGTCGACATCAAGATCCAGATCGTTGAGGTCCCCAAGCAAGTTTGCATGACCAAGGACAATGTCTCGCTTCAGTTGACATCGGTCATCTATTACCGAATCACTTCGCCACACAAGGCCGCCTTCAGCATCAGCAACATCCGCCAGGCGCTTGTGGAACGTACTCAGACGACTCTGCGCCATGTTGTCGGTGCCCGTGTTCTTCAGGATGTGATTGAGCGTCGCGAGGAAATTGCCCAGTCGATTCGCGAAATCATCGAAGAGACGGCCCTCGGATGGGGTGTTGAGGTTGAGTCTATGTTGGTAAAGGACATTATTTTCAGCCAGGATCTTCAGGACTCGCTCTCTATGGCTGCGCAGAGTAAGCGTACTGGCGAGGCCAAGGTCATTGCAGCACGTGCGGAGGTCGAGGCTGCCAAGGTATGTTCAATTCACTCCCAACTATCAACAACAAGCTAACGTCTTTCAGCTTATGAGGTGAGTTGTTAATGTAAAAAGTGCACACAAGACTAATACACTGACCCGTAACTAGGCAAGCAGCAGATATATTATCGTCAGCGCCTGCTATGCAGATCAGATACCTCGAGGCGATGCAAGCCATGGCCAAATCGGCCAACAGCAAGGTCAGTCTTGAAGTTTTGGCTCTAAAACGCATTTTCACATGATTAACCCCTATCAGGTCATCTTCCTACCCGCCCAGAACCAAACTGTGCAGAGCGCATTGGCTCAGGCCGACTCCGTCGGCGAGGGCCCCAGCTCTCACGGTGCCCCCAGTTCCATGGGTGTTCAGAGTTCGGCTGCCAACGAGTATGGCAGCAACAACTCCGGGTTCCAGAGCGCCATCAACTCGCATGTTATTGAGAACATGTAAGCCGGGCGCATACGGTCTCCAGGGCGCGAACGATAGGTGTTGCCGAGTTACCTTTTTTACTACCATGGATACCCACTAGTCTTCTTAATACTTCACTAACAAATTGGGATACTTCTTATAAATATACGAGTAATGACAAAGACATTCGACTGGAAAGAAATCTCGTGAGGACTAACATATTTCTAACCGGCGAAAAATCTCGCTGGTCAGTTTGGTAATGGCGTTGATGAACGAAGTCACATGATGAAGACAACGTCCAGTCATGCCTCGCATCCATCCATTTTTGAAAGCAGCAACACGGCACTCGATTCCAAAATAAGAACCTGGCCAATCGAAACGATATATTGCACTCGAGAATTCATCATAACGCAAGGCGTCCTAGACTTCCATTTCACCCATAAGCTTTGAGTACTAGTCCCAAAGCAGCTAAATGTGGGGTACACTTCGGCTTAATGTAGCTTAATCTCGCCAACCCTGCGATACCGCTCTTCCTCCACCAACGAACCCGCCGCCCTCTCATCTCAACCCAACCATACATCGTCGGCAGCGAGCCATATGCCGCTGTCGCCGCATCGAAGAACCCGGGTCGCCATCTCCGCGCCTGGGCTTATACGGAGTGCAATGTACCCCGGACCGTATGCCCGCCACTAGATCCACCTAGTCACCGAATATGCCGGCGGCCACATATAGATTGATTGAGAAAGTTGGTCACGGAGCACACATTGAGTATTTGCCCGAGCGTGAGACAAGTCATGTGTTGTCTGCTGGATATTAGAGTGCAGGGTGCCAAACATGGATCGGCGGAAGCTTCGCCTGGGTTTTCGGGTCGAGGTATATGATGGTGTAGCCTACTGCTGACCTTTATATAGTGCTGTCAAGTTCTTGTCTTATCAGCCTCAACTCTCATACCATCTACCTTGACATCTTCACTTCCCAGATTCTTTCTCCGTCTCGTTTCTTCAAGATGTTCGGAAAAGCTGCTATTGTCAATGCGCTCGTGAGCGCCGTCTCTGCGGGTTCGCTGACACGTACCAATGGAAATATACATCGCTGATAGACTTCAGGAACCATCTTGTGGGATGGCCGCTTCAACGACATGACCACGAGCGCCGATCTCGACAAATGGTCATGGGCAAACCAGGTTGGCAGTAAGCCCATTTCCCAAGACCCTCTTCCCAGGCGTCATCATATCTGACACTCCCTTCACCAGACTACCAATACTACATCCACGGATCCGGCGCTACATCCCGCTACGTCAACCTCTCCCCCGCCTACAAGAACCCAGGCGACACCGGTAGCGCACAAGGAGCCAAGATCACAATTGATTCCACCGCCAAGTGGAACAGCGACATGTGGAGAACAGAGCTGATTCCCCAGACCAAAGCCGCCATCAACAAGGGAACCGTCTTCTACCATTTCTCCATCAAGAGATCGAACACCAATGTCCCAAGTGCAACGAATGAGCATCAGATTGCGTTTTTCGAGAGCCACTTTACTGAGTTGAAGTATGGCTGGATTAGTGGGGAGGCGGGGACTAGCAACACCAACCTGTAAGTAAATTCACTGCGAGTATGCGAAGGGTGATCTGGAGCTATACTGACTGGATTGCACTTATAGGCAGTGGATGGTCAGCGGACAGAGCAAGTGGAAGACTGAGCTTAAGGCCGATGAGTGGCACAATGTTGCATATGAGATCAACTTCTCGTCCAACCAGGTTACCTTTTGGCACTCGACTGGTAACAACACTCTCGTTAAGACTGCTGGACCTTTCTCGACTGGCACCTCTTCCAATGGCGCTGACTGGCATCTTGGTGTTCTTCGTCTGCCGCGCCAGGGCAACGACGGCACAGGTGCGGAGGACTGGTACTTCAGCGGTACTTATGTTGAGAGCGGTCCGATCACGACATCAGTTGCTAGCCCTGCGGCTTGATTGAGCATCAAGTTTACGGGAGAAGGGTACGGCAAAATGAGTTTTCTGCTTGGATTTCTGTATATAGCTTTGTTGACATACATGGCAGCCTTTTCTTCTTGTATGCATCCTTTGTGCCAAAGCTTCGGTAAGCTGGTTGAAATACAAATCGACTGATTGAGGGTCATACGGCCTTGCCGAGAGCCTCATCAATGACCGACTACATTACATACTCGCAATCTGAAGATGCTTGCAGGAGGCACCGAGAACATGTCTCATTCTCCTCTGCCCTTCGAAAATCGCGTCCAAATCAATGCCCACTGTAGCTTTTCAGATGCCATTTTGATGCCAGTTCTTTGCCCAGGCCACAAGTTCATCGAGGGAGATATTGAGAGTGAAAAGCAACGTCACGGAGCTGGAGTCAATCTGGGCTAGACGCCTGAACTTGGCTTCATCAAAGTCTGGGAAGCGGGGAAAGACACGAAAATTTCGTGGCGTCGTAGCAAACCGAGGAGCGCCCGAGCTCAGATCAATTTGGGCGATCCATTGGTCGAGTCGTGGTTGAAATTGAGCGCTCATGGGTAATAATAGGGAGAGTTGCTTACCCAGATACCGACGCATCATTTGCGCCTCGACGATGTAGTCCCAGGGACTAGCCCCATCAACATATATACCGAAGTTGACGGAGCTCATCGGGTACGTCTCGCAGAATTGGAAGAGCTCAGACATGAGTTGAGTGTCGAGTATCCAGTGGCCGGTGTGATAGACAGTTAATGCTCGAGTGTACTTCTTCTGGGGTTCGGGGAGGCTGCGGAAGAAACTGGCACAGAAACCTTCGGAGGTGAAACGGATGGTGTTGTATCGTAGGCCGAGTCCTTTTGTTTCGTTGCGCATCTTTCGACAGACGAATTGTAGCTGGTTGGCGATATCCATGTTTGTATCTTTCAGAACTAGACGACCGATACCATCTTCGTCCTTTTTGTAGCGGATGTCCTCTTCTTCGGTGAGAGCGAACTCGTAGATGGGATTGCAGATTTCTCCTGGGATCGTAAGCAGGTGGGGAGCTATGGTGTGCGACGCAACCCGTGACGGTAGTCGGGAGCAGAAGATTTGTACGAGTTGCTGGTGATTACTCCCCAGTAAGGTGCGAGCCGTCGAAAAGGTGAACAAGAGACGTCTTAGTCTATTAAAAGAGGTACTGTTCGAGGTACCACACTCCGTTGGTGAAGTAGGTACTTTCTAATTGTTAGGCTAGCGCCAGTAAAGGTAAGAGCAAACGGCTAGGCCCACACTCACCTTTACCTGACTTCATGTAAGTGATAAAGCAGGAGTACTTAGTCCGTATTCACTTAGCATAGCTTTTGAGTTCTATTACTCGTGCATCTGCATATGAGGTGGGGAGAACTGTGAAGTGAATATGAGCGACCTTTAGTGACTAAAGCACATGAAAGGGTTTCCTGCTGTGTTCTCATATGACACTTGAATGGACAATAAATAGTCTGATATAAGAACTGCTCAAATGGTGAAGCTCTGAACCCTTTTCCTGGTTCCTCCACTCCATGCAAAACATGCGACTATCTAGCCCAGATAAGAAGAAGAGTCTCCGCGTAGCGAGGCAAAATGTTAATCGACTGCCAACAGGCGAAATAAAGAAGAAGAAGAAGAAGAAGACATAGTCTAAAAGCATCCCTCAACCACTCTACGTCACCAACCGCGGACTTCCCATCCCACTACTCCCAAACACCGGCTCCAATCTCACACCCCCAAAGCTCCAACCATCGACAAAAACGCCCTTTTCAAACCTCTTACTAACGATAAACCCGAGCGCGCCATCCAACCCAACACTAACCTCAATATCACCCTGAATCTCCAACCAGCCCTTACCCTTAGCCTCCTCGTACCGCCTCCTCCCCACGCGCACCCGGACGGCATCCGGATGCAACAGCACCGATCCGACATCAGGCGTAATCTTAACATCCACAAAGCGATGCGTGAAACTGGTTGCATCAAACGGTTTCCCGACGCTACAGACGAGATCACGGGGCAGTGTATGTGACGAATTGTGGAAGGAGAAGATGAAAGAGACCTTGTATTTGCCCTGTGGAATCCCGGTTTTGATAGTGCGGAGACACACATTGTCGGACTTGATGCATTGGTACACGGCAGCTTCTTCGCGGCGCCCATCGTGGTCGAGGTCCTCGGCCACGGGGTATATTTTGCGCAGGCGGCCCGTGTCGTCGACCGCGAGGCCGCCTTCGCCCGTGGGCGACGAGGTGCGGTATTGAGACATACGCGGTAGGCTTCCGTCGTCTGAGTCGGGGTGGAGGCCAGATGGTGGTAGGCCGGCGCCGATGGGCATGCCAGTTTTGAAATCGACGTGCACGAGCTTGAATGAGTCGTCGAGTTTGCGTGTCCCGGACATGCCGACGCCGAAGTGGGTGGCGCCGATTTCAAACTTGGGGGGTAAGGCGGAGAGTTTGGCCATGCGCTCGCCAAAGTCTTTGGCGTTACGGATTTGTTGGCCATCGTTCATGTATTGTTCGGTTAGACTCGCCATTTCGTCTTCTTTCATCCATTGCTCGAGGCTCACGTCTGCCAGACCGCGGTCCACGTCGAAGCGGAAGTACTTGGTGTCGGAGTTGCTGTACATGCGCTTCATCTCGTTGTCTACGCGCGCTGTGCTGGTCGCCATGCCGGTTAGTGCACTTGCTATTGAGATGTCGGTTCCAAGACCAAAAGGTAGCCATGAGGCCATCTTCTTCACACTTGGAATGCTTTGAAGTCCAGTCCCGACTGAGACTATGACGCCGATCGATCGGTTCTCCCAAAGCGCTTTTGCTGCGTAGTCGACTTCGGCGCAAGGATTGTTGAAACCCACACCGCCGTCTAGGTAGGTGACTTTGGGCGTGCCAAACTGCATTTCTTCGAAAAACGTCGGTGCTGCAGAAGTAGCTCGTAAGGCTTCCCAGATACGAGTTGTGCGGTCATTTGGATCATACGTAGACAGGATTCTGGGCAGACCCAATGCGTTCTTGAGAGAAGTAAGTACAAAGCCGCGGCAGCCCTTTGCATTTGCTTTCCGGTGGACGGATTGCCGTTTCCGAAGTTTCCAAGTAGCACTTCGCGTAAGCGGCCGTGGGTTGAACGGGCTGTCACTGTAGAGGGTAGATGAAGGCTTCAGGCTGCTCGTGCTGTCCGGTGGCCCCGATTCTAATGACCCCAACGAGCTCTTCATAGTCGCCACCGGACTTTCGGTGACCGTCACATCTGGTGCTGCTGCATCTGCCCAGATACTGTCCCTGGGTAGATCGGTCGTCTCTTCCACCTCTTCAAATAGCGCTTCGTCCCACATGAGCTCGTCCGGGTCAAAGTTCAGATCTTTTAGTGCAGTCTTGATGGCATTTGCCAGTACGGCACCGGAGAACCGGCTGGCTCCCGTTGGTATTTTCATCCCAAATGCCTTGAAAGACCGATCGTGCTTGAAGATTTGCTCCGCCAGCTTGCTGTAGACGGCTATGCATTGCTTGCAGTCGAGCCGTAACCGCGAAAGCATGATGGCTATGATTCCACCCGTCGAAGTACCACCAATGAGATCGAAGTAATCACAAGGTTTCAACGGATCATGATTTCCCATTGCTCTTCGTCCCAATCTCTTCTCTTCCAAAGCTATGTTCTCCATGAGTGTTTCGAGGACTAGCAGTGATGACAGCCCACGCACGCCACCTCCATCAAGTGATAGCAACCGTAGCGGTGCGTTTGGGTTTCTTTCCGGGTTTGAGAGCTCCATCTTTTGTGTTTGCCCAGATGGGCAGATATATCTCGCTTCGTTTGCGGCTTTCGGTGGGGGGATATGATCAACGTGGCTAGTTTGGAAGTTCGCGTGCGCGATGTTTGCTTGTGAATCTGGGTAGTGTAACAGGACGAGTATAAAGGCTGTAATTTCTTCTAGCTCGGACTCATATACCGCCACTGTCACGAGGCCTCCTCCAAGTATGTGTAATGGTAATAGTGACGAGGTGATATGAGTCAGGTGGTCTCGTCGTTTATATCAGTGTTGCCTGCAAGGCTGCGCTACGATTAGGGTGGTGTATGGAATGAAACAGATGACGTCCAGGATCTGATACTCCTCGGTGTCCTTCGCCGTCGCAAAGCCGGGGCCAGCATCCTATAAATCTTTTGTAGCACACTGCACACCCCCACACATGCAGTACGGTGTGCTGTACTTGCGCCAATCTGCATGCGATCCTCAAAGCTTCATGGGGGCCAAATTACGCGCCTCCTAGCTAGGTGAGGCTAGTGAGGCCCACCATGCGCGCGGAAACGGTAATGCGCTGCGCCACGACGGATGTGCGGCGCAGGTGGACGGGAAATAGCACGAATAGTATCCAATATACGCCATAGTCTTGTCGTCTACTTCCGCAGTGTCTAAAAAGGGCAAATCGATAATGGAAAAGTAATGGTGTGTGTAGCGGGGATAACTAGGCGACTACGGCTGAGGTGGTGTCTCAGAAAGGGCAACCAATCACTAAGGCTGCACGAGGCAGCTGCGCCTCCAACGAGGTCGCCATGGAGGTCAGCAGGCAGCGGGGGCTGATGTAAGATATGCATGAACGCCGAGCTGAGGCTCTGCGGTGCGCATGCGCGCTGATGTATTACTTTGAAACGTCAACCAAAGTGTTGGAAACGAAACAGGGCTAACTGGCCCTGTGTTCTATTAGATTACATGCGTACTATGCGTTGAAAGCCCGCGACTATGCAAACCAGGTGCGAAAAACAGACATGCCAAATATTCAAACCCTGGGTATTATAATCGAATGCTCTGTAACGCCGTACGTGTCCCCCCTCATCTCAAGTCATTGTTCGTTGTTCGTCGTAAATCGTAAATCGTTTCGTAAGGGTCGCTCTGCAGACGGTATGCCGCAAGTCATTACTGGGTAGAGTCAGTGGTTGAGTCATGCGAGAGATGCGCACTAGGATACTCACAGTCATCTTCCTCTCCTACACGTTCCGGGGGTTCGATACCATTCTGAACCCCGGTGACAGCAGGATAGCTTGATAATTATTTTGACCCGTTCATGGATACACACACACCTTCAGTTTGTGAGCGCTTGAAAGCCTGTCCATTCCATGTAGGCTGACGTACGCTGATCGTATATGCGTTCCAGACATGCGTCCGATTCCTTTGCTCTGAGGGTCCTCAGGGTTTCCATCCTTGGGCTGTCCTTCCGTCTCAGTTTCTGCCGAGGGATGTATACAGGGGATGGTGAAGTCGTGATGGTCCAATAGGCTGGGGCGAAATAGCACGAGGGCGAGCGCGGCCGAGTCGCTGGAGAACTGGGTGGTGATGTCGCAGGCGTAGACGGTGCCGATGCAGAAAAACTAGCGGATTCTGAAAAGACAGATGGCGTTGGCGACGAAGTTACGGAGCTGGTATGTGAGGTAACAGGCGACAGGACCATGGGCGATGGGGGCTCGACTGGAGCGATGCGGGTAGGCCCAGGTCTGCGCACGCTCCCCTTGCCAGAAAGTGGAGATGGCCTTTTCGGTGTGGTAATGGTGACGGTTGAAGCCCTTAGTGGGGTAGCCCTCATGGGGATGGCCTTCGATGGGGTCGTCTTTGATGGGGTCGTCTTTGATGGGGTCGTCTTTGATGGGGTCGCCTTTGGTGGAGTAGCCTTTGATGGAGTCGCCGTCGATAGAGTCGCTTTCGATGGGGTAGGGTGTGCCTCGGTCGGGTTGGGCACCTTGGGTGGCTGTTCCTTTGGTGACGTGGTGGTGGTGGGTGTCAAAGCAGGGAAGTGGGTCGGCTCCGGCGGTTGCGCATCCTCTCTGCGTGACAGCGGCGACGGCCTTCGTTCAGTGGTAGTCGCACGTCGAACTCGCGATGGAAGGGTGTTCCTCCTGCTGAACAGGGGCGATGGGCTTTTCACAATGTCTGAGTTGAACTGAAAGGGCTCGGATGGTCTGGAGGGTCGTGATGATCGCGATGGCAGCGAGTTGCTCCTGCTGAACAGCGGCTTGGGCACCAGCTCAGTCTGCGAACTGGAACCAAAGTTAAACATGGGCTGGCCGACCATCTCCATCTCGGGCTTGGGCATGACGGGCGTGGCAGGTAGCGATGTCTTTCTGTACTGGTAGAACTCGCGATAGGGATGCCGTCGCGGCACAGGCGGTGTTTTGCATAGGGTCAACGTCTCGTCCATCAACACGTCGAGATCCGCCATCTTTCTTTTCATAATAAAAGCCTCCGTATAAAAATCCAGTGTCCCAGCCCCGTCGTAGCGAAGCGAAGATGAATAAGTATGTGGTAAGGAGCGCGCAAGCGAGACGATTGTCTAATCCTGACACAAACCGGAGGGTACCATGGGAATATTAGGACGAGACGGTCGGATCACCCGCCTCCTCAAGAGACTAATTAGTCGGTCAACTCCTTGTTTACGTGCGCGGGCACGCGAGGGAGGGCCCAACGTCATTGGACGAGCCGCTGGCGCTGCAACTTGCGGTAAAGCTGGCTCGGACGCGATCGAAGGTTTGCCAGCGTGGCTGGGCCCCATAACCCTGCATCGTGATTTTTCCTGCCCCACGGCGCGGGCGATCACTCGCTCTGTTCGACGCTCTTTTACTCAGGTGAGGAAGTGCATATAGCTGGCCATTCCCCGCTGTTAGACGGACGCTGACGGGCTGGGTGAGATGGGATGAGTGAGCATCGTGTGCAACTGTGGTGTGTAGAGCTGGTCATCCCAACCAACACGGCCAGTGCGGGAGCTAGCGACGTCCGGCAACGCTTCCCCTCGAGCCTGCGTCCCCGAAATCGAGATTCTGTGGCCTTCATCGTCAGGTATCATGTCATACTACATGCATCGCCTGCCATGACGGATGCTATGATGCTGGGGTTGAGGTCATGGAAGAAGCCCTACCTGGAACCCCTACGTAGGCTGAAGGTATCTCGAGTAGCCGCACTACTTTCCTCTGCAAGGGCAGGATGACCAGGGCATGGTTTCAGCTGGCCAGTGACGCGCGTGACCCAAGCAAAGACGGTGTGTGGAAACATGGGTTCTCATTCATGCGAGCGTCGCGATTCCAGAAGTACAGTATGGCAACCGCTACAAAGAAAGTAACTCAACCTCAACAGTATACAGCCCCTATTACAATCATGTATTCCCCCTAAAATCTTTCGTCGTCGTTTAGATGCGACGACTGTAGGCATGCCTTTCGCCTTTAAATGCAAACATTAAACGTACAAACTCCTGGTATCATCCATGGATATGCAAATAGGAAATTCCTTCTAACATCCAAGCTGGTTCGTATTCATCAATCCACTTCCCCGGAAAATGTTCGTCGCCGCAGAGCTGAGTCCCTCATGTTGTTGAGGGGTATGCCAAAGTCGTCTTCGGCCCAATCAGCCTCATCATCTGACTCCCATGAACACGGGATCTTCTCGGCGCGGCGGGCGCGGTACGCGCTGAACCCAATACCGTTGGATATGGTCGTGGCAATGCGCAGCATCATGGACACCAGATGTGCTGGCGGTCCCAATACAATCTCGCATGTCTTGCGTACCAGAGCATTGGTGAACTCTTTGCCGGGGTTGTGCTTTGGGGGGCAGAACAGGTTCTGTGCTGGGGGCATAGGGGAAAATGCCCGCCGTTGCGAGGCTCCTGTAAGTCTTCTCATCCTGATGGCATCTGGAGGTGTGGGAAGATCCAAACTCGCACGTCCGAGACTATCATCGTCTGAATCGCTGACAAGTGGTGGAGTGGAGGGTGCTGAGGACGGCCTGATGTCGATCGAAGGAATGGTGGTGGAGTAATATGGAGCGGTAGGTGTGACTGGCGCAGATGGATCGGTCCTTTCGATTGATGAGGCACGTACAGTCACCTCTGATATCTGGCGTCGATGTGTTGCGCGGCCCCTCGGTTCATCTTGCTGCTTTGAGAATGTGGCCGCCCATGGATTCATCACGACGGCATCTGCATCCAGAAACTTAGGCGAAGGACTTCGTGGGGTGGTGGTCTCCAAAGAATAGAATGAGTCGGCACTGGAGGCCAGGCTGACAGCATCTGAGACCTGACGCTCCAGTATCGGCTTCTCTGCGTCACTGCCTGGTTTGGCTGCCGGTGACTCGACGATGCGTTGCATGGCAGATACAGATCCCGTTCTCTGTGTTCTGATTGGTGCCGTGACGGAGCGCACGCCCTGAAATATGCTGGCACGCTCTGCTACTGATAGTCGACGTGGAGGGGCTTTTGGTAGGGCGGACGTTGGGAGGGGCAGTGGTAGCGTCCTCGCAAAGGGAGTCTCTGGCGCTTCGGACACTGCCTCGCTACTCTCAGTACAGATACTACGGCGATCATCGTCGTCGTTTGAAGAAGTAGTGCTGGCATCTGAGCGTTCAGTACCCGAAGTAGAAGGCCGCTGGCCATGCTGTTCTGGCACCCAAGTCTTGTCCAAGACCCACTTCTTCGCCTGGCCTGAGGGCTTCCTCTTTATCGTCCTGCGCGGCGGGCTCTTCGGACGCTCGAGCTCTTCGATTCCAGCGCCCCGCCTGAAGGGGCACTGTGTCCGTTCATACTGCATGACTTGCGACAAGACTGACTTGAACAGGGCGATCTTCTCCTTGTCCTCTTGGGTGTCGAAAGGGAGTTCGATACGATAGTACGAGTCTTGACGTATCCGCAACACGAAGACGGACTGGTTGTCGACGCACCAGCATTGCGAGCGGGGGAAGATAGTGTGGAGGAGATTGCCGCTGTTGAGGAAGGACACGTTGGACGCGGTCACACGGTATATGCGCAAGACACCTGCTCAGGTATCAGCACGCATTCCGAGTGGTGGCACATGGGACAACATACCGACTGCGAGGGTGCGCTCTGTGGGCGTCTTCCATGGTATCGGACGCGGCGTGTCACCGGCACGGACAGGTGAGAGAGGCCGAGTGGGCCCATGTGTGGTAAAGGAGAAGATCTTGGAGTCGGAGCACACGAACAGCGTCTCGATGCCGTCTGCGCTGGCCGTTGGCGCTGGCACTGACGAGGTCCTCTTTGCGGCGCGCGCGGGGAGGGTAAAGCTTCGTCTGCCGCTGCTGGCCTTGACAGCGCCCGCCGGGGCGTGCTCAGGATGCTGGGATGAAGCCGGAACGGACATGATGGGCTGTCTATGCGAGCATTGCTGGCGTGGTGATGCTGTGGTATATGTCTCCTGGGAAGGACGGCGTCCGGCGCTTGTGAAGGGGTATTACTTTTGTTGCTGTGCTATGGTGTCGTGTGCAGTCGTGGCCAGTCGGGGTGCAGCTGAAGGGCGTCGCAGTCCCTGGCTTCGGAACGCTACGCGCTATGGTCGCAGGGATCATGTCGAACCTGATCAGCGCATCGTCTGGACCCCGCGCGCGCGTCAAACTGCCTTGCCTACCGACAGCCAGAATTATGACGCTGTGTAATTAAAAAAAAAAGATGATGCAGTTGGTAGTTCAGATGCAATGCGACGCCAACAACGCGTTCTCTGTTCGCGACTGCGACATGGCTGCACGCGAATGGGTCCGCAAACCGCGCGGACCCCCCATATACGTCATCTGCTCCGCCAGTTCGCAGGCGTTCGCACACTCTATGCCAGCTCTATTGCTAGCTTTGCTGCCTGCACTGAGCGGAACACCACGTTGCCTGACAGTCGTTTTGAAGCCGTCGCTATGGACAAAATCGACATGTCCCAGTTCGATGTGTCCAACTTCGATCCTAATGCCATCCTGCGGGGAGCTCAGCTCACTTTGGTCGGTGGTGGGTTGCCAGCCATCACGGTATCGTGAACTATAGCTTGCTTCTGACACGCCTCACAGTCAATCGAGCCCTCCAGAACCCAGGCCTCTTCACTTCAGACCACTATCGCCAGGCCGCTATTGCCGTAGTCGCCGGTATTGCCATCCGCATCATCGTCGCCATACCCGTACGTTCCGCAGCCTGCCCACGCCCATGGCAAGCATTGCAGCTTACACCCTGTAGATTGTCGGCGTGCGAGTGCTACTATGGATACTCTCCCTATTCATAAACATGGACCATACCCAGTTGGATGAGACTGTCGTGAACGGCCTGCACTTCCTTGAACACTCGGTGCTTCAGGTACCCTTCTTCCTCATGACCATGATGCGTTATGTGACGCCTACTTTGGACAACATGTAAGAGCATCTTCAGCTGTGTTGAGCCCTGACTAATACCACCTTCCAGGTTCATGGACTCCCTTCGTTGGGTAGACGAAACCTACGTCATGAAGCACAAGACCGAAGACCCCCACAACCTCCGCGCCATGTACTACCCGAACCTCGAGAAATACCCCGATCACGCTCCCAAACCTGAGAAGGAGAAGAAGCCAATAAAGCAGGCTATCCTCATATACGTCACCAAGCAGGGCAGAAAGGCGGCCATCTCGTTGGGGGTGCTGGGACTGTCCTACCTGCCTTACGTTGGACGCTTCGTACTGCCAGCTGCCAGTTTCTACACATTCAAAAAGTCGGTGGGAACTCAGCCAGCGGCAGTCATCTTTGCCACATCTCTGCTGTTCCCTCGTAGGTACCTGGTCAGCTTCCTGCAGGCTTACTTTTCTTCTCGCACGCTTATGCGTGAGCTGGTACGTGGCTTTCTCAGCATGCACTCCAATCACTTTCGCTAATTCCACATCAGCTCGAGCCATATTTCAGCCGCGTTCGCTACAACAAAGAACAGAAGAAGCTCTGGTTCAGAGACCGAGCCGGCGTACTCTTCGGTTTCGGTCTTGGCTTTTACATTTTTGTTAAGATCCCTCTAGTCGGTGTCCTCATCTACGGTCTCGCAGAAGCCTCAACGGCATACCTCATCACCAAGATCACGGAACCACCGCTACCGCCGACTGAAGCCGAGAAGTTCAAGGAGGAGTCGCTCCGTTGGAAAAACAAGCATGAGTTCCTAAATCTGCCATGGCAACACATGGACGAGTACAACCTGTCAATGCACAAGCCAAAGTTCCAGTCTGAAGTGCGCCAGACACCGAGAAAAACCTTTAGTTAGGTTGTTGGTGCGCTGA
The DNA here is from genome assembly GCA_004380135.1 of Stemphylium vesicarium. Taxonomy (NCBI): domain Eukaryota; kingdom Fungi; phylum Ascomycota; class Dothideomycetes; order Pleosporales; family Pleosporaceae; genus Stemphylium; species Stemphylium vesicarium. Next base: position 204,948 of record QXCR01000011.1, on the reverse strand, counting down.
GACGCGCAACAATCCTTCACTCTTGGATCGAGCGCGGCCGCTTGGAATGACCAACTCGCAACTTCATTACGTGCACGTCCGCGGCAGCTAAAATCAATCCACGCCGCCGGCAAACAAGTGCATTCCGGTGTTACGCTATCGCGCGCTGTATGATGATGGTATTCCATCAGCCATACCCCGCAGTGGGGTCAACGCGTCCCGTTGTGGTAGATAGCTTGTAAGCTATTCCCGTTGATACGTAACGCAGCAGCTCTATCGTCGAGCTTATCACCGACCTTGTAGTAATGGTTGGTACATATGGGTGCCGGCCATCTCCTCGGCAAGTAGATATGTCCGAGATAACAATAGACGGGCTGAGCATTACCACTTCCCCTCATCCGTTGACTTCATATGCGCGACCTTCCCCTCTTTTTTCGCGACTGAACGCGTCTTTCTTTCCTGATACTCTCTTCCTGACCTGAATTCTCATCGTACTGTGAACTTCGTATAATTCATATTCTTCGCCATGGGTAAAGAAGGCCTTCGATACGCGGCTAAAGTCTCTCTAGACAAGCCTGCAGCCGAGCAAGAATGCCTGCACGTGAGGATACTCCTTCAGCGAAATTCCAGAAACACTCTAACAAATCGTGTCTCTGCAGAACCGCTGGCACCCTGAAAACCCATCCTACGCAAAAATCACCCCCGGCGAAGTCGTCAAGATCGAATGCGTAGACTGGACCGGCGGCCAAATCGGCAACAACGACAGCGCTGATGACATGCGCGATGTTGATCTCACAAAGATCCATTATCTGACCGGGCCCTTTGACATTGAAACTGCAGAGCCGGGCGATGTTCTTGTAGTTGAGATTCAAGATGTGCAGCCGTTAGATGAGCAGCCGTGGGGTTTCACTGGTATTTTCGCCAAGGAGAATGGAGGAGGGTTTTTGGATGAGATTTACCCTGAACCGTAAGTTTGCGAAGAACATGAAGTAAGAATATTGGGAGGAATGTGCTGAGCAGTGTAAAAGGGCGAAAGCGATCTGGGATTTCGAAGGCATCTTCTGCAGTTCAAGACATATCCCCGGCGTGAGATTTGCCGGTTTGATTCATCCCGGAAGTAAGAGCATCCCCCCTTCTTCCTCAACACAAAAATCCCTTACCGAACACACAAGAGTTTGCACAGAATCTAACATCCCCCGATAGTCCTAGGCTGCGCACCCTCAGCCGAAGTCCTCGATACCTGGAACAAGCGCGAATCCGAGCTCATCTCCACGCACACACACCTCAACCGCACCGTCGCCGAACCCCCACAGCCCCAAAACACGCACGCAGGCTCCGCTACCGGCGACCTCAAGGCAAAGATTGGCAAGGAAGGCGCGAGAACGATTCCCGGTCGTCCTGAACACGGTGGAAACTGCGACATCAAGAACCTCTCTCGCGGCTCCAAGGTCTTCCTCCCCGTACACGTCTCCGGCGCCAAGTTCAGCGTCGGTGACTTGCATTTCAGCCAAGGCGATGGCGAAATCTCCTTCTGCGGCGCGATTGAAATGGCGGGGGTGATTACGCTCAAGTTCAGCGTCATGAAAGGCGGTATGAAGGAACTTGACATGAAGAGCCCCATTTACATCCCTGGTCCTGTTGAGCCACAGTTTGGGCCCGGGAGGTACATCTACTTTGAGGGTTTTAGTGTGGATGAGCATGGGAAGCAGCATTATCTTGATACTACGGTTGCGTACCGTCAGACGAGTTTGAGGGTTATTGAGTATTTGAGGCGGTATGGTGAGTTCTGGTCTTTTTCCTTTTTCCTTTTCCTTGTGCTCTTTGATGTTGATGTTGATGCTGGGGTTGGATTGGATTGGATTGGATTGGATGTACTAATGCCGTGATCAGGTTACAACGACTACCAGATCTACCTCCTACTATCCTGTGCTCCGGTACAGGGCCATGTGGCTGGTATAGTGGATATTCCCAATGCGTGCACGACCATGGGGTTGCCGATGGATATCTTCGACTTTGATATCAGTCCCCATCTTCCCGCGAAGAAGCGCGATATGGGGTCTTGTGCTTTTGTCAGCAAGTAGACAGGCTGCAGCGCATTGGCCAGCCAAGTGGCTTGGTTCATCGCAGTTGTATGGGAACTAGTAGTGTTATCGAGTAATAGGCTGGTTCTTAGTAAGGAAACTAGCATAATGGGATTCGTTCATAGCTGAACGTAGTAGTTCCAGTGACGTGACTCGACCTGACTTGATGAGGTGCATGCTGTCATGTTGCAATGAATCGTACGTCTTTCCTCATCGCCTAGAAGCGCGTGCTGTTGCCTCTCTTCCGTGCAAAAAGCAATGCCAGAAGTGAGGCTTACATTTCTTAGACAAAGAATGTTATCGGACCGAGAAAGGGAAATCGATGGAGGGAGGCGCGCAGCAAGACCAGAGGGGTCCAAGGTCTCTCAGTCTTTCCTTCCTTGCTTCCTTCTTCGTCATCCCCCGCAAAAATACGTAGCCATCCTCAGCTCCCCAGGAAAAAGCAAACCGCGTTTTCTTAGCCCGGGGTCGGTCGGGCGCGATGACAGCCTACCATCATCGGTAATTGAAACGAGGAAATGAGGCTAGTTGGCGCCACAATCCCTGTGCAAGATTGGGAGGCTAGATATCGACGTACCAGGTATGATATTAGGTCACGTGGGCCGTGCTCAGGAATGAGGCTTTCGGTCTCCGCGCATCTCAAACTTGTCGGGTGGGATGATGCGCTATTCAATCAAGTGAGGTGGTGGAAGGTTCGCTGGGTTGCAAGTACTGTGGGCGTAGTATGATAAACCTTGGTACCAAATTGTCCAAAGCGCGTGTGAGAAACTGGCGTGGAGCTAGAACACAGTAGCTGAGTAGTTGAGTGCGATATGACACTGGGTATCAGGCGGCTTGAAAAGGCCTTATTTTCCCAAAGCTATGGTTGTCCCATCTTTTCTCAAACAATAAACCTTCAGCAAAACCTGCATTCCAGATGAACGATTATGTTGAGGCGAATCGTTACCGCCTGTAGTTTGATGTAGCCAACGGGAATACAATAGATGAGGGTTCTTGGTATACATTTCCGTTCTTGGAAATGAGTAACCAATGCTGTAGCAGAGGAAATACTCAGCTTCGAAATTTCCGTGGTCAGTGAACCTCTGACGGCCACAAAGCTGAAGGTGGCCCACTGCGAGCACGTTGCATTGGTATGAGACGCTGAGCGACTGGATAAGTGAAATCGGAGCAGGGTATGAACTATGGTGGCGATGTAGCTGACCAAACGAGGAATGCAACTTGATGTTTTGAATGAACGTGATGTATTGGGTCGACTAAGGGCAATGCACGGTCGTACCCCACGCTCTGGGCGTCGAGAGTCAACAGTAATATGGTCTGTCAATGTATAACCATGGCTGTTCACACGGGTGCCCTCGGGTTGCGCAGTGCGACAAGCAGGACCAACCTAGAGTCGGGTTATAGTCTGGCATAGGCAACTCTGGTGATGAATTGACGTGTCCCAATGTAGGTGGTTGTGTCAACCTCTTACAAGACCTTGTCCGCAGCAGAGACTGAGACGTGTTAGCTATCCCGACTCTCGGCAATTTCGAGAACTTGGAGCCTTACCATTCAGTCCGGTATTGTCGGACTCTACGTGAGCGGCCTTGACGGTGCCGTTGTCGACAACAAGAGCGTATCGCTTTGAACGGTCGCCTCCGAAGATGGAGGCACCGTCAAAAGACAGGTCGAGTGCCTTTGTGAAACTAAGGCTGGGGTCTCCTAGGAAGCGAATCTGGACATGTCAATAACGGGCGGGCGAATAAAGTTCCATATGGTCACTCACACCGCTGGAACCCGACGGGTCAAGGATTTTACCCCATGCTTTCATGCTGGGCATCATTAGTGTTTGGAAATGACTATTCACTGTATTCCATGATTTCTGCAAGCCATGGTTTGCGTGCATGCATCTGAACAAATTGGAGCGATGTCTTGTGCGTCCCTTGTTGATCACGCACGAGTCAAATGGATCATGGCCGGCACCGTCGTCCCGAGAGTGTGATGAGGGGTACAATTCGGTAATTTGTACGAGGGGCGAAACCTACACGAAAGGGTCGTTGACCGAGACAACGAAGACTTTGCCGGCATCCTTAAGCTTAGGCGAGTTGATGTAGCCGGGGATGTGGTTCTCAGAGCATGAGGGGGAGAAGGCGGCCGGCACACCTGCACTTGTTGTCAGGCTCATTTGGCTTTGATAGTGATAGGCACCATGCTGAGCTTACCGACAATGACACCTTTGCCGGTCAGTTCTCTGGCGAGGTTGACCTTGTTGCCGGGCGATCCCTCTACGAGGTCGACGTCGGGCAGCTTGTCACCGACCTTGACAAATGCAGGTGCAGAAGCATGGAAGAGACGTCGACCGGCGACAGGACGCACTAGAGGCATACGACGGGCGGTAGCGGAAAACATGATGGGGGTGATGGGTGCAGGATGCAGCAGGTGGCTGGGTGTGTATAGCACGTGTACACTTGAGAATGGTGGTGTAGGTGGGGGGGGGGGGTGAGACGGCGACGATTGTTTAGCTCTGCGGAAGACGGCAAGCGCAGCCCACCAGCACCGGTTGCCCCTTCCGCTTCCTCAGCGAAGACGAGGAGGTCCCACCAGCTGTCTCTGCACCATGCATGAGAGGGATACCCGTTTGGACCAGTCAGTCCCCATAAATAACCAGCTGTCTATGCCGACTAAACTTCACTGCGGCAGCAGATTGCGGATAATGACATGAACCCACTCTGCGTTAGCGTGTGCATTTCGCACGCTTCCTGTGCTATGCCGATCGTACCTTGGGCCGGTCATGAGCCGTCAACGGCGTAGCTAGCGGCATCGCCCGTCTTTTGAAGCTGACGAGAACCATGGTGGCCGGGTGGAGCAGAGGGACGTAATGCGGCTCACCACTCCCAAAGTTGTGTCTGGAGAGTTGGAATTTTGTGCCGAGCAGCACGCTGAGGAGTGTTTCCCAGAAGACGGCCTCGCCTAAGGAGTCAGTCTTGCTCGTATCCGCCCACCCAGGATCCCTGCACGCTCCCTCGGCACGTCCGCTTGGCTCCCCTAGCCCATGTTCGACTGCATTCCTCTCAAGGCCGTGTTAACCTGCTTTAGGGCCGTTTAGCTCAGAAGCCACGAGCAGTGCCCATGTCTCCCTACCTCTTACACCTGAAGGTCCAGATCTCGTCCATCGCCCTCCGCCCACCTGCGAGAAGGCGCGCCCGTTTTGGTTAATTTCGTCATCGCCTCTACATCTTCGATCGATCCCGCCAAGAGCAACTTGAGCTCCATCCAACGCGCATCCGGATCCTCGCGCGCCGCCCGCCGTGGTCTCTATTTCGTCGGACCAAATTGTCCAAGCCCGTGCCCAGGGTCTCGATATCGGCCTCAGCTGTCGACGCGAATATTCCGTCGCCGTCGCGCATCCATTCGGACTGGGAAAGAGGGCTTCTAGACCAATAGTGCTCGCGAATCGACCGCCATCATGGATCCCAATCAAGGCGGTGGAGGCGGGTCCAACAACTCGAGCGACTTTGTGCGCAAGCTGTACAAGTAGGTCGATGCGCCAGCGAAAACACCATTGACGTTGTGCTGATGGCTGTCTAGGATGTTGGAGAACCCCAGCGACGAGAGCGTAGTACGGTGGGGAAATGACGGCGATAGTTTCGTTGTCCTAGAAGTATGCGCTTTTCGGCCCTATGTGTCTCGTCGATGCAAACCTGTTAACCGTGAACCAGAACGAAAAATTTACAAAACATATACTCCCCAAGCACTTCAAGCATAGCAACTTTGCTAGTTTTGTCCGTCAACTGAATAAATACGATTTCCACAAAGTTCGTCACAACAATGAAGAAAACGGACAATCGCCCTATGGGCCCGGGGTACGTCTTATATACGCTCGTCGTGATTCTATTCTTACGGGCGCATCGTCTCAACCTTGGTTCGTCCATGGCTAACCCCTACCTAGGCTTGGGAGTTTAAGCACCCAGACTTCAAGATGAACAACAAAGATGCACTCGACAACATCCGACGAAAAGCGCCCGCGCCGCGAAAACCAAACCAGGCGACAGCCGAGGAATTTGCGCCATCGCAGCAGATGGACATGGTCAGCGGACAGCTGATGGCGACACAAGCCCAATTACATCAGCTCGAGGGTCGGTACAACGAGTTGAGCATACATCATTCCATGCTTTTGCAGGAGGTGATTGGTTTGCAAAAGACTGTTGTCAACCACGAACATGTCATGCAGCAGATCATGACCTTCTTGCACGGTGTCGACGCGACCCAGAGAAGGAACAGCAAGCTCATCTTCCCCAACGGCGGTGACTCGCAAAACGGCGGCATGGAGCCTACCCCAGCCAACGACGATGACAACCCTGCTTCACCTTTGCAGCACGCCTCTAAGCTTCTCAGTGAAACAAATGCGGATGCTATGTTGAACCCTCGCAACCTGGAGCACATGAACGAGATCACCATGAGAATGAATGGCACCTTGACAACACCCCCACCGGATTTCTCTCGAGCCCAAGTAAGACCCACGAGCCGCGGGCCGCCATCGGCCACTTCCACCAACTCCATGCGCTTGGAGAATCTTGACAACCTCGTATACCCCGTTGGATCGTCCAACGGCATCGATCCCATGTACAGCGAGCACATCAACAACATTCCCTATGCTGCTCCACCAAAGGCCGTTGAGCCCAGCGAGCCTAAAGCGCCGGAAGCCAAGAAGAAGAGCGCATTCTCTGATCCAGGGTGGATTCGGCCGCCCCAGATCTTGCTCGTGGAAGACGACCCTACGTGTCGTCGTATCGGAAGCAAGTTCCTGTATGCCTTCCACTGCTCTATCGATAGCGCCGTAAGTTCCCTTGTTCTGAAATGTCTTGACATCACTAACGGAACCTAGCTGGACGGTCTGGAAGCTGTTAACAAGATGAATGCTGGTTCGAAATACGACTTGGTCTTGATGGATATCATCATGCCAAACCTTGATGGTGTCTCCGCATGCCATTTAATTCGGCAATTCGACACCACCCCGATAGTCGCCATGACCTCGAATATTCGAAGTGATGACATTTCAATGTATTTCCAGCATGGTAAGTCGGCCCCTCCTACATTCTAAATATGTACTGACCATTATAGGCATGAACGATGTTCTTCCCAAGCCATTCACGAAGGAAGGGTTATTGCAAATGCTAGAGAAGCATCTCGTTCACCTCAAAAAACCATCAGCCCAAGGTGACGGGTCGATGGTGGCCCCCCAGCCCGTACAAATAGCACGGCAGCTAGTGCTCAAAGAAGAAGACTCACCCGCCAAATCTCCGCAAACCGTCAGCAATTGGAACTCGCCCAACCAGATGCCGGGAGTATCTCCAGTTGGCAGCACAGTCCCTGATGATTTTGCGCAGGCTATGCGAGGCCAACCGGTACAACATCCGAGCCCCTATGGCGTCAATCCTATGCAAGGAAACATGGGGTACAGCACATCGCCCCACATGCAGATGACACCGCAGCAGCAGCAGCAACAACAACAACAACAACAACTACAGGGTGCTCATCGGCGGCAGGTCTCGGAAATCTCTGGGGGCGATGATATGAACAACCCAGCAAAGCGCCAGCAAATGTATGCGCCTCAGATGCAACAGCAAATGGGGCCTATGCAACCGCGCCCACGTTGACGCCCATCGTGATAGATGAGCATACGGAGGAATTAGAGATTAAGGATCACAAAGATCAGATAATGGCACCCGGCACTACGCCAAGAGGCATTGACCACGGTTTTCCATACTGAACAAGGCAGTCCTGAAGAAGGTAGAAGCGGGTCACCGTGGTCGCAAGACGATTCGTCGTGGCTGGCCCTTGTATGCTTCGTAGCAAAGTTCAAGGATTTGACGGCTCAAAAACCATGCTATCTAGGGAGGGTATCAAGGACTTGAGATGTCCTCGGCGTTTGAATTTTTAAAGTGATTTAGATCTTGGGCTGGACATTTGTTAGAAAATACCCTACTTGCTAGACAATCAATTTGAAGTGTATTGTGCTCCGCTCTAATGGGGCAGCAAAAACGAAGACTTGGTCAGTGTTGAAGACGTGTGAAGTGTCGTCGCAATAAGCGTTTCCGAACAAAAGCTGTCCCTGGCGGTCCAGACCTTCACGGCCTGGCCAGAATGCCTGCGCACGAGCATGTTCGAGATTCATGCGCCCTGTTGCAGCGGCTTACCCGCAGAGCCACCCCGCTAAAAGATCCGAGACGTGACAGGACCCGGCGAACTGGTTTTGCGTGGTGGTCCCTGGTTTGGAGCTTGTGACTCAGCGGTGGTAGTGAGTTGGTGGAAGGGTTTTGGAAGTCGCAGCAAAACCCCACCATTGCTTGCACCAATCCAGAAATCCCACCCGTCCCTCCACATTTTGCGCAATACACCTCAATTTCTCAACATGCCGCCGAAAGGGAAAAAAGTGCAGAACCAGGGCAAGTCAGGCGAGGAGGAGCGCGATGAGCCGCTACAGGCTGTGGTACGTCTCGCAACGCGTCCATTGGCGAAATTGTGCTGACCTTGTAGATACTCGCGGATCCCTTCGAAACCCGATTCAGTCCCTTCACACTCGAACACCCAAGAGTACGCACACCCAGAAATACACCAGTCGCATGCTGACACTTGTTAGTGTCTTCTGCCCCTCGCGAATACCCCGCTCATCGAGTACACGTTTGAGTTTCTCGCCAACGCCGGCGTGGAAGAAGTCTTTGTATACTGCGGCGCACACAGGGAACAGGTGGAGGACTACATCAAGGCCTCGAAATGGTCTAGCAAATCATCGCCCTTTTCGAGGCTAGAGCTCATCCAGTCGACATCGCATTCCATTGGAGATGCGATGCGCGATCTGGACAGCAGAGGGCTGCTAGTTGGGGACTTCCTGTTGGTATATGGCGATGTGGTCAGCAACCTGCCGCTGGAGTCTGCGCTCGCCGCGCATCGGGCACGACGAGTAAAGGACAAGAACGCCATCATGACCATGGTGCTACGCGAGGCTGGCACGAACCACAGGACGAAAGCCCAGGGAACCAGCCCCGTCTTTGTCATTGATCCGCAGAAGGAGAGATGTCTACACTTCGAGCATATGCCCAACCGAGATCAGACGCACTACCTCTCCATCGACCCCGAGATACTATCGACCCACCAAGAACTCGAGGTGCGCCAGGACCTGATCGACTGCGGTATCGACATCTGCACGCCCGAAGTATTGGCTTTGTGGAGCGACAACTTCGACTTCCAAGCGCCGCGAAAGGGCTTCCTACACAGCGTGTTGAAAGACTACGAGCTCAATGGCAAAACCTTCCACACACACATTATCTCAGACCACTATGCGGCAAGAGTACGGAATCTCCACGCATACGACTCGGTTAGCAAGGACATTGTTTCGCGATGGGCATACCCGTTATGTCCCGACAGCAACTTGGTTCAAGGACAGTCATATCGGTTGCAAAAGCGCAACACATACAAAGAGGAGGGCGTTATTCTCGCGCGCGACTGTGTTATCGGGCCAAAGACCGTCATTGGAAGGGGCACCAGTGTAGGTGACAAGAGCGTCATCACCAACAGTATCATTGGAAGACATTGTCAGATTGGTCGAAACGTCAAGATTGACGGGGCTTATATCTGGGACTACGCCAGCATAGCGGACGGCAGCACTGTGACCAAAGCGGTCATTGCAAACGAAGTGGCGATAGGGCGGAGGTGCACAATAGAGGCTGGTGCGCTGATATCGTACGGAGTTGGCATTGGTGATGACATGACGATCCGGGGAGAACACAGGATTACAAGAACGAAACGAAGAAAGGAGGAAGGCGAAGAGGTCGTTCGGGGCGACCCGGACCCTACGATTGTTGGCGAAAAGGGCAACGGCTTCGAGTTCCACGACTCAGACGAGGACGACGAAGACGAGCTTGTTGACGGACTTGTCACCAAGGGGCCAAGTAAGTCGAGTTTTGACGGGTTTCCTATATCTGCTAACGCACCCAGTGTACAACTTTTCCAACGAGTCGATTTCTACACTGAACTCCGACTCAGAAGACGACTTTGGTGGTGAGCGCCATGAGAGATCAGCAACAAGCAGTTTCCTTTCGGTAGGCTCTGCCGACAGCCAACACGCGGCAAACTTCGATCACGATGCTTCGGCCAGTATATACGACTCATTGGTTGAGGGTCATGAATCTGCCAACATCCAGCTGGAACTCACAGCACTCCGCATGAGTACCAATGCCTCGGACCATCAAGTCAGGCGTGCGGTCGTATCTTCATTTGTCAAGCGCGTCACTCAACTCACCAAGTCTGGTGAAGCGGTCAAGAGTGCCGTGGCACAGGTGTTTGGGCAGCACAGGGAGCTCATTGACCGCTCCATTTTCGACAAGAATGCACAAAGCAAGGTTGATCAGATCGACTTTATGTTATTGCTACAAGCAGATCTCAGCAACAAGGAGAATGGTGATGGTATCTTGCTCAGTGCAGCGACAAAGCTAGTCGAGTTGGACTCTATTGAGGAGGATGGTATGCTGCAGTGGTGGGAGGATGAAAAGAGCACAGAGAACGCAGAGATGGCCAAGGTGAGGGAGAAGACCAAGTCGCTGATTGAATTTTTGCAGCAGGAGAGTGAAGACGAGAGTGAGGAGGAAGAGAGCGAAGAGGATGATTAGATGGTCATGGATGAAATTACGGAAATGCAGTCAACGATTCACGTCTAATATTACAGACGGCATGGGTGCATGTTTGCAAAGGCGTGATTTGCTGATGTAATTCGTTGCGTGCCATCTGACACGTGCGTCATGGTGCGGTCGCGTTCCTTTTTGGCCGCCGCCGCACTGAAGGTGTTGTTCAGCGGAGCGATGACGCGAAAGGTCATGCTTTCTCTGGGGTTTCTCGAACAGCAAACCCCAACAAAAGAAATTGGGGCAAGATAAAGCGACAACAAATACTAGGAGCTCATGGGCATAGGGGATCGCGCAGCGCTTTACCACACATGATGGTGAAACGCAAAAGCACGAGTGGCTTGGTATCAGCCGTCAGGAGCGCGTGTTGCGTGACGGATGCATGGAGGATTGAGCCGTGGTAGAGAATAGATAAACTACTGCAGGAGTTGCAGGTTGCAGCAGAGGATTCAAAAGGGGACTGCAGTCCAAAGGGACAGTCAAAGCCCGTGTTTGCCTAGTTGACACGCCACACCAGTGAAGCGCGGCCAAGTTCCGGAGGCGCGCTGTTGTTGCCTCTTTACGTCAGCCCGACCCTAGAGGCTGAGCCAACCACAGCCCTCTCTGCCCGCATCCACGACTACAACTGCGCTCAACCTTCGACCCCAACTCCCTCACCTCTTTCTTGTGTTCTGTCTCGCTGACCAATACCCTGAATCTGCCGCCCGCCTGCCCCGCCTCTCTGCACACGTGCCTGAAGCCTTATCAGCTGTCATCGCAGTCACTCCCTCCTCGCCGCCGCAGCCTAGTGTTCCGTCATCAGGCGGGACACGCTCAACCAAGACGCCTTCCATTACTTCTCGCAAGCGGAAGGCTGACGAGGCAAGCTACCTCAGTCCCGCAGAAGAGCCTCCCCACAAAAAGGCACAGAACGACGCCGCCGTCCACCTCCCAGACACCCCCGCAACCGAGCCCGACAAGATGGACTCCGACGACGACTTCAATAGCTCCATGAGCGGCGATGACTTTGACGACCAGGACAGCGACATGGGCCTAGAAGACGGTGCGTAGACCACCATCTATTTCCGCTTATATGTATACTGACTGCTGGTAGACTCCGACTTTGACATGGACCAAGACGACGTGGGCTTCGAGACACAAGACAAGGACATCAAGCCCAGTAAACAGTCCTACGAGGTCGATTTCAAAGTCTTCGACCCCATACAAATCCAGGCACAGCAGGACAAGCAGGTCGACGAGGTATCGAGCATCCTCGGCCAACCACCCGAAGCCGCCGCTATCCTCCTCCGACACTTGCGATGGAACAAAGAGCGCTTGATCGATCAATATATGGAAAAGACTGAGGACGTCTTGGAGACAGCAGGACTCGGCCAGGATTCTACCTCCAACCCACCCAAGCTCGAGAAGATCAAGGGCTTTGCCTGCGACATCTGCTGCGACGACGACGCCAACATGGACACCTTTGCCATGAAGTGCGGCCACCGCTTCTGCCTGGACTGCTACAGGCAGTATCTTGGTACTAAAATTCAAGATGAAGGAGAGGCCGCCAGGATACGCTGCCCTGGTGAGGGCTGCACTCGGATAGTCGACTCCAAATCGCTAGACCTTCTTGTTACAGCAGACCTCCATGAGAGGTACGTCACTAGTCGCCTCACTTTCCCACGACACCGCTAACAAGTACAGGTACCACGTCCTTCTCACGCGAACCTACGTCGACGATAAAGAGAACCTGAAATGGTGCCCTGCGCCCGATTGCAAATACGCCGTCGAATGCTCAGTAAAGAGCAAGGAGCTCACCAAGATCGTGCCTACGGTACACTGCGACTGTGGTCACGACTTCTGCTTTGGTTGCACATTGAACAACCACCAGCCGGCACCCTGTGCCTTGGTGAAGAAATGGGTCAAAAAGTGCGAGGACGATTCAGAAACGGCAAACTGGATATCAGCCAACACGAAAGAATGCCCCAACTGCAACTCTACGATAGAGAAAAATGGAGGCTGCAACCACATGACATGCCGCAAGTGCCGCAACGAGTTCTGTTGGATGTGCATGGGCAAGTGGTCTGAACACGGCACAAGCTGGTACAACTGCAATCGTTTCGAAGAGAAGAGCGGATCAGAGGCGCGCGACGCGCAAGCTAAGTCTCGACAGTCGCTGGAACGATACCTTCACTACTACAACCGCTTTGCGAACCACGAACAATCTGCCAAGCTAGACAAGGACCTTTACCTTAAGACGGAGAAGAAGATGCAACAGCTACAAAACTCTTCAGGCATGTCGTGGATCGAGGTGCAATTCCTGGATCAAGCGTCGCAAGCACTCCAACAGTGTCGACAGGTTCTCAAATGGACCTACGCCTTTGCTTACTATCTCGCGCGAAACAATCTTACCGAAATCTTTGAGGATAACCAGAAGGATTTAGAAATGGCCGTTGAAAACCTCAGTGAGATGTTCGAGAAGCCCATCGACCAGTTGAAGGAACTGAAGGTCGACATTCTCGACAAGACCTCATACTGCACCAAGCGTCGCATCATCTTGCTGAACGATACGGCGGAAAACCTCAAGCTCGGTAAGTGATCCAGTCTCGTAAGAGCCTTATTGAACTATTACTAACTGATATACAGGCAACTGGAAGTTCAACGTCGACCTAGTGTAGAACACGGGCATGGTCACGCATGATGGCGCAATCGCCTCTGTTAGCTCGCGGTCGCCGCCTGCCAGACGTGTTAAGCGACATATTGTGGCCCGCCGTGTACCCTTGGATACACGTCCGCAGCGCACATTACGTTTGGCGCAGCGTAGCGCACGTTTCCGCGCGGGTCTAGAGGAGAGGATGGCGATGCAAGAGCTTCATGCTGCGCAGGTTCGCTGGCAAGTCAATTGACTGGAAAGAATTAGTGTCTCACGCACGGTTACCTCTGCATGAATATGTTGCATAACTGGACTGTAACTGGCGCTTGAAGGTGTGGCATTTGAGATCCGGCATGGCGTTTTGTTGGTTTTACTATCAGATAAATGGGTTATCAGCGGTTTTAGCGGGTAGGCTTAGCATATTTTACTCTTCTTTTTGTTCCTTTCTCTTCTCTCGTTTTTTCTATCTCCTTTCTTGTCTCGTCCAACAAATACCTGGTCAACGCGATGAGAGCGAGCAAGAAAATGCAATAGACTGCTTTTGAACCTGAACTTCCGGCTACTGTCATGTGATACGTAATGCCTCGTTACCATAAGCCTTTGATACCACTTCACCCATTGCTCATGGACTGATAGTGTCAAACATGCCACAGCCTTCCACATGTCTCCACTCCTTCCCATCATATTCCTCGTTCCACGTGGACCTATTCCAAAAGATCTTCGTTCAACGCAGACCTACCCCGAACGATCTATCATAATGAAAGACCCGGGACCTATATAAGCAGTCAAACCCAAACCCAACAACATGCAGCTAATCAGCACCGCCATGCCACCAACATCTCGATCGAGCTCTCCACTAAGCTCTCCACTGAGCTCTCCATCACCATCACCACCGTCGCCACCAACAGCCGAGCAAGAACCCACAGAGGGCATCGACGTAAACACCTTCTACACGCAGCAACAAAGCTTTCAAGAGTGGCTCTTCGCTTCCATCCCCTCTTCACGCTCCACCCACGTCCTCCCCACCCTCCATAGACACGTTCTCATTCACGGTTTGGGTGTTCTCCGGGAACGCCTTGCTGCTTTGCTTGAGGATGATACGAGACTCTCCCGCGAGTACCAAAGTCTACGGGCGGACGAAGAGTGTGGTGGTGATGGGGATGAAGATGGGGATGGAGATGAAGATGGGGATGAAGATGAAGATGAGTATCCAGCGCTGAACACACCGGTGCCTGATGAAGAAGATTTAGAGGCGTTAGATCGACGCGCGTTGGAAGAGAAGGTTTGGAATGGTGTGCGTTTCTATGATAATGTTGCGAAGAGTGTGCAGTGGTTCAAGAGAGAGATTGAGGCGAAGGTTGCAGAGAGGGGGGCAAACTCTGGGGAGTTTTGAGTCTGTTCTTCATGTTTTGGTCCGTGGAGCAAGGCCGTTATCATGAAATTGTATCTTTGTGTTGGATAATGTCTACATACAGCTTTGGAATGAATAATGCAGTCGCGAGCTATAATAATCTAAGGATAAGAATAAAAATAACCCCCATACAACCATTCTTGATTCGTCGCAACCAGTGGCAATATTATAGCCACGGACAGAACACCAAATGCAATCAATGACCAAAAGAAAATAACAGTGCGGCTCCTCCGTGTCGATCCGATATATAAGGCGACCCAATACGTCACTGGGAGCGCGGAACAAAACACGACGTGTATGAACACGAAAAAGTTGTATATGAACAGGAAAAAGACCAGTGCTTCATAGAGAGCGAACAAAAATATAACAAAGGTAGTCGCCTTGTTACTCTTGATACAGGCTTTCAAGGTCCACTTCTCGACCGCGTCTGCATTTGCAAGTAATACTGTGGTGTAAGCAATGGATCCTCCGCGTAAGTCTTTCGTGATGCGGCGATGGAGAGTTTCTTCAGTTATGGGGGAGGCGCCATCCCCTTCTTCTCCTGTATGTTCACTCATCTGGTGACGCATCGCATCTGCCAGCTCGAAAACGGCTTTGTTTTCACCTGCCACTTCGGTCCTTCCTCGCCTCTTCATCGTACTATGTGATCGGAGCCACATAACGTACATTCCTACCGTCCAAATCAGGAGGAGGATGATGATCATGATGAAGAGCTGGATGAATGAGAACCCTCACTGGTAATCCAGATTCGGTCAGCGCAACCTAGGAGACTTTGATTGGGTGCAGCATACCAATACGGCCTGGCACTTGCCTCGTTTTTCGAGTTGGCTCCTGGTGTATGTGATGTTGCCATGCCTCCATCGTATTGAAAACTCGTTTGAGAACGGCATTTCTGCCTATTCTTGGTGGGATATGTCGAAGATTTTATAGCTTAGATCGTATGGAAGGTAGAGAGCCGAAATATTCAGGACAGGAGAGAGCAATTTTTCACCCATGAAGCTGGAGCTCGATTGATTTGTCCCGTAAAGACCATATTGTTGGACGTCTATGTGTCGAGATCAGTAAGCCGGATCACCTATCGCTGAAGCAATTCTTACAGTGTGTAACGTTGAGCTGAAGATCGCACCCGTCCCGCGATGGGCTCATCGATTCATATGCATCAAGGAAGGAGTTGCAGTAGTCAAAATTATACATCGGAAAGCCATAATCCAGTATAGCCTGATCTACGGGACCATCTGTGTACACTCCGTCAGCTCGAAAACTTCGAAGAGAGAAAATATCTATACTTGCATCGAACAACCGCGTTTGTTACGACATAATCATCGCCAAGTCCTATCCTCCTACCATCATTTATGATAAATTGAGCAAATTCGAATGAGCTGAAAGGAACATAGTTTCCTTCTGTGGTGATCACAATTACATCAACGTTCGCGCTGTAACCGGCCAAAGCGCTAGCAAAGGTAGGAAAAATCAGTGTGAAAGCCATCGTGAAGACTACGAAGCTCATAGCAAGCTTGGAATGTAGTGCATGTCGAGAACGAAAGTCGCTTATTAAGCGTGGGATGTCGGCAAGGAGGGAGCCATTCGACAGAAACATTTTCCGATACGTCCTGAAAGTGACAGACGTAACTTCCATCGGAGTAGTTACATATTTCTTGAAAACATACCACGAGATGTAAGCGACAATTGCTTGACCTCCGCGTCCCACTAGCTCGAAGTTTGTTAGCTTTGTTTAAGAAAGGGTTAATAGGGCATGGGGAACGGGATCCGAAAACCTACAATGTCCCAGACGATGTCTATAGCCTTCACTTTTGTGAAGCTCATACTACCAAAACCTAACGTGATTTCAAAAAACCCAGAGCTGGAAAAGTACCGATAATTCAACGGCTCTAATCCGAATTTGCCATCGGGCAGACAGGCAGAGAGACCGTGCAACGTAATTCTAGAGAAACTCAATTGACTGAGTGAGGTCAATAAGCCAGTAAGCCATATGCCAGCAAGCAGCCAGAGCCCGCAACGTCGCCATCGTGCACGGAAGTCTTTGGCGGCCTCACGATGGCTTTCGTGCCAGTGTGTCGAGAATCGGGAGAACTTTGACCCAGAGGTAGAAGAGGCCACCATGCGGTATTGTTTTCATGTTGGCGATGGAGTGACCATCGTGCACGCTCAGGGAACAAAGAGGATGCACGAAAACACAAGAAAGCTCGCTGGAAAGATCCAGGCGCCTCAGGAAAAAGCATATAGTTACTGGAATGAGGATTGAATAGCTTTTGTAGGATCAAATATGCGATTCGAGACCTTCTGAAGTTTGGGGCCAGGCGTCTATCACGCCAATGCAGGCCTAGCTAATCTGGTAGGTTCAGCTGCGGCTGTGTATGTACCTTCTGACCCGACAACGAGTATCTCATTCCAGCCGCTTCATATAGCGCGTTCCCGCATCCCATGAAGGATCGAGATAGTCTTTACCGTCCCTTCGTGGCGGAAATCTAGTCCGCAGTTAGCACTAGCAGGCATCGTCACGATGATTGGCGACGCCAAGGAGAACGCTATTCGGTCTGCAGGCTGGGGCAGAGGTAGAGCTAAGTGTTGATGCAATTGTAGAACGTGGCTTTAATGCGAGCATGGTAAGTGGGAGAGCTGAAAGTCCCCAGGGGCCCACAAGCAGCAGCAGGCACCAGCGGGGAAACCTAGGGCCACCCTCAACCATCAACACCGATCATCTGACTTTCCCAACACGAGCCTCGGAGCTCACGCTCTAGCTCAGCAACAATATGGCCGATTTCGCCCGCGACGAGTTCATCAAGAATATCACTAGGTATGCGCCTCGGGTAAAGATAATTAAATAAATCATTTATCAACACCTGAGCCGGCAGTTTACTCACCTCGGGCGACTACTCAGATCTCGTCGTCACATGTGGCCCGGACAAATACAGGGTGCACAAGGCAGTCGTATGCTCGCAGTGCGGGTTCTTCAAACGGGCAGAGCGTTTCCTTGCCGGGAAGGTAAATTGATCATTACGTGAGGCTTGACGTCGTTCCTTGGACGGTAAGCGCTGATTCAAGTTGTGACAGGAAGCCGCGGAAGGCATAGTAAACCTCCCCAATGACGACCCATCGCTCATCAAACTCCTCATCCAATTCCTCTACGAAGGCGAGTACGACCCCAAGCTACCTAAAGAGGTTGGAGGACATATTCCCTTGACTGTTCAGTCAGGACGTGACAAGTACCACCGCAGATTTCCACACACGTGTGAGCAGGTTGGAACCTGCTCAAACCCGAACTATTTAGTCCGCCGCATGTACCTTCATGGCAAGTGTGATGAGGGCAAAGACTGTCGACTTTTATTTGCGAAGAGTGCACTGGCGTAGCTGTTGGAACCCCAGACGACCTCCTGCGGCACGCCAAGATGTATGAGCTGGCAGACAAATACGACATCCCCGGCCTCAAGCTCCTCTCAGGCGAGAAATTCAGCCAGTCTTGTATCAGGTACTGGGACAACGACGTCTTTCCTACGGCACTTGAATATGCGCTCTCGTCAACTCCAGAGGAAGACCAAGGCTTGCGCGATGTTCTCTGTAGTACGATTGTGGCACATGCGACACTTTTGGAGGATCAGCACATCGAAGAGATCATAGGCCATCATGGAGTGTTTGCATATCAGCTCATCAAAAAGCAGGCCGCAGAGGTGCGACGACTTAAGAAGTGAGATATGATACTTGCAGTTGTTGCGGGCGTGGTTTCGGAGGCTGCTTGCTGTCTATGGGCTAGACTCACACATGGGTGACGGGTTGGCAAATTTGGCCATAGTGGCCGGTATTCGCGTTGGAATCACAAGAGCCTGCGTTAGAAAGCCTCACCAATGGGGAATGAAATCAGTGTTTGGTAGAGATGAGCAGATTCATTCCAGATATCCAGTCTACCTCCATTTGCGTTCCGTAACCGATTGATCCAGTAGAGTACAGTGCATCAACTTATGCCCAAAGAGATAATAAACATGTGTGCACCGCGCCTCAATATGACGCCTGTTCCCAATTCATTCCGTTCCATATAGCAGAAGATCCTCTTGGATCTTGTCATTCATCACGATAATACCATTTACTGGCTGGCGACACGCTCCTTGACCTTCTCGAACATGGTCTCCATCTCCTCAGCGATGAAGTCCTCGATCTTGGCCTCAAGGTGCTGGAGCTTGCCTCCGACGTGGTGGGCGCGGTGGCTGGCAGACTCCTTAGCCTTCTCGAATTCGTCCTCGACGTCAGACAGGGAGGGGATGGTGATGGTGAACTCAGACTCATCCTTCTCAGCAGCCTTCTTGACAGTGTATCCGCCCTTCTCGATGATCTCGGAGTAGTTGGAGGAACCACCACCGTTCCATGCGAGGACGTTCTTGGTGTTGCTGGGAACATCAGAGAGAGCACCAACGGTAGCGACAGAGATCAAGTTAGCCTTGAGCTTCTTGGGGGTGATGTCGGCAACAGCGTAAGCAGAGTCCTTGGAAGGCTGGAGAGACAGCATGTAGGCAAGGAGACCAGCAATGTGGGGAGAAGCCATAGAAGTACCAGAGATGGTGTTGGTAGCATGCTTGGAGCCGATCCAAGTGGAAAGGATGTTGAGACCGGGGGCGAAGATGTCGTTGCACTTTCCGTAGTTGGAGAAGTAGGCACGCTCATCAAGAAGAGTGGAGGCACCAACGGTAACCGCGTTCTCAGCAGCAGCAGGGGAGTAGTTGCAGGAGTCGGCGTTGTCGTTACCGGCAGCGACAGCGAAGTGGAGACCAGCATCGACAGCAGCGTTGACAGCAAGGTCGAGAGTGGTGGACTTGCCACCTCCCAAGCTCATGTTGGCAGTGCTACCCTTGAAGTTCTTCTTCTTGCCGTCCTTAGCAGCCTGAACAGTCTCAGAGTGAGACTTGGCCGCAAACTCAACACCCTTGACGACATCAGACATGGTGCCGGAGCCGTTGGAGCGGAGGACCTTGACAGCGTAGACGTGTGCCTTCTTGGCAACACCGTACTTCTTGCCAGCGACGGTACCAGAGCAGTGAGTGCCGTGGCCGTTGCCATCCTCATCGGCATCGCCGTTGGGGATGGTCTTGCCCCATTTGGCACGACCCTCAAAGTCGACGTGCTCCGTGTTTGTGCCAGTGTCGATGACGTAAACGTCAACACCCTCACCACCGTCGGCGGCGTAGAGGTACTTGTTCCAGGTGCCGAAGCTCAAGGAGTCGCGGTGCGAGATACGGGCAAGACCCCATGGGGAGTTCTTCTCGATCTCGGGCTCGTCGTCGCCGAGAGTGTGGACCTCTGAGTCGCGCTCGATGTAGTCGACCTATCAAGCTGTTAGCGCCAAGTCTTATGCAGGTACAAGTGCCTAAGTGATGTCACGTGTGGTTGCATGGCCGGAGCTGCGTGCGGAGATAAGATGACCTGCGGACTCGACGCCACGCCACAGGCAGCAGTCTCGAGGCAGGCGCTGATGGCTTGTGACATGGATGGATGGAGCTGCTCACAGCTGGAGATGGAACTTACATCAGGGTGGTTGCGGATGGCCTCGATGGTCTCCTCGTCAAAGTGACCCGAGTATCCCATCATGCCGGCCATGTCGTATGTGTGCTTGAGACCGTCGAAGACGTCGCTGGTGACTGGGAAATCCTTGGAGCGCTTTCGCAGCTCCATCCGCTCCTCGTTGTTCTTGGAGTGGACGCTCTGGACCCAGTCGTGGTGCTTGGAGGCATCCTTAACGTGCTTCTTGAAGACGACCATGTAGCTGTTGGGGACCTCCTTGGCGGAAGTCGACGACAGAACTGGCGCTGCGTCCTTGTGGATGGTCTCTACCTGGAAGGTAGGCGACGCCGCGGCCAAAGCCGGGAGCGCGGCGATTAGGCTGTATCTCATGATTGCGGTTTTGCTCGCGCAGCGAGTGCTATGAAAGACGAGCCTAAAAGTATTGAAAGAAGGGGGATGAGATGAAGGGGGGGAAGAGATGGGAGAGAGATGTGGAGGAGAGATGGGGAGGAGAGATGGGGAGGAGCTGGGGATAGCTATGGCGATGGAGCTCTCTTATCAGGGCCGCCGAGGTGCATTGACCCACTCATGGATGACGCACCTGACCTGGAGCTTGAGCACCGTCAGTGAGGCTGGGGCAACGCCGCTAGGCCGAATACAGCCACAATGCACGCGCTCGCGTATCAGATGGATGGTGCGTCGTATCAAGATGCTTCGCCGGACAGTGTCGTGCTCTGGTCCCGGCATCAAGCAAGAGCCCCAGCAGGCTATTGATGCCAGACGCATCTCGGTCCCGCACAAGAAGCCTGAGATGTCAGGTAAAGCAACTGCTGCGGTAAGACGGCTCCGCGCTTACTGCAACCAGCGTAGCCGTCCAGAGGCATTTA
Source organism: Stemphylium vesicarium (assembly GCA_004380135.1). Taxonomy (NCBI): domain Eukaryota; kingdom Fungi; phylum Ascomycota; class Dothideomycetes; order Pleosporales; family Pleosporaceae; genus Stemphylium; species Stemphylium vesicarium. Next base: position 183,799 of record QXCR01000011.1, on the reverse strand, counting down.
CGTCTAGGCCGCCCTGCAGGCCGCGTGAACCCCCCGTGGTCAGCAGTTCACAGGGAGGCCCGCGTGAGACATGAAGCGCTGTTTATCATAACTCTCTTGGTCTGCTAGCTGGGCCATTGCACTATATTGGTGCAGTCTTGCTATCTTGCGGCGAGGCGCGTCCGGCTCCACCTCGCGGCGGCTGCCTGGGGTAGCTCACCAGCGTCCGAGCTCCACCGGCTCTTTTAGCAACACCAGCGGAATATACGCGACGCAGCGGCCTTGGGTATACGCACGTCTTGAGAAACACACGACGATTGAAGCAATCTGCACCCACGCTTGATGTGCGCACACGGGGCTTAGGAGACATGATTGCGCCTTCCACCCCGCCATTTCCTCCACCCACCAACTCCCTCCGTAGTGGCCTCGATTGAGCATGGCCACCACCCGGCCGCACAGGTCTTCGACGGCCGCCTCAAGACTCCCGCCTATGAACAATCAGATAGCCGAGCTCCGTAGCCTGGCAGACGAACTCATCAGAGCCTCCGAAAACTCCCCGCCCACGTCCGACATCCTCCAGAACCAGAGCAATGCCCTACGCCGCATGCGCCAATTGCTGATCGAGTCCAATAACCAAACCCACACCAAAGACGCCTTCCGCCATGTGCGCGGCTTTGAGACCCTGCTAGTCACCCTCCGCTCACTCTCCGGCTTCTACAAGCCTGCTGAGCTGTCCACCCCAGACCGCATCGACTTCTTTCAGGTGATAAAGGCAACGCTAGACGTCCTTTCAGACGCACTAAACGAGCACGCCGGCAACAGGCGCTTCTTCGCAAAGCGCGTCGAAGACGGCGGTTGGAACTCGTTGGAGCAAGCCCTGGGCAGCACTGGCATCTTTGGCGGACAGTCGGAGAGCAAACGCGATGATGCGGGGCAGGAGCAGCTTTTCGGCACCCTGCTTGCTTTTGCATTGGGCGAGGAGGCTATGACACGGATATTCAGGGACGTGGATAAGAAGGTTGACGGGACACCATCGGATCAGAAGGAAACCCCCGCAGCCGACGGCGACGAACAGCCCTCCAAGATCGTGATATCTAGCCCACGGTCCATGTACAGCGATACCGAGATAGACCTCGAGCCATTGCGAAGCCAAGTACGTGGCATTTTCAGTGGCAATGAAGTTCTGCAGAACCCAGACATCATGCCGACCATCTTCCATTTCTGGCGGGGTCTGTCTGGCGAACATGTCCCAGGCACGCGCTCAAAGGCTCTCTCCGTCGCCGTCCTGCTTGCCATTCTCGAGACGACGGCGCTCTCTTCGTACAACAAAGCAGCTTTGCATGTCACAGGTGTACTAAGTTCGATACTGCCTTTGCTGTTCGAGAACAAGTGTGCGCCTGTAGAAGCCGGTCTGTTACAAGACTTGGCTAACGAATTGGTGCAATACGGCATCAACAAACTCGACGATGCATACTACCTCTTCCGCAAGGCAGCATCGTCGGAAAAAGCCGCTGAATTCCTCCTGCGAGGTATGCACTCGTCTCGCGATCCACCTTTCATACAATTCGATCTATCTTTGCATGGATTCAGCGCGGTTGAGCTCCCTGATATCGGCCGACCCTTCCCGCCCATCTCTCCTGGGGGTGGCTATACATTTGCTGCATGGGTGAGGGTGGATAATTTCGATACCGACTGCCACACTACACTCTTTGGCGCATATGACGACACCCAAACGTGTTTCCTCATGGCGTATTTGGAGAGAGATACCCGATGCTTCATTTTGCAGACCTACATGGGTCATTCAACTGGCGTCATTCCCAGTGTACGATTCAAGAAAGCCCCGCGTTTCGAAGAGGGTAGGTGGTACCACATCGCGGTTGTCCATCGAAGAGCAAAGGCTATTAGTATGGGTACTGCCAAAGCATCCCTTTTCGTGGATGGTGAGTTTACCGAAACTATGAAAGCGCACTATCCATCGCATCCACCAGTGCTAGACAGTAGCCAGGATAGCTTTACTTCCATGTCTTCCAGTATCTCAAAGCACCATATACTCGCATTTCTGGGCACACCACGAAATCTAGCACCGCGACTGGGAAGGAACGTCATCTCTTCAAAGCTATCCGTTGCTTCTTTCCACCTCTTTTCTGAGCCATTGTCGGATGAACTGATTGCCGTGTATCACAAGCTCGGGCCACGCTACTGTGGAAACTTCCAAGATAGGCTCGGATCGTTTCAAACTTACAGAACCTCTGCCGAGCTACACGTCCATAACGAGATACTACACCCAGGTAGAGAAGAGCGATCGGAGATCGTAGCGGCGATCCGGTCGGCTGCAAGCCATCTCATGCCCGAGTCAAAAATACTACTGAGCTTCTCCCCTAGTTCCGTCATGGACGATGACGACAGGAACGCTATCGATGAGTCTCAACTCATCCGGTCACTATCGCGAGAATCTGCCAAGACACTTCATAAGTATACCAGGATGCACAGCACGCCAATTATTATCAACGCTGCTGTTCCGTCAGTGAACGATGCGCTCTCCCAGCCACGCGGGTTTGGACGGCTATCTGGCGACCCTGTTGTTGTTGTTCCCCAATCACTGGATGATGCGATCTGGCGAGTGGGTGGATGTGTTGCTGTTGGCCTGAAGCTTGTGCAATCCGCCCAAACGTTAGAAAGCATGCTCCGTGCTGTCAGTATATTACTCGAGGCTGTCGGGGGCAACTGGCGCAATTGTGAAGCCATGGAGCAGCGCAATGGATTCGCTGTTCTGGCTGAAGTCCTGCGCCAAAAAATCGGGTATGCCATGGGCGGACTGGTAATGCGAAATGCTTCGTCACTTGATGTTACACAGGAAGATTGCGAAAGCTTCGTTCTGCAGCTACTCCGGATCATCCTTCGATTCGTTGGATATGACGAAAATCTGCCGACCGAGTCGCTCATCATAAATCCTCTCGCATACAGAGTTCTTCTCGTTGATTTAGAGATTTGGCGCAGAGCCACATCTTTGGAGACGCATAAGCTATATTACTCGCAATTTGTCCATTTCGCTCGAGGCAGTAAGCATCATCATTACAATGCTAAGCGTTTCCACAGAATACGTACGTATACCTGCAGGGTTTACTGTTTTAAACTAACGTGTCGAAGGTGTGGTCAAGCGGCTCACGGATGCTTTGAAAGGGGAGAGGTTTACCCCGTCGACCTTCAAACTCTTTCTTGATGCTTTCAAGGCTCTGCTGATAATTAACTTCAATGGGGAGAACGCGAGATCGCTTTCCCTTTTCGTCACGTATGCGCTGCATGACAGCCGTGCATCTTACGCAAAACGGGCGTTACGCCCTAAGGCGAGCACGACCCGTCTTCGGAAGGGCACAACACCTGCTTTGACCCCGGAATCTACACCACGATCGAACAGCCCATCTCAAAGTGGCGCAGATGCGCCGCCGTTATCCCTGCCGGATCTAGGAATCGCCATCCTCAATCTCCTGGCTGAATTGCTCTGTGATCCCCAAAATCCACATGAGGTAGTTCGATTCGCAAAGAATGTCACAGGTAAATGGCTTCTTTATCTGCTCGCTGAACCAGAGCAACGGGTTGTCGTTCTCGGAGCAAAGATTCTAGCTCGCTTGCTTGTGCTCAACGGAACCCATTATGTCAAGAAGTTCGCGGACAAGACAGGCGGATTTATACTCATGAAGAACCGATTGCGCCATTGGTGGAATACACCGGGTATCTGGACCATCTGCTTTGCAGTACTATTTGGTCGCGATGTTGCAACTATAGACTTTGAACGTGATTTCGATGTCTTTAATCTGGTTGACATCTTCATCGCCCATTCGCCGCAGTCTGAGCTGAGGATCTGCTATCCGGAAGTCTTCCCCGTAATCACCGCGATGCTAGAGACAGGCTTACGCACGATTGTCCGTGATCGAGATCTGGCTCGAACAGACAACAGCACTTCCAAACAGGAAAACGGGGAGGGCGCGACACCTCGTGGCCGGCGTAGAACGATGTCGTTGAACGCCAAGCAACCGACAGTTGGTAAGTATATCCTCGCAGAACTGTTTCACCAATGCTGACCATCTCAGATACACGTGCGCCCCAGACAGATCGTCTGAATGACTTTGCTGTTGTCCTGAATTCTGCTATTCAGTTTTTATCCGAACTACACTCTCGATCGGAGGGCTTTCGGGATTACGCGAACATTTCCAACTACGTCCAAGAGTTGTTGTTCGTTCTATACCCAGTTATTGTAACATCTGATAGTGTCAGCGCAGAAACTGAGCTACTGTCACGAGGCTCAGCGTTAACATTTGAGGGTCAAGACGTCGTCATACAACCATTGTCCAAAGCTAACGGACAGGAAGCGCCTGTGATTCGAACCAGTAATGTCAATGCATCGCCTTCGCCTTCTTCTCGGCGCGTCCTACCGTTCCGTAGGGCGTCATCTTTCGTACTCGTGTCGGCGGATCGGAAGAAGGCTGCTCAACAACCTTCTCTGAACCCCATCCTTTCTTCCAAATATGCTGCTCCCGTAGCGTTGAAGGTGGGAAGCTCAGTGGTCGAAGCCATGCTAGAGGTCGTTCTCGATGTCTTCAAGGACCAGATATTCACGCGCAAAGAGTTCCCCGGCTTAGGACTGTTCTTGAAAACGCCACCGGGATTCCAAGAACATCAGGCATATTTTGAATCCTACATTCTACGGCAGACCATGCTATCGGTAAAGAACGCGCTCCAGCTGGACCAAAAGCTTTTGCACGAGCCGCGAGTCCTTACGAACCTCTCCCGTTTTGTGCTTCATATTTCTGAGGCTGTCTTCGAAGGATGGTTCCTTGAAGGTGCAGAGCCATTGCTTGACTTTGCTGGATTTCTTTTGGAATACCTGGAGCGTCCTGACATTGCAGCTATCAAATCCGTTCGGCTTTGCACCCAGGCTATTCAGTCCGTTCGTACTACTTTCTTGAGAGTCGCGCTTCTCCGGTTAGCAGACCCAGATGAATCTGAAGGTGGAGCAATCACCACAGCCGTGATCGAGAAGATGGTATATTGGCAACCAATCATCCTCTCATCCGCCAACAACGAGACATTTTCACTAAAAATGATCTGCTATCTGCTCTACTCTCAACTTTCGTCGGACCATACGACCGTACGCCTCGCAGCGGCAAACTTTTGGAGGCTGCTCATGGTCCAAAAGCCCCACGAAACATCCATGATCCTTGCCGACGCAATTCATGGAGACACAAAAGACCTTTACGATGGCTTTCAGAAACTGGTAGAGCTAGACAACGAAACGTTCCTCGAATGGCTCGACAAGAACAAGGTGGATATGGATAAATTCTTCTATGGTTCGATGACCAAGTCTTGGGAAGACTATGCGCAAAGCCAAAACAAGAAGACCGAAGAAACATCACAAAGGCGCATCGCCAAGCGCAAAGAGAAGCTGAAGCAATGGCAATCTGACGAACTTCTCGCGGACAATGTCTGGAACCACCATGAGAACTCAACAAATCATTGGCGGTCCAATATACATGCATCCGAACGTATCAAGCATCAGCGTGTGCTACAAGACCAGCAGGATAATGCTACTTACATGGCAACGGTACTGGCCAAACTGGATCACCAGCTGAAAGGCCCATGCGAGCTGTTCGAGGACAGTCCCCCCGCTAGGTGGCGGCTCGATGAAACCGAAGGTCGTGACCGAAAGCGTTTGCGCATCATCGTCGACAACACAAGCCTGGATCAAACCTACCAGCCCAAGCGAAAGGACACAGATCCTCGGGACAGGCCCAGATTGGACACCACTGTGCCTGCTATATCTGCCAAAGAAGCTGTCGGGGTCACACCCGTTACTGGTCGGTCAGTGAGATCATCATCGACGGCAACTGCATCGGGTGAACCGATAGAAGAAGTCGAATCTGCCAGTGACGATGATTTCGAGATGGTCGAAGCAATGTATGAGGATGAGGATGGCTTCGAAGACAAGAACCGGAAAGTCATGCGCAGCCTCAATCGTGGCGACCAAGTCCAATACGTTTGCAACATCTCCCGGGTTGTGGGTCTTGAAGCTATAGAAGGTCTTCTTATCGTAGGAAAAGACTGCCTTTACCTTCTGGACGACTTTTTCCAAAGGTCCGACGGCGAAATTGTGCGCGTATGGCAGGCGCCGCCTGATGAGCGCGACCCTTATGTCCAGGTCATTGCTGGCAAAGAGGCAGTCACGAACCGTCGACCGCCACCCAGGAGTCAAGAAGAAGCCGTGAGGAATTGGAAGTGGACCGAAGTCATCAGCATCTCGAAGCGGCGCTTCCTACACCGCGACGTCGGTATCGAGGTCTTTTTCGACGATGGCCGGAGCTACCTCTTAACAGCAATCTCTGCACAAGCTCGGAATGACATACACTCTCGAGTTCTTCAGCGAGCGTCGCACGTTGCGAACCCGGACAAGCTTGCCAATTCCGAGATTTCATGGCGTCTGGACTCTTTGCGCAACCCGGAAGAGGCGCCTCAAACTTTTGGATCACGCTTCGCATCCGCCTTCGGTTCAGCATCATCCCATCCAGCAACAAAGAAATGGCTCAAAGGAGAGATGTCCAATTTTCATTACCTGATGTTTGTCAACACGCTGGCCGGAAGGACCTTCAACGACCTCACCCAATATCCTGTCTTCCCTTGGATAATTTCGAACTATCATAGCGAGGAACTTGACCTGAGCGACCCGAGCAACTTTCGTGATCTCAGGAAGCCTATCGGTATTCAGGACCCGAAGCAAGAGCATTTGATTAGGGAAAGGTTCAGTTCTTTCGCGGAGATGGGCGATGCCAGCCATGCCTTCCACTATGGAACTCACTATTCGTCCGCTATGACTGTAGCGTCTTATCTCATGCGACTCCAACCATTCAGTGCAGCATTCTTCCTCATCCAAGGCGGTACATGGGATCATGCGGATCGCATGTTCTACTCAATCCAGAATGTATGGGAATCGGTATCAGCCAAGAACATGGCTGATGTACGTGAACTCACACCTGAGTTCTACTTTCTTCCAGATTTCCTGACCAATGTCAATGGATACAACTTCGGGCTCCGTTCTGACGGGTCTACTATTGACAACGTAAGCCTGCCTCCCTGGGCTAAAGGAGACCCTGCAATTTTCATAGCCAAGCAACGCGAAGCTTTGGAAAGCCCTTATGTCAGTCAAAACTTGCACCACTGGATCGATCTGATCTTCGGTTATAAACAGCGGGGTGAAGCGGCTATTGAGGCCGCAAACGTGTTCCACTACATGACCTACCAAGGTGCTATCGATCTCGATTCTATTACCGATGAGAAAGAGCGAGCGCAGAAGATCAGTGTTATCAACAACTTCGGTCAGACGCCTCCCCAGGTTTTCCAAAGACCGCACCCACAAAAAGACAATGTTGCTCGGGCCACCAGGCTCGACACAGCGGCGGAAAGCCTTCATCGCGTGCCAGGCACACTACTTGAAACACATGATCGCATCTCATTTCTCAACTATACTAGCAAGAGCGACAAGCTGCTATGTTCTGCGCCATTCCGTCACAACATCCCCCCTCACCACGATCGGTATATGGAATGGGGTTTCACGGACGGAAGCGTCCGTTTCTACGATTCGAACTCAAAGAAGCTAATCGGCTTGTTCGAACACCTGCATTCGGGGCAATTAACAACATCGCACTTTGTCGATGGCCGAACCTTGATCACAGCAGGAACAGACTGTACCCTTGCCATATGGAATGTCAACAAAGGCGAGCGGGGTCACATTGATCTCCAGAACGCCACTACACTCTTTGGTCATAAGTCGCCTGTTGTGACGCTCGCCGCCAGTCGCGCATTCTCGGCGTTCTTGTCGGCTTCGCTCGATGGGCGGGTGTACCTCTGGGACCTCAACCGCAACGAGTTCGTGCGCGAGTTAGCTCTTGGCGCGCGGCAAAAGCGCAACCCGGTGCCAGTCCAAGCAGCAAGGATCAACAGTGTCAGTGGCAACATCATCCTCGCATGTGGAAACCGACTGATCGTCACTACGCTCAATGGCGCGATACTCCTCAACGAAGACATCTGCGATAGCGAAGACGATGCCGACTACATCACGACCGTAGCAGTGTACGAAGGGGTGGGTAATGAATGGTGCGAACGAGAACTCATCTTCACTGGGCATCGAAGAGGAGTAGTAAAGGTATGCAGTTTTTTCTTCTCTGTCGCTTACTCTCTTTGTCACAGTTACTGATTCACTCTTTAGATTTTCCACCTGGTTCCCACACCTCCGCTCATGTCATCAACAACAGCCGCGCCCACTAAATGGTCTGCCAATCTCATCAACGTCCTCAATCACGGTGACCCTACTGTGCCGACACAGGCAGCGCCCATTACCTGTATACTACCAATGCCTCATAATGTCTATACTGGCGACGAGGATGGCAGAGTGGTACGTAGTTTTTCTCATTACTCTTGACACAAGGTTCAGGACGCGAAACGCACCCATGAGCTATGTGAAGCGCGCAAGGAACGGAAAGACGTTCTTTGGCTTTCAGGGGGTCTTCTCCAGCCCCATATTATCGATGACTGCGCAGTGGGCCTATGCTAACTCGTTGTCGCAGTACGAATGGAGTTGCGTGCACCGACACTATTGAAAGTGGCAAACATCGTCTCGTGAACAGAGGTTGGGACCTATCCAGGCAGTGATTAGCGTTGGGTTGGCGCCTTGGGCATTTACATGGCGTTTCTTGGGTGCGATTTGCATCGAGGCAGTGTGATAGAATAGAAGTAGTGGGTTATTCTTTGTGAGTTGCGGTCTGTAGTAGAAGAACAGTGCTTTCAAGCTCTATCAGAATTCACTCCGATTGCCCAGTTCAGAAACAACTCGGATCGTGGATGATGTATCTTTATTCGCCTAGGTCGGCCAGATCTCCGCCCATCCGAGCACCCTTGACTGTATCGTCAGTCCTGCAATTTTGATAGTCCGCTCCTTTACCTGTTCATTCCGAGAAAATGAAAAGACTCCGGATGAGTATATATCCAGAGTCTTGAGGACGATCTCTCCCTCTCCTTCTTGTCACCGCCTCGAGGCAACATCGGGACCGTCCCTTCTCATGTATGTCTGCAAAGCTTGGCTTTCATCGGATGAGGAAAGTTGCAATGTAAAGCCTCAGTACAGCGATATCGGGCAGGATTCGGCTCAAAGTTTGCAAGCTCAACGTTTCGCACAAGACGCCTCATGCCATGGCGCAGTACCTAGGTAGTAAAGAGGTTGGAGTTACGAAACCACGCTCTGGAGTCGTATCTTAGACCAAAGCCAAGAAGATGGCGCGCAAGGGGAGGGAAATGTTTACGGCTTTGGGAATAGATGGCGGAGTCAAGGTTTGCTTGGTAAGGCTTGAGGAGCATGTAGGACATGCATGATGTGTAGAGGGAAATGGAACTCGTGATCATGACATCCTGCTTTTCCTTGGCGCGCTTAACATGCAGCAATTGAAAAAATTGGCATGCGTTGATTCGCACTATTGCCCAAGGCTCTATTATTACAATTTCCTTCTCGACCACGCTACGCGGCCGTGGCTTTTTTAAAGACTGACCCCGGTTGTTCGGCTCGTCGACGATACCCACAGGGGACCTGGTTAAAACGTTCGTGTCCAGGTGCATGACTCCATTATGAAGATATTCCCGAAGGCTAGTCTATTCCCTGAGGACGTGCTGTGGAAATGTGAGCTTGGCGCCCGTGATTAGCCCATGTCCGCCATATTGAGACTACCTAGGTACGTTTTGATGTCGCACAGCGTGAAGCAAGATGATCAGTCAGCAATGCAGGGTAGTAAATCCCGGACGTAGCCGGCATGCGGCACAAAGCGTGAAGTAGGCAGTCTGAACAGATCACTTGTGCATTGAATGCCAAAGAGACCAAGGGGTATCGTGTGACAGACGGTCGCGATGCTGGTGGTAGTCCGGTACCAAACGACGTGTATCCACAGAGTACATCAGTAGCGGAGATTAGGATGAAAGTAGACCCGATTTGCTGCAAGCGGCTAGTTGGTGTGGGATGGAGATCCGCACCAGGGCCGAACTCAGCATGACCCCACCGCCAAGCCCCATGCTGTGAGCCAATCCGGGCCTTCCAGCACGTCATATTTTGCCTTAAGTCTGGGCCGTGTCCGCTCGTCGCCCTCTGCAACCGCCAGCTTCCAGGAAACGCGACATTCCGAGCGACAAACCGAATAATACATGGAGTCGCCGGAAACACCCGTGTCGTCAGAGACGCCTGCTAAGAAGCGCAGACGACCAGTTAATGGTATGTGCGATGGATTTTGCTGGCTTTCAGTGCCGCGGAACCTGTGCTGACAGTATTCGGACAGCCTGTGCTACTTGTCGTGCGAGGAAGGTAGGCTTTCATTATCATTTGGCGTGTCTGTTTTGTGGCCCTGCCTACGACGACATGGATGGCGAGCGTAAGAGCTATCAGTACGCCGTTGCGGTGATGGTAGTCGGATCCGACGATCTGGTCCAAACACTATCAAAGAACTATAAACTCTAGGACCGAACATAGCTGACGATCTCCCAGGTCAAATGCGATGAGCGACCAAACGGCTGCCTGAACTGCGAGAGGCTACAGCTGGATTGTGTACAGCATGGCGGAGTTTCGACCGCAGCAAGAAGGCCGAACACGGCTTACGAGCCGGTCGTCGGTATCAAGAGAAAACGAACATTCCGTTCTTGTATTCCCTGTCGAGACTCCAAAGTCAAATGTTCTGGCGAACGACCCACCTGCACGCGATGCCAGCAACGCCGGGCAACATGTATTTACGATGCGGAGCAAAACGAACCAGCTTGGGTGCAGAGTATCGCCACTCCTGCATCAGAGTCGCAGGCTGGCTCGATGATGATACCGCCTCATGACCCCCAAACTTCTGCGACACCCCTTAGCATGCTTGGTCCGCTGTCGAGCAACGACGCTGCTATACCGGGGTGCCCGCCTGGATTGTTGTGGTGAGTGGCGCATCACTTTCTAACGCCATCACGTACTGATAGAAGCGCTTAGGCTATTCTCCAAGGAGCTACCGCCCAGAATAAAACTCCATGCTTTGCTAGACGCGTACTTCAACAATGTTCACCCTATTCGAGTTTTCGCCTTCGAACACAAACCCTCGTTTATTCGAATGTTGGATGAAGGCCAGCTGGTGGATGCATCCGACCAGGCGCTCCTGCACATCATGTGTGCATTGGGAGCTCGGTTCTACGCACTCGATTATAGTGAGTCATTCTCGCCCCTGACCAAAGATCTGATACAGTCAGCTGGAAGCCAGTGGGCCAAGGTCGCCGAAGAGATGTTCTTCGCCGACTACAGCACCATATCGATCACTAAACTCAAGGTATTGGTCCTCCTTCATGACCAGGAAGCGAGGAATGGCAACTACGCTGGCTCGTTTCTTCTCACCGGTCTAGTCATACGTATGGCGCATGCTTTGCAGCTAAACAATGAAGTAGCGCCAGACATACTTTGCAAGGAAGTTGGAGGAAGTCCGAACGAGGTGTCTGTCAGAGAATCTCGAAGAAGGCTGATGTGGGCGTGTTACATGATCGATGTTTGGGCTGGTAGCGGCGTCGATCATCTCACTATACTCAATGAAAGAGATCTCAAGATCCAGCTTCCTTGTAACGAGCGACAATTCTCACTACAGATACCATGTGTTACCGAAAGGCTCGAGAAAGGCACACTCCTGGAGTTTATGCCTCAGCAGGACATCCCGGAGAAACCAGCCGATAATTTGGGGATGGCAGCGTACTACGTACGCATTGTCAGCATATGGCGACGGGTCTTACGGTGAGTAGTGGCATGCGTGAGCTCTCGCGCGGGTTCAATACTGATGTTCTGCAGCTTTGTGAAGCACATGGACGAAGAACAGCCGCCTTGGCTTCCGGGATCTGGATTCGCAACCCTAATTGACGACATACAATCATGGAGGCAAAGTTTGCCGTCTTGGCTAGACTTTTCAGCGGACAACATCTACATCCGACGCGAAACCCATCAACTAGGTGCTCTCCTTCTCATCCACTGCATGTACCATCATGTTATGTGCGACGTGCATCGAATCGCACTCCCCGACCTTTTCAAGAATCAAGAGCCCTTCGTATTCCCTTCGGATCGGCAGGCTTTTGTGGGCCATCTACAGGACGTTTGTTTCGAGCACGCGCAACGCATGTCTGTCTTGGTCTCACATATACTCCAGCATGGCGTCAAACACTTTGCGGATTCCATATTGCCCTCTTTCGTCTACAATAGTAGTCGCATCATGCTGTACTACATTGCCAGGATCTTGGATGTAACCAAGGCTGACGCTGGGACTGTCATTGGGCGGACAGTCGAACTAGTGCAGTACAACAACCAGGCGCTGCGAGAGATGGCGTTCATGTACCCACTTGCTGAGTCATTGTGTATCACGTCGGAGCGCTGGCTAGAGACTGTGCGAGACAGCCTTGCCCGCGGGCACTCCGCTGACTACATCGCGCCCCAGGATCCATCTGAGAACGAAGCGCGGCGCATCGTTGGGGCTCCTGCACCGATGGTGGGCACCCCTCGGCAACGGAATGCCGCCATCTCCATGATACCACCCGTGGAAGAGATATTGTCAGCAACTTCACCCTCCACTCTCCGCACCGCCAAGACTCGTTATCCATTCACGGCGCCAACCTCAGCCGAAGTATCGTCTACAGTGACGTCAGGCCATGACATGAATTCACCATCAGAGCAACAAATTGGACCAATGTACTCTTCACCCGGCGCACCAGCCGCTTTTGAACAACCCATGTTCAATCTCGACGACTTACAGAACTTCTTTGGGTGGGAGGCAAGTGACGATGAGAATGCACAGTCAACCGGATTTGAGGGCTTTGGGCCTTTAGGATGGGCTAACAACTTTTCCATCATGTAAGGCTGGAGGGTGAAAGCACGCAGAGAGTCGGTTCGCGCACGGTGTTTTCCTTTGGCTTTCACTTGCGCCTTGGGTGGGGCTGCAGACTAGGTCTCATTCACATGACACAGACTGTTCTTCCTCTTCTCCTACAAGTAGTCAGGTATTTCCAAGATCAACTACTATTCAACTACCGACAATCTTACAACTTTAATTGATTCAACTCTCCGCCAACGACATTGCTGCCACATCATGTTTTCTTTGTTTTTCGGAAAAGCAAAGGACGACGACCCACAGCCACAGCCACAGCCACAGCCACAGCCACAGCCACAGCCACATCCGCAGCCAAGACCGCTCCTTCCCAATTTGCGCGTGTTCTTAGCGAAATGGCATAGAGACGGGCGAGCTTGCGTAGTCAAATGTGTGAGATGGCGGGATATCGAGGCGATGCGATTATCTGGCTCCCCTTGGAGTGGAGATAATGCACACGACGGTAGGAAGGAGAAGGTGACTTCGCAAAACCTCAGCGAGCGCCTTCAAGAAATCCATGACACAGACCACCAGCCTTCTCGGAGCAATAGAATCAGGGCTACGGACTCAGGCGCTAAACCGTCGACAGCTTCATCCAGCAAGAAAGAGGAGATGACTGGGCCAGACCATCACGAGCACATCCAAGAGATCGATGACTACGAAGACGAGCATTTTCGAAGCAATAAACCTGCAGCTATCGATCCCGACTCCAGACCGTCGACAGCTTCGTCCAATAAGTCAGATTCCGCCATGGGCGCCTTCTTCGATCCCGCGCACAAGTCAACCTTCTCTGGGCCTACTTTTGCTACCGAGCTCAAAGACGCTAGTACTCAAACACCACCCGACGCGATGGGTGCTGGCGCTGCAGAGGCCGCTGGAGGAGTGCCGATACTTGCCGCGACCAGTCTGTGCAACTCGAAACCAAAAGAGACGGCTTCTGCTGTTCTAATCGCGCTCGTAGGTTTTGGTTCCGATTCATGAGTCTTCCTCTCGAGTTGCGCGAATTCGTGTATGCACAGCTATTCGCTTATGTGCCGACACGCCTCATCATACACACAAGCGATGATTATGACCCATCCTGGCTTATCTCGCAATCAAAAGATCCTTCTCGGCGTCCATTGCCACCAACCTGCCTCGTGAACAAGCAATTGTTCAGTGAAGGTGTCCCAGTCCTTCTACGTGAACGGCACATCAAAGTCAAAGATTACACCCGACCACCACCAGAGGCTTTCTATCTCCCGAGGATGCTCAGGTTTATAGTCGAATTTCTGGATCGGATACCAGGTCGTAAAGCGTATGATGCCATCACCCACCTCCACATCGAGAACTGCTACGTCATGCGGAAATATAGCGTAAGACACAAACCTGGACCCGCACACCTTCTCTCTCTATGTAAGGGCCTTTGAACTTTACGCCTCGAATTAAAGGTTCCATCCGAGGACTATTATTGGCCGAGGGCAGATATCCTCATATGGACATCCGCGGGAAACAACTTGGTCATGCTCTACCCTGCGCTAGTCCTCCTCTTCAATCTCCCGCTGCTGGAGAAAGTGGTACTTGAATGTACGTACCAGTATGACGCGTCTTTCAAAAAAGAAAAATTAGCTCGGCGTGCCTTTGAACATCTTGAAGCATGGCTTAAGAAAGAGTGTATGAAACGGGGCATGAGGTTTGAGCTGGAGATTGTTTTCGGGAAGCTGATAAGCTATACTGGGGATTCGCAGTGTAGGCGTTGGGACGCGGAGGGAGGGATACACAGGCCCGCATTATTCTTTTCGGACAGCTGAGAGCATTAATAGGAGGAAGAATGGAAGAGTGCCTGCTGCGACATGTGCTATGATAGGAAGAGAAGCGAGAATGCAGCTGCAAGCACAAGCCTGAACAGATAGCAATTTAATTTTCATTCAATAATATAGAGGTTGTCAAACCCAATCAATCTTTTTCGCCTAATACTTCCCACTCTCATTAACAAGGCCCTTCTCCTCATTCTCCTTCTTACTCCTCAACGCCCACTCGGGCGCTTCATCGATTCCATCATCCTCAGCCTTATCCCCCTCTTCCTTAGTCTTATGCACGCTACTAGGCAAATGTTCGCCAGGCGCATACACTGTAATCAGCTCAAGCGGCTGATCGCCCTTTGTCACAAACTGATGCTGCGTCCCAGCAGGCACAACAACGACATCGCCCGCCTTGACTTCTTGGTCCTTGCCGTTAACGGTCGCGAGACCGCGACCTGAAGTGAAGAGCAGGATTTGGTCGACGAGGTGGACTTCGTCGCCGATGTCGCCGTTGACGGGGACTTCCATTGCGACGACTTGGCCTGTGGTTGTGGTGTTAGAGATGCTCGAGGTTCTTTCCTTTATTTATATGTGAGGGGAGAACGTACTGTAAAGTCCTGTGTGCAAGACTGTTCTAAAATCACCAAAACTCCTCTTCTCACTCATCAATCCCGGGAAATGCACCATCTCATGTTTCGGCGGCGCGTTCTCCCGGTTTCCAACTTTCTTGTACGCTTCCATTTTCGGGCTGGCGGCTGCTGCTGCTTTTGATGCACTGGTTTGGAAGGTTCGGGTACCAATGTTCAATGACGGTGCGGCGGATCTGACAGTAACAGGTGTAGTAAGACGAGGCAAGGTGCCGAAGCAAGTCTTAAGCATTGAGAAACTATGCGGTTGATTGAAATTGAGGGGGTATGGTTTATGTGACACGTTATGCAGATGCTGTTATATGTACGTCGTTGTACATTACGCATCGCGTCAGCGCGCGTTGTGGTGTGGAGGTCTAGAACGGAAGGAGGGTGCATGACGTCACCATCGCGATGAACGGCTGCAATGCCTCCTTTGGTGCGCTAGGTATTTTGACGGGGTTTCGATTGGCGATTACATGTGTATCAGGCCATGCAGCGTGGTGTGAGTGGTGTCGTACCTGATTATGTGATGGTGATGGTATGCACGTCGAGACCGGGAGGCTAAGTAAGCTAGCCCATTATGCTGTGCTTGGTGCTGCAGAGTGAGGTAGAGCCGATCTTGTGTAAACACGGTCCCAACAGATGCAGTCAAATTTTGTGGAGATACAATGGTACATCGCAATTGCAGGGTAGGAACTGCGATTCTGAGGCATGAAGCTTTTGGAGGCGTGTTTGAATGGGTTAGCGCTTCTTTTTTCTTTTTTTTAAGAGAACGATGTTGAGAGGGGAATTTAGTTCAATTATTGGATAATGCTCGTATGTACGAACGCCGACAAAACGCTGTTTCCAAGGGCTGGGACCCTGGTGGGGGTGTACAATTACAGCGCACCACAAGGCGCCGAGAGCAATCGTGAGTGCCTCCCTGGGCCTCTCGTACCAATCGTACATTCCCACATGAAGTCTCGCCTACATGAGAATAACGTCTTTGGCATGTTGGCCCAATGCAGGAGCCGGGCTCAATTGCCATCGAAAGTTCCTGGGTGCAAATACACGGTATTGACCTAATTGTTCCGTAGGGGCGCCAAAAAGGCTTCCCCCGTCGTTGCCGTCATCCTCCCAATAAGTCATGGGAGACATGGCTTTCTCTACGCGCTCTTGTGAGCTGCCGCCTCTTCCTTCTCTGCATCAAGCTCTCGCTCGATTTCGTCTTCTTCAGTCGGCTTGGGGGCTTTGACTTCCTTCGCGGGCATGTCGCCACCGCTCATTTGCCATTCCATAAGCTTGTTGAATGCACCCTCCGGGTTGTTACTAAGCTGCTCATAAGTGCCTTCTTCGGCCACCTTGCCATCTGAGTCGATGCAGATGATGCGATCAGAGCGCTTGATAGTGGATAAGCGATGGGCAATGCTGATGGTTGTGTTGTTCTCTTGGAGAAGCTTGCTCAGGGCCTGGTTGACGAGAGTCTCGGACTCCGCATCAAGAGCACTTGTTGCTTCGTCAAGGATCAGGATGTCGGGCTTCTTAATCAAAGCTCGCGCGATGGCAATACGCTGTTTTTGACCTCCTGATAGTTGTGTGCCACGTGCACCAGCATGTGTCTCAAGGCCATCGGGCTATAGTGGTCAGCGAAGCACCTCACAACAGGGCGCTGTACTTACGAAATCACTAATGAACTGGCAGTTGGCCTTTCGCGCCGCAGCGACAATCTCGGCGCGAGTGGCGTTGGGTACGCCGTAGGCAATGTTCTCAGCAATGGTTCCGGAGAAAAGAACAGGCTCCTGACCGACGTAGCCAATCTTCCTCCTCAATTGCTTTGCATTCAAAGTAGTGATATCCCTTCCATCAATGGTGACGACACCAGCAGTTGGAACGTAGAAGCGCAAGAGCAGGCTAGCGACTGTGGACTTTCCAGCACCGCTGGGTGCGACGATGGCCACATTAGTACCCTGTTCGATCTTGAAGCTCAGATCCTTGAAAATAGAGACCGCTGGCCTGGTCGGGTAGCTAAAGGACACGCTCTTGAACTCGATCGGGCCACGTGCTGACCTGACGGGTAGACCCTTGGTTGGCGATATCGTCGGGTTGCGGTCTTGGAGCTCGAACAAACGACTCGCAGCACCGACACCCTTCATCATCTCGCCGTAGAAACCAGATAGCCCAACCATACTTGAGCCAGCGTATACGGTGTACATCAAGAAGGACGAAAGCTCACCAATCGAGATGACGCCGTTCTTGACCATGTTGCTGCCAACATAGAGAATAGAGATGATAGTTAGGTTACCCATGAGGCCAGTACTTCCGTAAAAGGTTGCAGCAACTACAGCCTCCTTTTTGCCCAAAGCGAATATTCTCTTGATCTGACGATTGTAACGCGATGCTTCTTGAACCTCACCGGCGAACGCTTGACTGGTTCTTACGTTTCCTAGGCGTTCTTCGGCAATCTTTGTCAAGGTTCCTAGATTCTTCTGAATCTTACGACTGAGGTTCCGTAGAGATCTACCGGAGAAGAAGGCAACAAGGGCCACTGGTGGGGCGATCAAGGCGAGGATACCGGTAAGCTTTAGACTGACGAAACCCATCATGGCAAAACCAGCTGCACCGCTGACTAGCGCACGTAATCCATCGGACAAATTCTGGGTGATGCTCTTTCCGACGATGATGGTATCTGAACCGAGACGGGAGATAAGATCTCCAACCCTGTTCGCATCGAAGAATTCGGCATTCTGGATAAAGGTCTTGCGGTAAAGCTGTGATCGTAGGCGGGCCACGATGCGCTCTCCGACGATTCGCAGGATGATGATACGGCCAAAGTTAAAGGCAGCACCTGTGGTCAATACACCAGCGAGTGCGAAGTAGAATATCGAGGGGGTCATGCCAAAGAGTAAACCATCGGTGTTTTCGGTCGAAGTCGCGGCGTCCAAGATCTTTCCAATTGAGAATGGTACAGATAGAGATATGCCGGATCCAAGGATCAAGAATAGAAATGCCCAAGAGAGGGTGCCTAGTTCAGGCCGTGCGATGCTGATGAGTCTCCAGATTTCTTTCATACCGCCCGGTGAGCCTCCGGATCCAGAACCGTCCTTGCTGAGCTTTGCGCTTAGGTTGACCTGCTTTGCTTGGGCAGCCTTTTCAGACTTCGCAAAGCCATGCTCCCCCTCTACTTCGCCATCGTTTTCCTCCAGATCGACTATGCCTTTTTGCTTGATCTCTTCCTTGTATGACAGGCGTTGTTTGGCAGGTTTTCCACTGGTTGAAGCTTCTGATAGGAATCGTGACGCTGTAAACATTCGAATTGGCTGTTGGAGGCCATTGTGGCGTGTGGTGCCCGCGGCTGCGAATCGTAATATTGACGGTGCGAAGAGACAGGTAGGGTTCGGTTGTGCTCTAACAATTGAAGACTTGGGTATCGGTTTCGTAGCGATTGATCTCGATAGTACTAGTGTTGTCGTCGAGATGCGCGACTGTATATGTGAAAAGAGAGCTCCGTTGCCCGGGCCGTGCCAGGCCTTTGCGGAGAAAGCCAGCGGGGCGCGCATGGCTTGCGAGGGGTAGACTGGACAGCTACCGAATTGTGAGGGCGAGTTGTGTCGCTATTGCGGCATTCGTCATGGCGGTGGACGGGCTGGCGTGGGAGGGAACGACTTCGGAGATGTTGATCAAAAGTTCGGCCCTCGCTGATGACGACAGGACCGCCGCGTCGATCTTGCGCCGACACGTGCCGCGGCTTCTTCGACAGCGACCCTGACCACGAAACCAAGTAACTGTAACCCACGTTATCGCAGCGCGATGCACTTGTTACGAATTCATCCCACGCTCACGTAGCGTGTACTTTATCATGAGTGTGCCTGCACTACGTCATCAGGAGGTAGGCTGCAGCTGATTGCTTCTGCGGCACAATGTGAGACGCAAAGAGCTGCAGGCACTGTGAGGCACCCCTACATGACAGCAACAACAGGCAACCACCAGCACAGCCACAGCTATGTCAGAAGAGGCTGAACAGCAATTGACTCATCTTTGCTCATAAAAACAGGGGGCAGGCGACAGGCTTTAGATATATCTTGACTGGATAGATCATCGTATATCCCGAATGCCATAAGTATCGCGACATTCAGACAGACCCATTCACAATGGCTTCAAGTCCTGCAGCCTCCTCATCAGTTCATCTGGAAGGAACTACCCTCGAAGGCGGAGGCCAATTACTCCGCATAGCCCTCGGCCTTTCCACCCTAACCAAGAAGCCTATCAGCATCACCAACATCCGCGGAAGGCGTTCCGGTGGTGGCGGCCTCAAGGCTCAACACTTGACCAGTTTACAATGGCTGGGTGAAGCGTGCAACGCAGAGACTACCGGTGCAGAGTTGAGAAGCAGGACTATTACATATGCTCCAGACACGACAAGATCTGTTAACCAACACTTTCAACCAGGAGAGGTGCGCATCCAGCAAACGACACCTGGAAGCGTGAATTTGGTTTTACAAGCCATACTACCCTACGTCCTCTTCTCTGGTACCCAGTCACCCATCTATGTTAGTATCACAGGAGGGACCAATGTATCCAATTCGCCGTCATGCGACTACATCACCCATGTCTTGTTACCAATGTTGGAACTTATCGGTATACCACACATCGATACCGAATTACACTCACGAGGCTGGTCGCAAGGCACCGCAAGCATCGGCAGCGTCACATTCACAATCACGCCTTTGACAACCAAGTTACCCGCATTCCATCTTCTCGACAGGGGTGATGTAACCAGTATCAGAGCGACTATCATAGCCCCCCAGCACACCGACCATCACTTCCGCGATGAGCTAGACGTCATGTTGGGGCGTCGCCTCTCCCGCTTCAGCTCCACCTATTCTAAACTGGGAAAAGAGCCAGATATAGACATCACCTTTGAAGATTCGCATCACGAGAAGCGGTACTACCTCCTCCTCGTAACCACTACTTCCACCGGCATAAAACTTGGTCGTGACTGGTTGTACGACGGCGGATTCCGGCCTGGCAAACAAGAACAAATCATACCAGCTATGGTAAAAAAGGTGTCTGATGATTTACTTGCTGAGCTTGGACATGGTGGCTGTGTAGACGAGTACCTGCGCGATCAGTTGGTCGTGTTCCAGGCACTGGCTGCAGGACGGAGCCATGTATATGGAGGGAGGAAGGAAGAGGATGCCCTTGTTCGACCTAGTCTGCATGCTAAGACTGCGCAGTGGGTGGCGAAAGAAATTCTTGGTGTCGAGTTTGACGAACAGGGTAGTTGTGAGGGAATTGGATTCTATGTCGGCAGTAAGGGGGCAACAAGTGAGGATGACGAAGAAAAGAAGCTGGTGCAGCAACTAGGGAACCTCAACGTTATAGACAACTAAAAATTCCGTCTTTTCGCTATCTACGGTGCTTCTATGCATGACACTTGCCGCAGCTACATGTCTCTTCAAGCAAACAACCACACCAACATCCCACCCCTCAAAGCGCATACCTAAAATGCTTAGCCTGCACATCCGTCAAATCACTAAACCCATCCCTAACCGCCTGCTCATCCTCGCCCACACCATACAAACGATCCCTCCTCTTATTCTCCCAGCCCATCCACGAAGCCAACACGCCTGCAATGACCACCATAGCACAATAGCACACAATCAAACCCGTCAGCGCAGAAAAGTACCTCGGCGCCTCACGGGCAAAGAAGATATTCGCACCGGCGATATTGCCCGCGGCGTAGAAAACGAACCACATGCCATTTGCCGTGCTGCGCTTGGTGTGGCCGGCAATGTTCGTCGTAAGTAGGTTCCAAGACAGGATGACCGGTGCGCCGATGATGTATTGCAGCCATGTGCATCCGACGAGGCTCCAGCGCTCGGAGAGCGGCGTGAGGCGGATACCTAGGAGGCCAGCGAGCGGAGGCAGACATACGACCGCGAGGATAATGCAGCGTGTGTTCCTAAAGTATCCCGCTGCAAGACCGCAGATGGGCACGACGAAGAACTCGATAGCGCCTGTGGGTAGTTGGAGGAGCGTCGTATATATACCGCTGAAGCCGAAGCCGCGCAGCAGCGAAGACGAAAAGTTTGAGACTCCGCCATTGATTACACCGCAGCACAGACCGATGAGCGCGATGCAGAGGACTTTGAAATCGAACAATGCTTCGATGGCTTGGTGTTTCTGGAATTGCTTTGTCTTGACGCCGATCATGTTGCTGGCTATGCGGTCGATGGCTACGATGCGCTGTTTGTGCGAGAGGAACTTTGCCGATGAGGGACTGTCCGGCATTACCCAGAGAAACACAAAGGACCAGACAAAATTCAGCAGCCCGATGACGAGGAAGATGAGCTGCCAGGTTTTGATGTGCGGAGAATGCGCGTGGCCCAGGCCGTAGCCGAGGAGCGCGCCGACCATGGTCGCGACGCCGTTGAAGGCGAGGAAAATGCACATACGGAGTGGCTGTTCGTCGCGCGTGTAGAACATACTTACTATGTTCATGATGGCGGGTGATATCGATGCCTCGAACATGCCCAAAAAAAACCGCAAAATTAAAATGCCGGCGTAGTTTTTCGCGGCTACGTGGCAGCAGAGTAGTATGGACCAGAGGAGGATCATGGAGCCCGTGTATTTAGAGACTGGGAGCCTTTGGATGAGGTAGTTTGCGGGAAGTGCCCAGAAGAGGTAGCCGAAGTTGAAGATGGCTGCGACCCAACTGTAGCGGTTGCCTTCCAGGCCGAGATCTGGGGTCAGGGTGTAGGCGTTTGCGTAATTTAGGCTGAGCTTATCGAGGAATTGGATCATGTAGGTCATGCATATCTATTTTCTTTAGCAAGGTTGCTTGTCGAGGATTCGAAGATATAGGAATATACCATTGGCATTATGACCCAGTCAATCTTCCTTAGAACGACTTTCCGCTCCGTCTCCAGCTCTTCTCTGGAGTATTGTTGAACTTCGAGATATAGGCCTGCTCCAATGTCGCGCATCTGTTTTTCGGCTGCTATTTGCCCTTCGTCGATGCTAGGCTCTCGCGCAGGCGAGATGTCATGTTCTTTTTCTCCCATCTTGCTGTTCCACAAATGTTACACGTTTCGTTAATGCAATGACATGAAGCCAACAAGAATATAAGGTGAGGGGTAGTTATGTTCACTAGTCCGTTGCGCTCGCTGATAGTGACGTTGGAGTTATTCATCCAATGGCAACTTGTCACACTTATATTTCCGATCAGTCGGGCGTCTCCCACCCTTGGCAACGGCCGTGAACCTGGTTATCGTTTGGTATCTTACCAAGACACCTTATCTCCGTGTTGAGGTTGCACATCGCTAAGCTGGTCGTAGCATCATGCGGGTCGCTGCAATCGCTATTGGTGTTGTCGATCTTTCGGCATGTTGAATCGGGTAATTCCCGGATACAGTTACCCAGATTGGGTAGCTTCAAATAACAAGGTTGATGTCAACGCTCTTATTCTATAAAAGACGACCTGTCGCATGCCTAGGGTCAGTTCTAATCAGCCACTGATCGGCTTATGATGCGGACAAAAGAAATTGTGTGAGAAATAGCTTCCGAGTTCGGTGGTTGCCTGTATCGTATTTGCTAGTATTTAGGTATCGGGATATTCCTCCAGATCCCTGCCAAAAACATCAGCAGCTTACAGGACACCAAGCTTGTAGTATCGGTCGCGAATAGAACCACTATTTCCACAGACCGTAGGGTCCCGATGTAAACTTCCATAACTTGACCGTGCCGTCTTCACTACCAGTCGCATAAAGCTTTCCATCGGGAGAAAAGCTTGCGGACCAAATAGGACCATGGTGTCCCTTGTTCGTCTCAAGCTCCTTCTCCTCGTCAAAGTCCCAAACTCTGACCCAGGTGTCGTTCTGGTTGCTACCACCAGTAACGAACTTCCGTTCTCCGTTGTGTAGCGCTACGCTAGCGAGCTCATATGGCGTTTTGACGCTCTTGATGAGCGAACCAGGCGACAGGCTGTTGAAAAAGTAGGCGCTGTTTCCAGCAGCTACGCTCAAGATGCCATCCGAGGAGGTGTTATCCAGCTCGCACGACCCCACGGTGCCCTCTACCGCGTGCTCTCCAATTGTAGCTTCCTGTCGCAGGTCCCACCACCGGATCTTCTTGTCCTCGGCTGCTGTCACGATGACGTTCGGGTCGGACGTCCACACTATCGACTTGATGCCACCGGTGTGAACACCTGCGCCGATTTCAAAGCTTGTCGCGTCGCTGCGGGACAGATCATATATGCGCAGCTTCTTCTCCATGCCTCCAGTCGCAAGAATCTGAGGGTGAGGCTGATTGGGGAACGCGACGGCGCGGACGATGTGGTTATGGGCAAGGGTGTGCAGAGCTTCACCGGTATGGGTATCCCAAACCTTCCTGTATATCGTTAGCCAGGTGGTCATTTTCACACAAAAGGATTCCGTACGCGGAGAAGTCTGCTGAGGCCGTAGCTGCCAGTGAGGCGTTCGAGGATAGTCTCGCCTGCCAGACTGCGCCCTTGTGGCCCAGAAAAGTGCCGATCCAGTCACCGGTCACACCGTCGCGGAGCATGGGGTTGTTGTCCTTGCATGCCGATATAATGTAATACTGGTCTTCGTCTACGAGAGACGAGAAGTGGATATGGGGTACAGGTCTCGAGTGACCATGGCAGGTGAGGGGCACCACCTTGGTTGTCTCAGGCATTGTGGGTAGATGAGGATTGTATGTAGCTTCTTTCAGGCGTATGTTCTTGGTGAGATTCGTAGCTGCACTTCAAGCGTGTTGAAGCTTGATTGTGCACGCGTGGCAGGTCAAGAGGCCTGGAAGTGGCGCAAAGATACTGGACCAGCGGAGGCCAAGCAGACGTAGATTGAGTGGTTCTAAAAGACAAGAAAGAGAGCGGAATATGCAATGTAGTCGTCAATGGGTCGTAACGTCGTGAAAATGGTGTGCTCGTGAAATCGCAACTTCATTGAGAGCGACTCGAGGGGAAAGTTGAAACGACCGTTGGTCAGGGTTACTTAGTGTCGGAGATTTCCGCTACCGAGGCTTGCTAGCCGCACCCCTACCTCATCCTCCACGAGTGTTCTGCCCCAACTGCACTGCCAAGCAACCAATCATCAAGATCTCTCTCCTACTTGCAGAAAAACTGCTTCAATATTTGTGCCATGCGCCGAAGAATGTGCCACATGTCTGACAGAATCCGCCAGCCCTCTTGCCACTTGGCTTGATCGGATTTCCATTGGTAAACAGGACATTTCATTTTTAGAACCCGGCCATCTAGCGCTTCGTGTACTGGTGGTCTGACCTTTCTCAGCTCGTCGCGAACACAATCACCAAACTGAGGCTCAGCCTCGGCAACGCAATGAACCAAGAAGGAGAGGCCCGAGAGAGTCCTGTAAGCGCAGACGCTTGTCTTATGATGTGCACAAGGACTTCAATCAATTGCCCGTTGTTGGTACACCATACACGTCCCTCACAATCCTTGTCAAGTCGCTTAATGTGGGGCTTTGGCCCTTTGAAGCTTGATCGCAAACGCTACTCAGGCAAATGGTAAACCCGATGATTGCCAGTTCCTCGAATTCCTTGAATTCGTATTTGGTTGAGATCTGGAACAAGTCAATTGCGGAGAGGACGTTTTCGAGCGATTCTTCCGTGGTCGGATAACTGTATGCCAGTTTTAGCATCACCTCGACCAATTTGGGTTTGTCTCCTTCAAGAGTGACTTCCTTGATGTCCTGTTGCTACGTGAGCTTCCGGTTTGCTGCGCAATACCTATCTAACGACGCCGCTACGCTTCGACCGGGATCCACACCGCGACTTAATCGCGCTTGCAATTACCCATGGCCGTTTTACCCGAGTCGTTCGAAGCACATTCCACGACTTGAGATTAGTCGCTGTTCCCCTTCCAAAAGCGTTCGCTTTGTTCTGAACTCCCCATGAGTTCCCTGAATGGGTAGAAAAGATAGAATCTCTCGAGGTCACAAACCACGAGTGTTGAGAGGCTTTGATACAGAATTATGGTGGTAACTAGGATGAGTGTCTCGATCTCCCATGGAGTCATTCTGGTGAATGCAGTATTCGACGAAAGCTGTGTGCTGGAAAGCTTCGGTATAGTGATGCGAAGCGTCAGTCTAAGATGCCTTCGAGGCACTTCGATATCGAATTGGACGACAGCTTCAGAGAAGCATGTCTTCAAGTCATTCAAGACGACACTGAGATCAGCAATAGGAATCGGTAGGTGTGGTTTCAAAGCGCTTCATGCTGGCCACAACAACGCCTTCCTCGCTCTTCTCATCTCTACGCTGCCAAATCTGGCAGGGCTGTTCCTGGGCGCTGGAAACATCTTCCACTACTCGATGTTGTTCAGGGGCGCAGAACCCTGGCGCGGCCCAATGTCTCCATGGTTATCAATTAGATCTCACTGGGACAGCCGACTCCATATCGACCAACTGAGGGATCACAAGTATCTCGGACAGATATGTGAGCACATCTACTCACGGCTCACCAAACTCGAGATGCCATCGTCATGGCTCAGTATGACAACGAGCTTCTTGCCTCGAGTAATCCCCAGATACCACCACTTTGATCACCTCGAGACACTCATTCTTGCGGAGAAGGCGCTTCCCTGGTCGCACAAAACGTGCTCTGGCACGTCAGTCTTCTCAACAATGCCACTTTCCCTAAAGAACTTGACCATTATTGATGGCGGACGTGTATCACTTCTTTCTGTCCTTATGCTCCTCAGCGATCATGTCATTACGCCCGCGGATTATCTGCCCAATCTACGTTGCATCAATATACACTTCCGCAGCGCGACGAACGCAGACTTTTTGGATGATCTCAACAGGAAAGCAACTCAATGGGGTATCAGACTCGCTGCCCACTGTCCAGTGAGTCATTATTTCCCGGTAGGAGCTGTTGGAGGTCAACCGTGGAAATTCACTAACGAAGAACTCCTTGAATCGATACAACGCCTGAGGGAGATCAGATGCATCGAGAAATAGCAAGCCATTGGATCGGGAAGGAACGTGGGAAGAGGTATGGCAGTGCGAAGGAGTGTTTTCAAGAGCGTCGCGCTAGATAGCACCCATACTCTTCGGAGACGTCGTTCCAAGACTGTAGATACATAAGTAATAACAAGATCATTGCAAATGACCACGCAGATAACTGATGTGTAGCTTTCGTTCAATAATAAGCCGCTTGGTCAACTACAGCGAATTGTATACCTACCATGCCAATGCTAGCCTAATCGGCACCAGCTTGATGTTTAGTGATGACATCCTACAGTGCTCGTATTCGTTATTGTAATTGCGTACACAGCAGCAAGACACATTCATGTTTACATCACGCAGTGGAGGAAGGATCGGATAGCGTCATGGAGGAGCTCCTCATTACTTAATGCCTCCACATTCCGGTGGCGAATCGAAAAAGTTCCGCTTTCAGGGTCATTGCTGAGCATGTTTGAATTTGTGTGGGGCCGCTAACAGGCCGCTGCCAACGTGCTTCCGCGATGACAGTAAACGACGACGACGGCAACGCGAACCCTTTACGCATTCACACAAGGTAGTCGAATTACGCCCGCCTCGTCGTGGCGCTGCGCAACAACTAGAACGGAGATGTCGAGTCCTCTTGTGCCGGCCATAGTCACCCCGTAGTATAGTTGCGGCCTGATAGGGCAAAATCTACCGCGGCTGTGGGTGGCGCCTCCGCGACGTAATGGGGCTCCAATCGCGAATCGCGAAGGTTCGGGAATGTGATGTATGCAGTGCATGCAATGCAAGTTAGGAGAAGCAAAGTGGAGTCCACAGCTCCAGGTAATAGACGCGAGAGTAGGGCACTTGGAACATCTGGCGGGGCCCAGGCCTGAAGCAACATTTGGTTATCAGATGCGATAGACGCCGAGTTACCGAGGACCGGCATCTCACGGTGCATTTGCGACTCGAGATTGCGCCATTATACGCTGACAGAGGCCGCGCCTCAGCTGGTAATAACGAGATCGGGGGCAGTGGTCAGTGGCTGGCAGTGTAATCTATGGTAGAATGGGCTGGGTGAGCACCATGATCAGGAGATGCAAGGCTCTTGCCGCGCGCCGCCAAGTGAATGCATGGTGGACAGCCGAGTGTATGTATCTTTTTTCGGATAAAGCAGGGAGCGACGGGTGGGAACAGGAGCGGTTTCGGCGATCGGGTCGACGGCGCAGTAAGCGTCATTCGGCAGAAGTGGGCATTTGGTTGTGCTCGTCTCAGCCCTTGGAGGCGTCGTTGATCGGCAGTAGGAAAAGCGGCCGAGCGCGCTGGAGAAGATCGGTCATCACCACCATTCTCCTCACTCATACTCATGCGCATACCCTCTGCAACGGCCAGACATCGCCTTACACTGCATTCTACTCACCCGCCTTCCACCGTGTCACGTTTCCTGGAAATTAGCCAGCGGCTGCCATTCGCTCGGACCTCTCTGTCCGCCAGTCGAGGTGTGTGATCCCACGATCTGATAAGGAGAAATTCAATGGTGCCTCGCAAAAGCATCAGATCAGATAACCCCCCACATGGTCATGTCGTCGCGCACCTCCGTACGCCGCAGCCCAGCAGGCCAACGGAGGCTGCGCGCCCACATAGCATTTGCGGTTGAATTGGGCACTGCACAGAAATCATGAGTAAGATGTTGCTAACCACGGTCCACGCTAGCAGTCTCCTTTGTCGCGTCCCCGACACGCACGCCGCTCCTTCACTTTTCCCATCCACCACGCCGGCACATGGCATCTGCGACACCGAAAATGCCCAGCCCTATACCAAACACATCCACTTCACACCCTGAGGACCCGATTCCCTCGGAGCCCAAGGAGATCCCGCAATTGTCCCTGCGGCCGTCACAGGTCCAGCCCGAGCAAGCATCGCCCAAGTCGTCAGGCGAAGCAACTGTGTGGACCAACAGCAGCGATGACTCCGAGGCTCCCATGACGCCCATAACCGAGCCCGACCAGGGCGTCGACGAGGTCGTCGACAAGTTGCAGGAACTGCCGACAGCCTCCGTCAACTTCTCAGACAAATCGCGGCCTCGGCGAGCATCTACAACTTTAATCTCAGACAACCCAAACGATATCAGACGGATACTGGGTGAAGGAGAGACGGCCACCAAGCTCATCAGCCAATGCTGTGGTGGAGGATGCTGCCTACTCAAGACATTGGCCCCTGACTCTTCCTCGCCCAACTTCGTTCCAGTCGTCATTCCAGACAACCATGCCTTCCGAAGCCTGAACCTGCGACTGGGCCCGCTTGCTCTTGACAGCGAGCTCACCGACACGATTCCGCTCCCTCCCGTCAACATGTCCTTCGACCCTCTCCCATCCAAGGACACCAAGTACGTCTCCGAAGTGCACAAGATGCCACCGAAATACGTCCAGCCCCACCCGCCATACGAAGTCTACTCGGCGCCTTTATATCACGCACGCGAGTTGACCAAGCCGGGGGCTGAGAAGCGCACAATTCACTTCGACATTGATGTAACAGACTATCCGGATGAGGGAGGCGTCGACTTCAAGGTCGGTGGTGCCGTCGGTATCTGCCCACCCAACTCACAGGAGATGGTCGATGAGGTCTTCGACGTTCTCTGCATTCCAAACTTCGTTCGCGACAAGCCAGTCACCCTCAAGACACAGACGGGCAGATGGCCAACTATCTGGGGAGAAGACCAGGCACGGGAGCTTGTCACAACGCGCCGCGAACTATTGACCTGGTGCACAGATATCCAGTCACACCCTCCTACCAAGAACCTTCTTCGCGTCCTGGCTGAGTACGCCGACGCACCCAACGAGAAGAAGATTCTGACCTACCTCTGCTCAGCCCAAGGGCAAGCTGCTTTCTGCGACCTGCGCACCACTTCTCACTTCACCGTTGCACAGATGCTCAGCGCATTCCCTTCGTCAAAGCCGCCGCTACCTCATCTTCTCTCCGTCCTCACCCAACTGATGCCGCGGTTCTACTCGCTTTCCAACGATCCCCATATCTCGTCGGCTCGACCCGGCCTTCCCGGTACCCGTCGCCTCATCGAGATGGCCGTTACCGTTCATGAGACACCCGATTGGCATGCCCCGGGTGCTACACGCACTGGTGTAGGCAGTGGATTTATGGAGCGCATGGCTCACGCCTTCACCAAATCAGAGAACGAAGGTGTTGACCCCCGCAGCATCCTCGATCTTCGCATCCCCATGTTCCGAGGCCTCATGGCAAACCCGCTGTCCAAGCAGTTTGGCGGTGAAGGTCCAATGGTGCTCATTGGTGCTGGTGTTGGTATGGCTCCATTCCGAGGCTTCATTCTGAACAGACTCAAGAACGCCAACTGCGCCAACAAGATCTGGCTCATCCAAGGAGTTCGGGACTCTATGCTCGATGAGTTGTACTCTGGCGAGCTAGGCGACCACGAACGCGAGATCAAGAAGGTTGTTCAAAGCCGGAAGGTAAAGGTCGGGGGCTCCAACGAAGTCAAATATGTCCAGGACGAAGTGCGAGTACAGGCGGACATCGTCTGGTTCGTCATCAACGCTCTTGATGGACGCATCTTCGTCTGTGGCTCTAGTAAGGGCATGGGTGAAGGCGTCGAGGAGTCTTTGATCGATGTAGCCATGCAAAAGGGCCGCCTGAGCGAGTCGCAGGCCAAGGAGTTCTGGGCCAGGAAGAAGGAAGACGGGCAGTACATTGCCGTAAGTTTACATCCTAATACCGTTGCAACAAGCACTAACGACTATACAGGAAACTTGGTAAAATGCCGACCAACCAAATGTAAATACATTCACGACTTCCATTTCACAAACACGTTCACATTTCATCATTACAACATCGCCGCGGCGTTTATACAAAAGGCGTAATCTAGAAAGAATTGGGTAGTCATGGATATCTCAAACCACGCTTTCCATGAGTGCAGGTTGTCCATACTGGTTATTTTCTGGGTCGGATCATTGATTATATTAGAAGGATATGTCCGCAAGAGCATGGCGTTTGAATGGGAGATTTGGGAACCCATCTACGCCGCAATGACTGTTAGGTTGTTAATTATCATATTGCATAGTGTTGATAGCAGAAAACAAAAATGTAATGTTGAAAGCTAGTGCATCTCATACTTTTCTCGTGGCACGAATTAATGTGAACCCATGAAACAAGATGAAGTAGTTCTCACGTGTGCGGTATCCCTAAGAGATCAACAGCATTTTTAACTCCCGGGAATGGTTTCCCTCTTTTAGCGTCTTGGTAAGGCGCGTACTACATGGCACAAGTGGGGGCAGAATCATTACCCAGTCAGTAGCCGGCCGGTCCCCACAGTACGACTTCGGTTACCAAGAGACGTATTGTTCACCCCAATTCACCTAAAATATCTCTTGGGACCAATCTGCACATCCTTATATCGCTTCTGTGAACATGGAGTTCGATTCGAAGTTATTCCAAACGGAGAACGTACCGACAACATGGCTTATGACAGCGCTGTGCATTGCACCGATTGCACTGTACGGTATCTTTCGGATGCTGAGTGCGCGGATGCGTAGGTTTGCTGAACTATCGATTGAAGCGGTAAGCAAAACAAAAGCCAGAAGGCATTTTGGTGGAAGCCCTTATTTGAACTGTAATGATGCTAACGCATAGTGCCCAAAGATATACGTCTACCCGATCAAATCACTACGCGCGGTGAAACTCACCCAAGCCATCGCCACGGCCCATGGCTTCAAATACGATCGTCTGTAACCCCAACATTTTACTTTCATATTTTTACTACAAAATCCTCATCAAGAATGATCTTATCAAGACGGCTAACACATGTCCAACTTAGGCACATTCATGCTCCTCGAAAAGACCCCATCGGGATACAAAAACATGGCCGTATCCAGCTACCCCTACATGACGCAATTCCTGCAAGAAATGAATGAACCCGAAAACACCATCACAGTACGCCACATCGCATGCGGAGAAGCAGCCAAGCAATCCAGCATAACCCTGCCCTTGACACCCGACACAACCGCCCTCAAAGAGATACAAGTAACGCTACACAAAAGCCCCACAAGCGCGTTCCGGATGCCGGACAAGTTCTCTGAGTGGTTTAGCCAGTGTTTCGGGTACGAAGTCGAGTTTGTGTATGTGGGTTCTAACCGGCGAGTACCACGGTTTAAAGAGATGATGGGCGACGAAGAAGTCACACCCTCCACAGAGCAAGCCCACCTCACCTTCACAGACTGCGCCCCCTACCTCTTCACCTCCACCTCCTCCCTTTCTAACATCTCGTCCCGTCTGCCCCCCTCCTCACCCATGGATATCACAAAGTTCCGCCCCAACATCCTCTTATCCGGTGCGAAAACAGCGTGGGAAGAAGACTATTGGGCCGCTCTTTCTATAAAAGCTGAAGAATCGGAAACGGACGTCTTACTCAAACACAACTGTGTCCGGTGTAAGAGTATTAATATTGATTATGAGACTGGGAAGCCGGGGGAAGGGGCGACGGGAGAGGTGCTGAAGAGGATGCAGAAGGATCGGAGGGTGGATCGGGGGGCGAGGTGGAGTCCGGTGTTTGGTAGATATGGGTTTTGGAAGGGAGGTGCTGGGGTGGAGGAGGTGAGGTGGAGTGTGGGGGATAAGGTGCTGGTTACGGGGATTAACAAAGAGAGGACGGTTTGGAGTAAGTCTTCTTTGTTTTGGCTTGTTCGAGGGGATGATGGATTGAGTCTACTTTACTAACTTTTGTATAGGTTGGCCGGGTTTGGGATGAATTGGGTAAATATACCATCGTCTCTACTATGGTGGAGCGAAGAAGTGTCTTTTCTTTTCTTCCTATTATATCATCTTCATGTTCGGGCCAAGAAGAGAGTCCTTGGGTGTATGTGTCACTGCACCATCTAGGGCCCAGTGGGCCTTGTAGATCTCCATCAAGGAAAATGCTCGGATATCAGATGTACTCAGAACGCTGGAAATTCATGCGGTATTCCGTTGAAGTATGTGGATTCAGATCTACAAAATTCCACGCTAAATCCTTATACCCTCTTTCCAAACATCCTAAATCGCTTGACACCTCCATCCGGAATAATAACCAACTTAGCATGCGTGTACCCCTTACCCGCCACCTCCTTAAGCTCAGCCTTGTACTCATGCTCCTTATCCGGCCCCGACTTCTGCGGCTCCAACACCTCAACCCACCCCGCATCGTCATGACCCGGGTCCTTGTCAAAAGCCCCAGCAAATACCTGCACCTTCTGCGGGAAGTTACCCCTAAAGTGC
This sequence comes from Stemphylium vesicarium, assembly GCA_004380135.1. NCBI lineage: Eukaryota > Fungi > Ascomycota > Dothideomycetes > Pleosporales > Pleosporaceae > Stemphylium > Stemphylium vesicarium. Next base: position 151,247 of record QXCR01000011.1, on the reverse strand, counting down.
GCAGTATCGATGACAACGTGGTCAATCTCGCCCTTGGCACCGAGTCTCACAATTGTCCAGTCGACGTGTTCACCACGCGTACGCTTCGTTTCCCAGCCATCGCCCATATCCTTTCCGCGACCGGGAAGAAGCAGGTTGTCTTTTGTGCCAAAGTGCTGGTCTGAGCATGATGTTGCTACACCACCCATGACAGTAGCGGACAGTTCGAAGACGGCGTCTGCTGATTGGGGGAAGACGGGGACCGCTACACCGTAGAGGCGGAAACGCGCGATGCCACCATCAGGATACATGAGTAGTCTGACATGCGTATACGCCGTCTCCGTGATGTTGGAAAGCGCCCATCCATGCCGTTGGCTGGGCCCGCATTCCTGCTTTGATAGAATAGTCTCCCAGCCGGCGTACCCCGGTTTCTTGACCTCCTCCTCTTCCTTGTCGTCGGTTATGAAGGCACCCTCTACTGCAATTTCTGGCGCGTGGTTGCCGTTGAAGAAGGCAGTGTCGATTTCGACACCGGCGACTTTCCCACTAGCGGTGCCCAGCCTTATTACCACCCAGTCTGCGGGCTCTGTGTTGTGACGCCGTGTCTCCCAACCATCGTACCAGGCTCCGGTGTGAACGAAGACACCGGGTCTCCGGATTGGTGGAGTGGGCGTGATGAGGTTTTCGGCTGCGGCGAACCATTCGTCGCTGAAGGATAATACTTTTGACCCGAGAGGTGCGGAAATGAGGTCTATGCAATGTCAGAGGGTCCAAAAAGAGGAGATGCAGCGTTTGGAAATGCAGCTTACCGGTGTATTTTGACCGGAATGTTGCATCGATTTCGTCAATTGGTATTGAGCGAACCATGTTTGCAAAAAAAGTTTGTATTGAGTTCTAAAATTATGGTAATGCAAATAGAGAAAATAATTGAGATGCGACCGCGGCTGGAAAGATGGACGGGGCAATCGCGTAGTTATGGCGGGGTGGTGGGGTAGCTTAGACCCTGGCCAGCGAGAGCTAATACTCTTATCGGAGCCCGCCGACACCCCTGAACAGGATATTCACGGCCCCGATCGCGGAGTCATGCAGATAGCCCAAATAACAACTTCCCATCGAGTAACACATTGTGATCAAACCAATCGTAGGAACTATTTCCGCAGCCCTTACGAGCCAGTTGATCGGCGACCTCGAAAGAGTGCGTCTAGTCTGTAGTAATAGTGTTTTGTCACAAACCGGCCTTCTGCCAAACTCGAGTGCAATCAGTATAGGGCCGATAGTTTCGTGGGTGATGCAAAGTGCTATTAGCTATTGTTTGAAGAATAGTCTATGGTTCCTTGATGTTATGCTGATATCCAACTGATGCAACTCTTTTGGCCTCCAATACCTCCAGTCCGATGATTTCTGAAGTCGCATAGAAGAGTGTCTATGTGAAACACCTAGTCAGGCGATTTTCCGCAGAATGAGCGATCGGAGCCAGGCCTATGCTTCGTTCATCGTCCAACTCGTCACTTGCTAATTGTCTTGTGACGGCGATAAACACTTGTACGAGATATGGTCATCTCAAGTGATGCTGTCTGCAACGGAGCTTGAAGGAATCTGGTCTCCGGTCCAACCAGGCAGAATGGAAGTGCCTAGTCCCGAGCGTGATTAGCAAGGATTGACAACTCTACCGGCTTGATCTTCACCCGTAGCTTGGATCGTTCCATTGTGTCTCTGAATAGTAGGATCCCCCGTTTTTGCTGCTACCACCGTTAAGGTCCAGCTTGGCCATAAACTCTGGAGGTACAGTTGGAATGTACTTGCGTTCCCGCTCTTTGTTGACACCACCAAACCCAGCCCCATAGCTGATGAGCATATCTGTCGATGTGGGCAACGAGAATGGAAGCATGTACGAGGGATCTAGAAGAAGCTCATCCGGAGGTTCGTCTTTTTCGTCCTCTTCGGACATACGAGAGGGCGCAGGTGATGGTTCGACCGGTCTTTCTGATGATTGCTTGACTGGCGTAGTTGGTACAGAGTCAGGCAATTGCGGGGATTTCGTCTTAGCCGCTTTTCGCTCTGCAGCAGCTTTCTGTAGATGGACAATGTAATTTGACGCGCTTTTTGGTAGACCTTTTTCGCCGACTTCTGGTCGGTAGTATTTTGCGGTATGCAGTAGCTGCGGCGGTGATAATCTTGTCAGCTGCTGTAATGTTCCAACGAGTGACTCTAGGTCTTCTCCAAGCGATGAAAAGCATTGCAGCCATTGGAGTAATTGCACCAAGGGCTCAAGATGTCGCTTGGCAGCATCAGCAGTGTTCTCCCCTGTGGAGGTCATGGAGCCGTTTTCGTAGTGCTCTGGCTGCCGATTATTTGACCGCGCCCAGTCTTCCAGCGTCGAAACATTCATGCGTATTTGCATGGCCTTTGTCCGAGCTAGATACTTTCGATTTGACATGATTCGGTTGAAGACTTCGGCAGAAATCCAGTATATTAGTTGTGACAAAACCTGAGCCGCGATGACCGAGTGTACGTCATAGAGGTCGAGGACGAACAAAGTTGATGAGAGGAGGGAGGTGATATTTCGAGGTGAAGGCTGTGCTCGACGTTTTGGAGACGGAGGCCGGAAGCGTTTCTCGATTGGCTCTATAGGTTTCGCTTTTGGCTTCGAACGGAAGATTTTCCATTCATGCTGAAAGTGCACGTCTTCGAATCCAGGCATGGGCTCATGATCAAGCATGGCTTGGTCCAAATTCTTGTCCATTCTCCGCTCCGCATCGCGAATAATCAAAATGAAGATCTCGTTGATCAGTTCAGCCATTTGCAGCTGAAAATCGTTGGTCGCCCCCATAAGTCCACCGTCTTTTTTGAGGTAATGCAAGAGTAGAGTGGCGTTGGACATCCAGAATGCCAGCACCGTCATGTCCCACTGGTGCTTCTCCACCACGTCATTGATCTTGTTCATAGCAGACACCAATAACGTTTCGAGGAGCTCGGGATTAGCATGATAGTGGGCGTATCGGGCACTGAGAAACAGTATGTTTGCTGGCACAGGCTTTTGTGAAGGGGAGCGTTGTGGGGTCATGTTAGTGATGATGATATCGAGGATGCGTTCGAGTTCATTCTCTTGAAAGACGAACATTTGGTCGTTGAGGCATCTATCCCAGATGAACTCCTGAGCTTCTTCTTCTGGCTCATCAGGAGACTGTGACCGTTAGCAGTGTCTGATGCTGAGGGGTCACCATCCATACCTCTGGCTGTTCGTCTAGACCGAGATTGCCAATATCGACTTCTAAATTGAAAGCACTTTCCATCATCATGCGCCGCTTCATATCATTTTCCTGCATCTCTTGCTCGAAACGATCTTGTGAGAATCCCGAGTTGTAGAAGTCATCTCCAACGCCAACGTTTCCAATGGCATATCCGCTCTCGTGCAGGTAGTCGGAAAGCTCGGTGTTGGGCTCGACGAAATCGAAAGCGGTCCTTCCACCTGAAGACTTGACATCGGTCGAGGCACCATGATCCAGAAGAAGTTTGACAATGTTCTTGTGTCGATTTGTCATGGCCCACATGAGGGGTGTCCAGCGGTTCTTGTCTTGCATATCAACAGTGGCGCCTTGGTCGAGTAGCGTTGCGGCCACGTCCTCGTGGCCAAAGCAACTTGCGTAGACTAATGGCGGCGTGCCCTCGGCGTCGACACCGTTGATGTTGATGTACTCGCGTGCCTTACCGTCTAGTAGCCGTTTCACCCTCTCCAGCTCACCGTTAGAGGCTGCCAGGGTGAATAGTCCTTGTAAAGCTTCCTTCTTCTCGTCGTGTGACAGTTTGTCGTCGGCGACCACTTTGGCTTCGTCGCCCGCGTTGTCATTTTTTAGCCGGGCTTGATGAGCAAGCATTTGGACCAGGCGACTATCACTATCTTCAAGCTGCTGCATGTCTTCGTCGCCAAAGGTCGGGTCATCGAGGGAAAGGTTGAAGCTGAGCGGGCGGGCTGGCATGGGTGTAGTGAGGAATTGCGATTGCCCTGGGTGGTGTTAGCAGTTCCCCTTGCGCACCGCTCCTGCCATGTTCCACGTCGCGCACCTTGCCATGCATCGTATATCTCGGTCTCCTCGTTCATGATGGTGACAGGTCTCCTGTCATTGAGGGAAGTCGGGAGATCTGAGGGAAGTTGGCGCGGCCTTTGGGGTTCCCCAAGGTCGCCTGAATAGGCATGCTCGTGATCGGTAGAGTCCATTGTGTGACATTGAATTTGGTACAATGAGAAGACACAGTAAGCGGTCGTGGAAGGCAGCTACGTCTGGGAGAGATACATGTGTCGAAATATCGAGCGTCTCCCGGCCACTCAGGGCGTAGTGGGGCTGCGGTGATACAGAAGCAGGGGGCGTCGTGCGGAAGCCGAGTCGGGCGTATTTGCGCAGCGTGTGGGGAGTTGCGACTAGGCCTCGTCGAGTGCAGCAGGCCCAGGGATAATAATATTCTAGTTGGGTGAATACAGATGCCACTACCACGGCCGGCTGTCGTCCACGATGATGTCGCTACCTAACGGAGGACGCGCCATGCCGATCTGCCGCACTAGGCCGAATCGGGTCGTCTCGAGCACCGCGGGGGTGATTGCAGGTGCGCCAAAGCCGCTATCAGCCACAGAAGGCACCTGGGCAGGCGGCTAATATTGCTAGAGTCGATCTTTTTTAGACGGCATGCGAACACGGGGGAACAGGCTGGAGAGGGCTCTGTTGCTGCGTTGCGAGTCGCGCCGAATGCGCTGCATGCAAACTCTGTGTAGGGGGAGCCGACGTCGATTATGACGTTAACCACAGCCCTAGAGCCAACAAGCGTGCGAGTCCATGCGCAAGGCTGTTGCGGACCATGGCCTTTTGCTGTGGCTGATATGCCATCAGTAAGCACTCCACATGCGCGCAGACAGTCTCCCACCCAGGCGCTGGACGACGACACCACCATCACCCCTCTCGACGCCCGACATTGTTCCCGATTGCGTTTTCGCCATGGCAGTCGCGCACGCCGTGATACTGTGATGCCCCGGACAGCCTGCCGTACCCTCCGCTACATACACACCTCCCCAGGCCCCATCCCACCAGGGACATGACTTAGAACCGAAGAGAGCGCGAACATCACGAGGTCAACATGTCTGTGAATCGAGAAACGGGGCGGGCAGCGCGTTTCTCCCACATCTTTGCGCGGCTGCAGGAGCTCCCCAACTACGTCTGGGACCCCGAGATTGAACCATTTCATTCAGTGAGTGACCGGCACCATCAAGCCCAGAGAATGCGCTAATCGCATGCAGTCATACGATAACTGGCATTTCTTTGGATACGAGAAGACACCTCCCCGCCATGAGCGACCGCTGTCGAGAGGAAGGAGCGCCGTAGCCTCCCCCACGGCATCGCATTCGCCCGATTCCACCCGCCCATCCTTTCATCGCAGCCACCGGAGCTCGGGCTCAGACGCAAGCGCTTCCACGGCCCAGACGTACCATACCCATCACACCCACCACACCCACCACACGAATACCACAGCCAAGGCCATCGCTCGAGAAGGCCGCCCCGTCGTATGCCGTGTATCCCAACAGACGCTGCGACTGGAGCGCGAGTTTCAACTCTCCAAGATAGTCGTCAAGGATTCAGATCCCGAATGCAAACACTTTGTCCGTCCAATAGAATTTGTTCGGCTACCCGCGAAGGCTGGAGAGGATCAGCTGGTCGGCAGTATATTCGAGGCTCCCGGTGCCAACTTCCTCAAGGAATTGATCGATTTCGGGCCCAACTGGTACAAGTTCCCCAACAATGAACAGACTGGCCAGAACGATGCAATGCCAAATCGTGGCGTGCCTCTCCTTACCTTCCTCGACTTTGCCGTTGGGTCCATAGAGTGTCTGGAAATACTACATCACGGCCATGAGATTGTCCATGGAGAGATTCGAGGCGATGCTTTCCACTTTGCAGAGTCCGGGCTTGTTAAGATGATCGTAAGTAAATTCTGACTCGTGCTTTGGAACACATTCGCTAACGTGCCAAAGAACTTTGGTAGTGGCGCTCGTTCCTTCGAGAATGGACTTACAAGCGCAGGTTGGAGTACCTTGTCAAAGGAAACTGGAATCGAGTTAAAGCTGGCCTTCATATCTCCCGAACAGACTGGTCGCATGCCTGCTGAGCCGGATACACGAACCGACATCTACAGCCTCGGTATACTCTTCTACACGATGCTCTGTGGACATACGCCCTTCGACGGAAATACGGCTCTTGATGTCATGCAGAACGTCATAAGCAAGCGTATTCCCCCCGTCTCGTCGACGCGTCTTGACATCCCCGAGGCTCTTTCTGAAGTTATCCAACGGATGACCCAGCGCAACATCGAAGAAAGGTATCACTCCACTTCCGGGCTCAAATACGACCTCGCGCGCATCCGCGAATTGCTCTATGAGGGCGACGTGGAGGGATTGAAGGAATTCCGCGTTGGCTCGAAGGATATCAGCTGCTTCTTCAACCTTCCCCTCAAGTTGATCGGGCGAGAAAGAGAGCGGAGGACAATAGTTGATGTGATTGAGCGGGTAGCGAAACATCGTCGGAGTGGCGCGAAGAATCTACATAGCATGAGCTCAGGTTCTTCCTACTCAGATCAAAGACTGGACCTACAGTTTGATGATCTTGTCTCTGAGAGCACTAGTTCGAGAGGCTCCGAGAGCAGGATGAACAGCGTCTCTGCAGATGGACCCGTATTCATGGAGGCGGCTCGATCAATGCAGCAGGGCTCACAGGATAGTCTAGCACAGTCGGAAACCTCCACAGCCGAGAGCAGTGTAGACAATCGACCGCAATTGCAACCCAGCAATAGGGGACGATCTAACAATAGCATTGAGAGCACGTTACTTCATTCTCGTTCACACCAGTCCAACGATGGCCTGCGAACGCTCGCGAGTGCGCGGAAACTGAGGCGAAAGGCTCGCTGCGAGGTAAGTGTACCCCGACTGACCCTTTTCTTGATCTAGTGCTAACCTGTAGTAGGTACGTGAACCCTACAAAATATGGAGGGGCCGAGACGCCACCAGTCTCTTCCAAATTACTGAGAGCGTTGTACTGATAAACCATGCAGGTGATAGCGATTGGCGGCGCCACCGGACTGGGCAAGTCTCGTCTGGTACAGAGTATACAGAGTACTGCCAGGAGTACCGGCTATTTCGCCATGGCCAAATTCGACCCCGCAAAAAAAGCGCCTTTCGACCCGATCCTCAAGCTCATGTCATCCTTTTTCAGACAAATCTTCTCAGAAGCGGATGTCACGACCGAATTTCATCAAAGATTGCGCCATTATCTTAGAAACAGCGGCGTTTGGATGGTCTTGCGAACCTACTTGGACCTGCCCGAGTGGCTCCTGAACACGAACAATGCCCCGAAAACCCCACAGCAGAAAGACATGGATGCCTTCAAGGACCGACGTGCATCCTCCCCTGCTGTTCATTGTGGGAGTGCTGGGCATACTGCCGAAGCTTGGCTACGGAGTGGAGGCGTTTCGAAGTCTTCCCGCTTTATGAACGTTTTCATAGATGTTCTACGACTGCTCGCAATGCACAAGCTTTGCACTTGGAGCCTGGAAGATGTCCAGAATGCCGACCCCGAGAGCGCGGAACTTATACATCACATTGTCCAGGCCAAAATACCGCTTGTCTTGATGTTCACGTACGCCGACGAAGCGACCTTGCCTCGGGAGCTCACGCCACTTCTACGGAATGCCACAAAAGTACAGCTACTGCCGTTCACCGAATCCCAAACCGCAGAGTACGTAGCGGAAACTCTGCATCGAGACCACCAGTACATACTTCCCTTGGTAGCCGTCGTCCAGGAAAAGTCCCGAGGTAATCTGTTCTACATACGCGAAATTCTCGATACCTGCTATAGAAAGCGATGTGTCTTCTATGAGTGGCGGGAGAACAATTGGGTCTTTGACCTAGACAAAGTGTTCGAAGTATTTGAGAGTCCTGAGTATGGGTCCACTGTCACAACTGATTTCATTGCACGACGCTTAACCGAGTTGCCCTCTGGAAGTAGGAAGCTCCTTGCTTGGGCTTCACTCCTAGGTGGCACATTCTCTTTCGAGCTTCTGAGGAAGCTCTTGAAGCGGACAGAAGAGCAGTCAATCGGAATCAAGCTGCCGCTGTTTGACGAGAACGAGTGTGCCGTCACGGCTCTCAATGAAGCACTCAATGCGTATGTACTTATGCCTGCTGAGCAAGACGCTCGGTTCAGATTCAGTCACGATAGATACCTGACGGCCGCTGCCAACTCCCTGGACAACGAATGGGATACACAACTGATGCACTTCACTATCGCTAAAGTGGTCACTTCTGGAGGAGAATACCTGGACGATTCAGCATCGAGCTCGAAATCATTATACATGCAGAGCCGCCACATCTGTCTCGCTGCAGAACTGATCAAGTCTAAGGAATCAATACGAGCCCCATTCCGAGACATGCTTTACCAAGCAGGGGAAACGGCATGCGAGTCGGGTGCAAGATCGACTGGCATCTATTACTTCGCCCACAGCCTTATGTTGTTACAGGACGACCCTTGGGACGACAATCAACCGGATGTCTCATACCAAGAAACCTTGCAACTCTTTGTCCGTTCGGCAGAATGCTACTGGCACCAGGGCATGTTTGATGAGTCTCTTAGCTTGATCAGAACCACATTCCAGCATGCAAGAGATCCATGCGATATGGCCAGCTCATTCATCCTGCAATCCAGGGTTTTCGCCATCCGGGGTGATAGTTTCGGGGCTTTTCAGGCCCTGAAAGACTGTCTATCTTTGCTTGGGTCTCCCATTCCTTCGACAACATGGGAAGCATGCGATGTACAGTTCCAGCAGATCTTCAATACGCTCCAAAACATCGACAAAGACGAGTTGCTGATGCGTCGCGCACCAACAGATGACCGCATTTTGATGACCATGGGGCCTGTATTCGTTGAACTCCTCAGTGCGGCTTTCTGGTCAAACAGCCTGCTGTTTTATCAGGGGACACTAATGTTGGTCAAATTACATCTCGATCGAGGCACCATGTCGCAGATGGCGCTTGCATACGTCCATCTAGGTACTATTGCAGGTGGACGTTTCAACATGATAAACTTCGCAGTGGACATGGGGGGCATAGCAAAGCGCATCTTTCAGATGTTCCCCGAAGATTACTATACTTTGGGCAGAGGCCAGACACTGCAGCCCATGTTCCTCGGTCATTTGGAAGCGCCCGTGAGTGATCTGATTCCGAGCTTAGACGAAGCTTTGCAAGCGTCCCTTACTGCAGGCGATCGTATTCTCACACTGTTAAATCTTGGCATTCAAGCTCACTTCAAAGTGATGGCTTCTCATGACGTGGCTGAGGTTGAGGCCTGGATTGAGGAAACACCCTTGGACATGAGAAATTGGCAGAAAGATCTAAGAGGAGGTGTTTTCTTGATGGCTGCTCGCCAATACGCAAGAGCTCTCCAAGGGAAGACGGGCACTGACAGCGCCTCGTCGATTCTCTCCGACTCCGAACATAACGAAGCAGAGTACATCGAATTTCTTGAAACGACAGCGAGCAATCCAAAGCGCCCGAAATCGATATATTTCGCCACAAAACTCCCATTGCTGGTATTGTTCGGTTTCTACTCCGATGCAGTTGCTCTTGGTGAGCTATTGATGCCTATGCTAAGTAGCCTCTGGTGCGAACGTCTTAACTATTCTGTCAGGTACTACCTGTCATTAGCATACGCGGCTGTTCTCCGAGACGAACCTCAGCATGCTCGCAAAGATGAGATGCTTCGGCATGTTCACGATACGCTCAAACTGCTCGAAGCTTGTTGTGTAATAACCGACGTCAACTACCGGGGCTGGATACACTTGCTTACTGCCGTCCTAGCAGAAGTGAACTCTGACCCTCCATCCGCGCTGCAGAATTACGAAGCTGCTATGGACCACAGCGAGTGTCACGGCTTCGTTCTAGATGAAGCATTCGCTCTCGAGCTATACGCCGAATGGCTTATCCGGAAGCAGGCCTACAGAGCAGCTCGACATGCACTAAAGGATTGCGTCTCTACGTATAGACGGATGTCCGCGTTTGGAAAGGCAAACCACTTCGCGAGCAAATATGAGTCTCTTCTTCGAGGCGGTGCGTCTTTCGCTGCTCACGATGCTGCGGTCCAGACTTCGATAACCGACACAAACAACACACCCTTCAGGCTCGAACAAAGCGACCTAGGGGCGGAGACCGCCGTAGATCGAACCCAGAATTGGATAGTTCCAGAAGGGGGTCGCAGGCAAGAATCTACTCAGGGCCTGCAGAATGGCTTATCAGCCGTCGGCCTCGACATGCTAGACCTCTCCTCTATCCTAGAGTCAAGCCAGGTTCTCTCTAGCGAACTCGTAGTCGACAAACTCATGGCCAAAATGAGTTCCATTCTCCTTGAATCTACAGGTGGCACGCTCTGCGGCATTGTCATCGAGGACTCGCAGATTGAGTGGTCCATCGCATGTGTGGCAACCAACGATTCTGACAACGACAGCGGGCTAACTTCGGGTGTCACGTCATTCCCTGCCAGTCAGCCTTTGGATACTGTGGACGATGTGGTGGCACGACAAGTGACGCTTTACACATTACGCTTCCGAGAGACCGTCTTTGTTCAGAACCTGCTCGAAGACGATCGATTCTCCAATGTGTCTGACTCCTATCTTCAACGCAATCCAGAAGGTAAAGCGGTTATCTGCATTCCCATTGTGCATAGCGATCACTTGCTCGGGTCCATTTACGTCGAAGGGCCGCCGAACTCGTTCACTGAGCGAAACACTCAAGTTCTTCGGCTACTTGTCAACCAGATATCCATCTCCTTGGCCAATGCGTTGCTCTTCAAAGAAGTAGAGAAGGTCTCTGCAAGTAATGAAGCGATGCTGGAGATGCAGAAACGCGCCTTGGCCCAAGCACGAGCGGCAGAAATCAAGGCTAAAGAAGCTGAGGCTAATGCTATTCGAAACATGCGCTTGAAGGAGGAGGCTGCCAAAGCCAAGAGTCTATTCTTAGCCAACGTCTCCCACGAACTGCGTACACCATTGAACGGAGTTATAGGAATGTCGGAGTTGTTGAAGGCGTCGCCTCTTAACGGAGAACAATCCGGATACGCTGACTCCATTCGCGTCTGCGCCGACACCCTACTCTCAATCATCAACGATCTCCTAGACTATTCTAAGCTCGAGGCCGGCAAGATGAACGTCATGGAAATGCCGATCTCGCTCAATGAGACGATTGCCGAAGTTGTTCGTGCTCTTGCGTACACCAACGCGGAGCGAGGATTGAAGACTATCGAACAGTTGGAATTAGATCCCGAGATGCTGGTCATGGGCGATCCTGTCCGGCTCCATCAGATTCTCATGAACCTACTATCCAACAGCTACAAGTTCACACCAAGAGGATCGGTCACCGTTCGTGCTGTTGTCGATCAAGAAACCAACGAGTGGGCAGATGTGACATGCAGTGTCATAGACACCGGCATTGGCATTCCAGATGAGCAGAAGCAAAAGTTGTTTCTTCCTTTCTCGCAGATAGAGTCCAGCTCTGCCAGAAGCTACGGTGGCACGGGTCTCGGTCTCTCCATCTGTAAAGCTCTCATAGAAAACGTCATGCACGGGACAGTGCGTCTTGAAAGCCAGCCGGGCAAGGGCACGACAGTCACCTTCTCATTGCGCTTCAAAAAGGTCCCAAAAGCCCAGGCAGGACACCAGCAGCAGAGGAACAGAGAGCCAGACCCCATGGCTAGGTTCTCTAGCCAAGAGAACAATGGGCACGAGCACTCCTCGGGCGCTTGTATCGACCTCTCTACCATCCCCCGACGTGATCTTCGGGTCTGCATTGCAGAGGACAATCTGATCAACCAACGTATCGCCATCAGCTTCGTGCAAAAGCTTGGTTTCAAGTGCGATGCCTATCTCGACGGCTTCAAAACCATAGACGCTCTGGAGCGTGCTTCTGAGAATGGCCGGCCATTCCACCTGGTCCTGATGGACGTACAAATGCCACACTGCGACGGCTACGAAGGTAGGATATTCTTTTCCAAGTATTGATTGGGCTTGCATATGCTAACTTCCCGTAGCTACTAGACGCATACGAAAGCATCCTAACCCCGAGATCCGAAACGTCCTCATCATCGCAATGACAGCTTCAGCCATCCAAGGCGACCGCGAAAAATGTTAGTAATATGCCAGTGCACAGTTTTTCTGGTATAATTGCTAACTTCAAGCAGGCATCGATAGTGGCATGAACAACTACCTGGCCAAGCCCGTCCGCGCGCAGACACTAAAGGCACTACTTGAGTCATACTTGAACAAGAACAACGAAGCACAAGAGATCCCGAACTTGGCGATTGAGGCGAAGAAAATGGTGAAGGAGGCGTTGAGCGAAACCGCGATGCCGCCCAAGGTTGGGGCTGGAAATGAGGACAGCAAGAAGAGAGAGGATGCTGACGACGCTGCGGGAAAGGCGAAGCAGATAGAGCGACCGTCAAGCGTCCGGATGTCTACCACTCAGCATATACTGCCTAACGGGAAGACGGAGCCCGTTCCGCCTTCAGAATGAGGATTTCTTTGTTTTGCGGGGTTGCGGGTGGATATCTTTGGTCAGTCAGGAATTCAGTTCGCTTATGGATCCGGGCGCTATTTGTACGCTGCATTGCAAGGCGTTTTGTTTTGCACACAGAGACGGGAGGCTCGAAAAAGGTGGATAGGCGTTTAGAGTACATAAGGCGTGTTGTTCGTATATAGCTCTTGAAAGTGCCCTGAAATGACCAATCGTTTGTTTGAGTTCACGAATTTGTATTTCACCGCCCTGCAGGCTGGGTGGTCTGACTGCATCCCATCACCGCCCAAAAAGCTCTGACTCTTCCCTGTGAGTCGCATGCTATGCATGCAAACTATGACAAGAACGGTCATAGAGCATCCTAACGCGTCAGCCCCCTAAGAGCATACGCAACCCTCAGCGATATACCTTCCCCTCGCCGAATAACCGGCCAAAGGCAGTCGACGCCAGCGATGTGCCACGCCCCGAGCGTGTCGCCGACCCCACTTTTAGACCGGCCGCGAAATCCCGCACAGTGCGGCGCAGTCACTCAACCACACAACGTGTCAGAAGTGGCTCATGAGAAAGTGGCTCAAACGACCAGGTGGCTCAGTCGCCAATGAACAGCGCTTGGTGTCAAATACCCGCGACACAACATACCATAGCGGTACAAAAGGGCCTGTTTATGAGGATCAGCTTTGGAAGAGCCGCTGCACGTCAGAAAAGGCAATTGCGTCACCTCGGTTAACGGCTTGTGCGCAGGTTAATCACTGGGTAGCCGGCATGCTTCGTGAGCTGGCCACCGCTGGTGTTTCCTTCCTTCTTCCTGTTTCCTACTTTCTCCCTGATGATCACTCTTTGGTGGTTTCCCCTTGGACGAAGGTTGTGACAGTATTTCACTCTACGTTGATCACATACTTACCGAACTGGATTACGAACTAAAACAAATCACTCAACATGACCTCCATCACACAACCAAAGCGGCACCAGCACCACCTCCTCCACCACCGCAGCGGAAGCTATTTCTCCCAACGCTCCTCCTCAGCACCTACAGAGCATTCTGTGGTTGAATACCCCCGCGTCTTCCAGGGCACCGATGCCGTACCCCAGAACCAGAGAGTGGCTCTCCAACGAGTCATAGATACACACCACGCTCTTGAGCTCAAATACGGCCAACAAGTCTCAACACCCACCAGTACCACGAGCGACCGCCCAACATCCTCCTCTTCTTCCATCATATCGAACGACCCCTTTACCATCGACTTTAGCGACATACCTTTTCCTGACGCAGAAGTGCGCGCATTTCACTATCTGCTGCGCCTTTGGGATGCTCGGTCCTACGCCCCTGACCCAGAATTTGACACCGTAATAGCACCGCGCAAAGCGCAGTTTGAAGAGAAAGTAATCAAACATTTTTTCAGTCGCGTCGCCCTATGGGACGCCAGCGAGGAAGAGCATGAAAGCATGAGTCGGAGTGTCTTTTTCTTCCGGCGCCGGAGACGGTCGAGGGCGAAGAGCGTGAGTCAAACGCTAAGTGAGAACGGGCAGGAAGAGAAGGATGCGCTGAAGGAAATTACTACGAGAGAAGGACTGGCGCAGCTGGTCTGGACGCTACTGCATGATCCGAGTGCATCGTTGGACCCGGGTCTGAGGGATATGTGCACTGAGGCGTTGAAGGAGATGTACCATGTGAGAGTTACGACAGAGGGAGGGGCATAAAGTTCTTGAAAATGGGAAAACGCCTCTTGGGTACAAACGGAATTGAGGCGGACTGGGTGCACTAGGACTCTTATTTTAATATAATGTGGATTTCTTAAGCTGTAACGGACAGCGAGTGAAGGTTACAGCAGACGCTTTGGCATGAGCAGCATGAGCTACTAGTGTAGCCTCGGGGCAGTCTGGACTATGAGCTGAATGCACACTAACAGATCATCGACTGCACGCTAGAAGTGGTTCGCAGAGTAAAGTCGTTGCGGAAACCCCCTGTCGGATGCTAGCACTTGCCGCATCAGAATGACATCATGGCGACTACCCGATCATTCGGGCTTGCTTCCGATCGGAAAGTGTACCAGCATTTCACAATCTCAAATACAGTCGCGTACCGAGAACAAACACCTTAAAACTTAACGCCATCAAATCATGCCTTTTCTTCAGCTCGGATACAAGCGCATCCATTATGGGGACCTCAAGCCGGAAGATGGCAATGTGCGCGAGACGTTTGTCTTCATGCACGGTCTGGGCTCCTCGCAGAACTACTACTATGCTGTGAGCCAGAAACTAGTGGCCAGCGGGTTTCGCTGCATAGTCTTTGACAACACGGGAGCAGGACGGTCTTCGTACACATTTGTCGAGCAGAGTGTTGAGACGATGGGAGATGATGTTATTGGGATCTTGGATGCGTTGGAGGTTGAAAAGGCGGTTTTTGTCGGGCATAGTATGGGAGGGTATGTTCACAAACATGAAAGAACACGGTAATGTATGAACTGACTTGTTGCACAGTATTGTGGGCGCACATGTTGCTGCTGAGCGAAGCGATCGTATCGTGGCAGCAATTCTCATAGGTCCCGTGTACCCCAACCCTGGGTTGACACCCATTTTTGAAAAACGGATAGAAGCCGTTGAGAAAGACGGAATGCAGCCCATGGCAGACAGTATCCCACAGGCTGCCGTTGGAAACAAGGCTTCTCCACTGGCTAAAACGGTGATCCGCGAATTGCTTTTATCGCAGGACCCGGTCGGTTATGTATCCAACTGCCGAGTCATCATCAATGCAAAGCCGCCCCAGTACAGCAAGATCAGCGTGCCCGTACTCATTCTTGCCGGCGACGAGGATAAGAGTGCGCCGCTTGAGGGCTGCAAAAAGATGTTTGGTGAGATTGGCAGCAGCGAGAAGAAGCTAGAGGTCATGGAGGGTATTGGACACTGGCATTGTCTGGAAGCGTTCGACGAGGTCGCGAGACTGATTGAGGGGTTTTACTACGAGATACAGTAACGGGCTCGTTGTTTCCGGTGCAAGAAGCTCTGAACGATGCACGAACCATGAGCCTAGGGGAAGCGGGAAACGGACAAAAAAAATTTAATCATTTGTATATTTGCGCACTACATGATGGATGCGCGAGTCAAACGAACGTGCCAGTTCATACCGCCCTTTTTCCTCCCCAAGACTTTTCGTCGCGGTGTGCTTGTGGAGTGCAAGAGGGGTTCGTGAGAAGGGCACGTGCGAAGCTGATCTTCCAGAAGACCCTTGCTATGACTAGCCCAGTGCAGCAAGGCGGCAGCTGCAAACTTGTGTGCGAGCGCCATGGTGGTGTTGTGCTGCCGCATGACATGGTCATTGGCGGCGTCCCTGGCGCCATCAGCTGTATTGAAGGCCCTCTTGGCGCACATGTTCCACCCGGCCACAGCGTTTGCAGCGGAGGGGCACTGCAAGCAGTAAGACAGCGGCGGGCCGCGCATCCACAAGACGCAGTGGACGCAGTGGACGCAGTTCACACAGCCTCCCAGCAGGTAATATTTGAGGGGGGTATTACGGGCTTGTGCAGGGCGGCGCGCCGGCCGGCCAGGGCTGTCTAGGCTTGCCTACGCCCGTCCCGCGGCAGTGGGATGGGATTCTGTGTGACGACCCTTACGGCCCCCCTCAGCCATACCCACGATGTCCACGATATCATGCGTGACGCTACTTCTGGCAGCCTTGTTCTCCAGGCTCGACATTTTTCCGTTTTCGCGTAGGGTTGCCGCGAGTCGAGGGCAGGCATCTTGGCCCGATGTCGCTGGGTGTGCCGTTCTCTCATTTGATTCGGTCCTTCCCGCCGTCTGTGCAGAATCTGTGCCGGAGGCTGTCTAGCAGTGCCTAGCTGGTAGCCGGTAGACGAGGCTGCGCCTGCGTTATTCGATGTCGTCTCGCGCCCGACTTCCCTCTGTCACAAGCCAGGCCCCAGCATCATCTGCATCGTCGTTGTCGTCGTCGTCCTCTTGCGCGCCGCCACACACGCACACCTCTTTCACATGCCAATTATGGCCGACACCATGCCTTCTTTCCTTTTCGTCTTATCCCCCCCTCCCATGCGTGCGACTCTGTCTGTGACATATTTAGTGCCGCTGTCATGCTCCGTCTCGAACGCACGGAAGCTAGCCCAAATCCTTCTCCAGTTTAATCGCGCCACTAAGTCTTTTCAAGCTCCTAGTCTCTGCAGGACCACGGGTATCCAATCTCGTGAGGCGGTGAACTCGACCCTTTTCGTGCAGTCCCGCCCACGCGCTCGGCTCAGACTCGTCAAACATCGTTGCAAGCTGCCATTCGGTCTCTCTTTGCATGCTGGCACGGTCTGGGCCAACCAACGGCCAAGATCGACATCTTGGTCGTTCTAATCCATTTCTTTATATACTAGCCCTAGCCTTCCCCTCCTACTGATCGCGTCGGTTGATTTCCAATAGTCCTCTAGGCGGGTCCCGCGCTGCGTCACTTGACTGACCCAACAGCCACTGGCGTCGCATAACCTCCCTGCGATTCCAGATTCTTTTTTGGGCCGTCTCTTTCTTGCGCGTGTATATTTGTGTGTGAGGTCCTTTGCGCGGATCACGTCTTTTTCTCAAATTTCGCGTGTTGGCACTGGCTGCTGGTATGGGCTTTTACCCCTTGAGCACAGAACCTGCCTATTTGGATACTAACTACCGATGCAGACGAGTACCGAAATTATACACGACTAAGTTGATATTAACGGCCACCAAATCTTCTACTATATCTCACGTCTACGTCACTGTCCTTTTTTCCCATCTCTACATGGATCGACGATGAATCGAATCGATAGTGGCTTCGCTGGATCTCATCATTCAAAGATGGCCAGCGAAGAACCATTTGCTATTCACAGAAGCAATACCACATCCACTCGCCAACGGAAGTCAAGGATGCCTGCTGTCGAATCAGCTTTTTCCACACAGATCGCGACCATGGAGCACCGACGTCCCGTTTCAGAGCAGCGCTCAAGACCGCTTCGCCAACAATCGACCACCTCATCCGAGAACTCTACCAACAGATCAAAAAGCCGTGGTCATGGTTCGAAACCTTCATCCAGGCGTACATCGTGCACCATTGTCGATCCCTCACGGCCAGCGCGCCACTACCGGATGAAGAGCTTCCAAACACCACCCTCCGCGCCCACCCAAGACATTGACGACGTCCTCGCCCTCCACTTCCGCAGCTGCAGCATCTTCACAAACCCCTCGTACCAATCGCAATCCGGACTTCCATCACCAACTCTATCCCAAGGCGACGCGTTCGGCCTCCCGAGCTCTGCAACCCGTTTCAGCACCGACAGCCTACGCGTCGTAGAAGAAACAGACGCAGCGCTTCCCCCTCGCCAAAGCGAAGACACAATCGCGCACGCTGACGAGAACACCAACAACAACAGCACAACAACAACCATGCACTGGACATCGCCATGCACGCGCAAACGCGAGTACGAGAGAATCGACAAGGCCAACAGTGGACTCCGCGGCTTCTTCAGAAAAGTCACACCACGATGCGTGTCCGGCCCGCAAGAGAAATTCTACGAAAAAGACAAGTCGGACGCGGGCTCTGTACGGCGGTACCGCATGGACGATGTCGACGACGATGACGATGGCAATGAGCAGCTCGATCGCATGAACGAGAAGAATAATGGTAGGCCGAGGACAAGTCCTGTTCCAAGACCTGGCTCTAGACCAGGTGTTAAGAAGCGGTGGACATGCTTCTGAGAGAATGTATGTGTGTGTGTGTGTGTGTGTGTGTGTGTGTGCGACGATGGTTCAACACCACCACTGGCGACCGACTAAAAGCAGTTTCCTTGAAGTTTGACGCAGCGACGACGACGACATTTTGGTATTTTCTTCTATTTTGCGCGCAGCATTTGATATCAAGGCGTTTGATTATCACGATACCCACGGCATTTGTTTTGCGTGCGAGTTTATCTATTTTTTGAGGGTTTTTGGGAAGGAGTCACTGAGAGAGAGAATGCATTATACCAATATGTACATAGAGTAGAATGGTTGTTTAATTTATATTTTTACACTGCAACGAAATGGTTTTCACTGTGCCATGTTGGTGGAGATAAACTGCCTTGGGCATTGCGAAAGTATGTCCGAACTGTTGCGCCTGTCGCACACGGGTGCAATAATGTTGGAAAAGACTGGCACATGGATTCGTTGGTCAGTCATTGGGCGATAGGACCGGGCCATGTGGGCGTGATCTCGACGCATGCTCGGACAACGGTATGATGTTTAAAGTGAATGATTTGTGACGGTCTCAGGATACGGTAGGCTTCGTGTTGTCCAAACGACAGCTGTTTGCTTACAGTTGTTCATGGCATGGGAAGAGAGAGAGAGAGAGAGAGAGAGAACAAGACATACGTCACATCCAACTGCACGAAGTCGAACCACGGGCAAGGGCGAGCAATAACGATATATGAGAGAATTAGAACCTTGAAACGCCATGATAGCCCCTGTGCATTATTCTCATCTGATCTATAAACTTATAACTTGGCCTCCTCCTTGACGCTGCCGATCTTGAGTTTGGGCGCGTACTTCTTGAGCACGCTTTCGTTGTGGTACTATAAGTTATATTGTCAGCTCCTGTCACTTGTTTCTCTTCTATTCTTCCTTTCATCCATCGTTCCTTTCTTCTCGTCCTTGTTTTCTACACCTCTCAACGTGCACACTACGAAAAGAACGTACCTTCCAAAACTGCTTGCTAGCATCCTTTCCACCCACTCTCTTCAGGATCTTAGCACCACCAGGGTGCTCATCGACAAAAGTATCCATCTTATACACGTCATTGTCGACTATTATGTACAGTCCCTTCTCGACTGTGTTGTGCTCGGCGACTTGCTTCGTGGTGAGGGATTCGGACATGATTGCGGTGTGGTGTTCGTGGCGCGTGGCGGCTATTGAAGGTCGGATACGTCGGCGTTTGACTGGCGCGCGGTACAGGTCGCAATGGGCGCGTCTAAGAAGGAATAGAGCTTGGTGGAGCTGAGACTGGGTGGAGGAGGTAGTGGAGGGATGGGTATCAAGAGCTGCGGATGGGACACTTCTGGGGCGCGGATCTGGGGGTATCTTAAGGCAAGTGTTGCGGCGGCTCGGGAGTGAAACGTTGACAGGGTGTGGAGATGTTTAGGCATGCCGAGGTTGATGGCATGCGCTAACGCGAAGCGGAGTCATCGGATTCGCGGGGGTCGTGATTGGTTTACTCATCTATACCTATCCTCTTCTTTTGGGGCATGGATTTTGCGCGATCTTGCGATATTCGGGTTTCCACGATCAGCGGACAGTGGGCAGTTGCCCAAGCTGATTGATGGACATGCGCTTTCCAACTCTAGTACCCGCGGCCTCCTTGCACCACCTGTTAGGGAGTCACCCTTGGAATTCCTGGACACATTACACAGCAACCCTTTTGTTCTTGGAACGCAACTCACACTCATCTTTCACAATCCGTATCTCGTTACAGCAAAAAGTCACAGAACCCTTTTTGCGGTCTATGCGTAAGATGGTTGATTAGTCATATATGAGGCGGTTATTGTTGGAAGGAACTATCTCATGATTCCGCACTAGTGCGCTAGCATGTAGTTGCAACTACCATATATGTCAATCGATCACTTCTTTACTCTCAACCGATACTGCCCGCAGGAAGCGAGAAGAGGAAAGACCTCGGAAGTTAAAAGCGCTACCTTGCGTTCTCGCATTGACACCCTCTACCAAGGAAAGATCAGAGCGATGAGGAGAGTAGAAGGAAACATCCATAGCATACGGGTATAGCGAGAAGAATAAGATGAATCGAATACGATAGTCAAATGCCGCCTCTGACTCCCAGAAGTGATGAATGAGAAAAGAGAACAAGGAGCTACCTAACAGTGGGTATAACACGAAAAGAGTGGAGGTAAATACTTTTAGATGGAATCCGTCTTAGCAAAACTTATTGGGCCTCTTGCATGTTGCATCAAACATTTGGACCCAACAAAAGAGTAAGAGGTATGTGATGGCACGTGTTGCAGCTTTCTCCTAACCTAGAAGCTAAACCTCATCTCTGATGTCTACCGCTCTAGCCAAGAGACTGCGCAGCAGAAAACCCCGCCCTTTCTCTTCCTTCCTCTATTCTTCTCATTTTACTCTAAATCTACCAAATATTTATAAAACTTAAAACGCAATTTAAGTGGCACCATGTCTCGTCCCCTTCACTCTCCTCTAAGTTCAAAAGTGCATGACAGGATGTACATGTCTCCGTCTCTTCTCGCCTCCCCCAACTCACCCGAACTATTACGAGAACGAAAAGATCTTACTTGTACCTAATGTCTCTTCTCTTCTGCTTTCGAGTTAGTGTTAAAGAAAAAAAGCCCGCAAATACTGTGGCATGTCTTTTCTTCTGCCTTCTCCCCTCCCGACTCGCCTGAACTATCAGGAGGACAAGAAGTTCGACTTATACCTCATGCCTCCTCGCCTCCGCCTTCCTCTTATAAAACCACCATTCATACCATCATGTCTTCTCTTCCGCTTCTCCCAATTCAACAAAACTACGCGAAATAGGAAGATCGACTTCTACACCCTATCTCTTCTCCTCCACTCCTCTCTTTTCAAAAAAAAAAAAGAAAAGCCTGGGCTTTGCATGTCTGTCAAACGACAGGGCTTGGCATAGCTATATACCCCAGTGGGGTCCCCTGTACCTAGTCCTTAGCCTTTAGCTTATGCATACATCTACGATCTATCCACCTCTTGTCACAATGTCTCTCTTCCTCTCCCAACTCAACCAAGATGCAAGAAAATGAGAAGCTCGACTTCTACCTTATGTCTCTCCCTATTTCTTCTCTCTCCGTTCGAAACAAGCATGAAATAAAAACGCTCTGATTCAATGGCTATGTGGTCTAAAAGTCAAGGCACGGAACGCATGTGTAGCGAGAAGAGAAGGAGACGTCAAAACACATAACGGGGACTGCCATGTGTGGGAAGCTTCTTCCGGGTTGGAAAGAGCCAAAAGATGGAAAGACGGTGAGATGTTGGCGTATGTACTTGACTGAGAGGCATGATCACCTTTTCCTCCGCTACCATTACCTTTTGCGAAAACCAAAATAGGACCAAAAACAACGGGCAGACTCTTGATGTCTGCCGTCCTCTTCGCTGCCGAAAAAACATGTCAAAGATCTTTCGCCGTCATGTCATGTTTTCTTGTGTCTTTGCTGCGAGATAATCATGTCCACATCAAGCGCCGGAAGATAACATCACGAGCGCCCCTCATGCACAAAATTCAACGTTACTCCATTTGCATTTCACCATCTAAAGGGGGGAATCATAAGTGTTTACCGAGTCTGACTCGCATCTCGTCATAGAAAATCGTGTTCCTCGGATTGACGTGTGTACCGCTCGAAGAAAAAAGGAAAAGAAGTAGAACGCCTCGAAAACGCCTGTATCTCTTCCGTACATGTCGCAGTGGTTCCCTTCCATCAATAGCCTAGTACGGGCTGTTTACAATCTCGTTCCTACCGAGATAGCTTCCGCGTACTCCGCTCCTCCTCCCAGCTCCGACACGAGTCGGCATCGCGATACTCTCCCTGGTAGGTCGTTGCAACGCCCGCTTAGCGACCATGTCGACCTCATTCGGCAGAGCCACAATCAAATTCTTATCGGATCCGAACTTGAAGTTGTCGGCCTTGACCTCTTCAGCATAGCGCTTGATATTGTAAGGATCCTTGCGGTTAGCCAGGACTTTCTTCATGCTCCATGTGATGATAAAGGGACCGGTAGCAGTAATGATGGTGGTCTCCTTGTCATCGAGGCCTGTGTTGAAGCGTGCGGTAGTGAATGAGATGGGTGCTTTGGTTTCGTGTTGGAACTGGGCGACGTGGGCAGGTGTGAGGGCAAGACGGCGAGGTTGGGGCTTGTCGTCTTTGGCGAAAGACTTTTCGAAGCCGAGTTTTCCGTCGTTCTTGCCACCCTTCTGAAGTGCGTCGATGAGGAGGAGGTAAGTTCGTGTGGTAGCGAGGACCCAGCGACCATCTGCCGAGACGTCCATGCCGATGATGGGGTCACCCAGCGCGGGTATGAGAGTCTTGGCATTGATACCAAGTCTATCGAAGAGACGAATGTCTCCCTTCTCGGAAGCTACGGCGATATGGCCCTTCTCTGTCGTTGCAGCAGCGGAGAATGCATTCTTGGTGGCATATTGCTTGAGCTGATCATCGACGAGCTTGTTGCCAGCCAGACGAGGATCGACGCGGTAGAGAGCGTTGTCGGAGAGACCTAGGAAGGTCTGCTCGCCACTCATTTGAGCAAATTTCTAGGAGTTGTTAGTACAAGATAGAATTTCACTAGAGCGAATTTACATACGTTTTCAGGTGCGAAGACCTTGACTGGGATGTCGTCATGCACCTTCCACTCATCAACAACCGTACCAGTCTCAAGGTCCATCCGGTAAAGATTGTTGGGGTTCTCCATGTTCTGCAGAATCATATCCCGATCCTGCTGATGAAGCATGACCTTGTTGGGGTTGAAGGCCTTGCCGCCCGGTGTTTTGATGTTGGAGATGGTGGTGGAGAACTGCAGCTGGTTTTCGGGTGTATGTTTGAAAACACCAATCTTGTTACCACGCACAACAAAGGACCTGTCATGCTTGTAGCCAACAGCCAGTTGTGAGTTCTGGTCGCCATCCTTGGGGCCAGTCTCCACATCCTCTTCAGACTCATCCGAGTCGTAATGTTCGCTACGCTGCTCGTTGGTGTCCTCGAAGTCTTCCTCTTCTTCCTCTTCCTCCTCCTGTTCTTCGTCTGGCGCGTCTTCCATGGTCAGATCCTGGAATGCTTCCAGAACGTACTCGCGGTCAGTATCCTTGGCCTTGCCCCACTTAACCTTGTTCAAGTGCTCCCAGAGTGCCTGCATGACACCTTGCTGGATGTTCTCTAGCTCGTCCTGATCGTTGAACTTTAGAAGCCATGAGTATGCAGAGCCGTCGTCTAGGTAGTGATTGAAGATGAAGGACTTGTATTCATAGTTGAAGACTGGGTTTATGTCCTCCACGATGGGCTGTCCGAGCCATTCGCGCTCCTCACCGACGATATGTAGCCAGTAGTTCCAGTCGCCAATCTCCGTCACAGTGACGTTGACCTTGCTATCCTGCTTCATAAAAGTACCGGACGGAAAGTCGAACAGATGGAGCTCTGCATCGCCCTCGACCAAGGTCTCAAGGGCCTGTGGTTGTGCGGCGGATGGAGGCGCGGCGGTAGCGTCTTCCTGCTCCAGGACGGCGCCCTTGCCTGCAACCTTCTTCGCCATTTTCTCCTTTGTGGTGTTCGGAAAGAGCTCTTCCGTGGTCGGGGGTTCGATGGGTTGAGCGAAGGTCGTCGAGCTTCTGGGGCTGGTGACAGGGCTTGCTTCGGGAATGGGCTCTTCGTAGTAGGCTAGAGCAGCAAGGTCGTCTTCGGTCGCGTGTTCGTGGCTTCGCCTAAATTTCCTCTCGTACTGGCACTGCAGGGCCACGCGCTCGAAGAGGGCAGCGGTCTCTGGCTTGACCGACGGGTCACACACAAACTCCCAGAGGTCGTCGACGTCACCGCTGAGGTCGCGCCAGGCAAAGATCTTCTCGCCGGTGGAGCGAACGTCGTCGCGAAACTGGAGATCCTCGTCGAGGAGGAAAGTCTTCTCGTCCTTGTCGCCGGCTAGCGCTTCGAGTGCAGCGTCTTCGTTCTCCTCTGCGAGCAGGTCCTCCTCGCCTTCTTCGTATGCGCGTTGGATGACAAGCTGATACTGGAAATCTTGGCCAGTCCGACGGATGGTAGCGGCGGCGTCTTTGAAAATGAGCTCCGAATAGCCCTTGACGGAGCGGGGTCGGACAAGGTACAGCTGGCCTTGGGAGATTTCTACGATGGTTTCCTTGGAGCTATCACCAAAGACAAATTTACTCACTGGTGGTACGGGTTAGTGTCGTCGCAGCAACGGTGGGGGAGGGGCATGCGCGGACGCGCTGGCGAGGGTCAGGCAAACAAAGCTACACTTACGGTTCCGGAGCATGAACATGGCGAGAGCGGTTAAGTGGCCGTGGGATCAGGAGCTAAGCCGTTATTTGACCCTACAAAGAATGCGCGTCGAAGGCCATCTAGATAGAAGCTAGGGTTTGTCTACGAGGCAGAGGCGTGCAATCGTTATGACGACCAGGGTCCTGCAGGCAATCGCTCGCTTAACCCACGTCATGCCCGCCTAGCCCCAGTAAGCAGGGAATCTTGCTTTAGCACACCAGGCAGTCAAGTAACAGAGCATCAATCCATATTGTTGGTTTTCATTATCTTGTTCAACAAGAACCTAGTCGTGGACTTGCGTTTCCCCTAAGCCCAGCATTACTTTTCCCCCAATTCACACTCCGACTCCGAAAGACACTATTCGCACATGGACAAACCCTTCGTTTGCCCTCGAAAATTTCATCAAGTTGACTGTGATCGCGTGGTGATAAAGAAAAATAAAAATTGGGAGCCGAGATCACTCCGAATGTCCATCGCTTGCTGCCCTGAGCTTTGCCATCCCAGAGTCTGTTTGGGTATCATGAAATCGCTTTTGCTAGCAAATCCATCTCTGTCCGTATTCTCCTCCTCATGGTGACTTCTGCGCACCCCATACAATGCTCTCCATGAGCGCGTATGGCGAGGAATCCAGATCCAATCCGAGTAGTGGAGACTGCGAAAACATGTTGTCGGCGTCACCATTCAGTGCATTGTTAATGTCCTGCGCCGTGAATACATGCATGGTGGGCGAGGCTTGTGAGCCTGTCTCGCTCGCCTTTCGCGTATGCGTCGATGTGATCCTAAGCAATCGCTCAAGCGCCGAAACAGACCGTGTGATGGGCGTCGCAAGCTCGGCAGGATCAACGTCCTTGGTGACATCAGTGAGCACCTGTATTACGTTTTGCAAAAGACCTCGCGCGCGTTCGTTGCGGTTGTGCTCGCCGAGGATTCCAAGTAGGAGAGCAGAGCTCAATGAGCGGTGCACAGCCGACCAAGAACGGGTAGCGAAGGGCGTCATGTTTTGCAGGCCAAGGAAGGCCTCGACGGTATTGGTAAGGCTGTCGATGCATGTCTTGCGCAGCGTCTTGGAAAGATCCAGATTGACAGTGGCCGGACTGATGGCTGGTCGACAGAGCTCAGACGTGACATATGAAATGTGGAGGTAAAGTGCCCAATGTTCCAGCTGGTCGCGCATCGACCGACATCTCCTGGAGTCTTTGAGGTAGTCTGCCGCATCTATCATGATTTCCTGGAGCTCGTTACGGTGCTCGGTGATCCTAATCAGCGCATCATGCGAGTTCTGTGGCCGTTGACGCTCGCGTACAATATCGAGACCGACTTTGCACAGGCGATACATGCTTTCGACATATGTCCTTGTCCCTGGCGCGGTGTGCTGGCTCATTGGCACCGTGTGATCAATCGTGGTAGTAGATGAGGCACGGTCATACGAAACGGAAAGTAGCGAATCTTGCCAAAGTAATGCCCACCATGTCTTGCTCCGAACGACCTTTTGCTGCACTGGTGTTGACGGCGGGCATTGTCTATGTAGCCCCAGCGTCTGCGAAAGACGCACAGTCAGTCCCATTAGACTCCAAGCGACTCCAGCGTTCATGTTGTTCGAGATGACGTTTCCGAGGATGAGCAGCGTTTGTATGTTTTCAATGTTCGCGTGGGACAGAAAGTTGGTGAAGCGTAAGCACTCGAAGCTGCAGCAGACGTAGACCTGCGAAGTCAATTCTCGTTCTCTTCTCGAAAGGCCGGAACATTGGCATCCTGAAGCTAGTATCGCAAAGACGAGGCCTATCCAGTGAAAGTCTTTGCCGTGTATTTGCTGATCTGTTATGCCGTTGGTGCCGTGTGAGCTTGCGCGATTGATCAGGAAGAGCAGAAGGTCGGATTCGATGGCTTCGATGTCGGCAACGGCGGGGTAGACGGCGTGGGCAGTTTCGCGATAGCTCCGAAAGAAGCTGAGACATTCAGAGTCGCTCGGAAGGGCGTTTGCTAGTTCCTGGGCGCGTAGTATCGAACCGTGAGGAAGTCCCCATAAGTCAACAAATGGGTATGTGGCACTCTCGTTGTCCAAGCCGAATATCGGCAGCATGCTCTTTTTGCCCAATAGATCCTGTACTCCTGGCGCCCATTGCGTATCGCCCCTTCCCAAGGCCATGACGAGTGCTGGAACCGAGCTGGGACCGATGTGTATTGTTTGGCCGGTGATGTCGTTGCGCGTGTGTATCCCCTGGGTGCGGACATGGCTCTGCTCGCCGTCCATGGGCGCTGCCGCTGCCAAGGGTGTGTTTCCAGATGCATCTGCTGGTGAGAAGCCATTCATAGGCGGTGGTATCTCTGCGACACTGCCCACGGCGTTTTTGAGGTCACTGAGCGACTTCTCCGCCTGCTGCAGCTTGCCACAGATGCGCTCCCAGTCCTGCCATTGTCAGCATACGTCCATCCTTGCCCGTAACTATATGCGCACCTCTCGTGGCAGCGTGACAGTCCCGCCATGGATGTGGACAAGGCCATTGGAAAAGTCCTGTCCGTGGTTCTGTCCGACGCCCAGGTTGATTCGTTTCGCAGGCGGATGCGACTCGCTCGGCGGGTGGTAGGTACATAATTCGGGATGTTCGCGAACGACACACGTCTTACAGGGCACGTTCTGGTCGCATTTTACTTTGCGCTGTCGACACGGATAGCAGGCCTATGTGGTAGCAAAAAAAGGTCAGCGCATGTCCGTGGGGCCGTACTTCTACCAGACCAGAATGCGCCGGGTGAGATGGCCCAATTCGGCAAACCAGAGAGGCCGTCTCCCTCGCACTCGGCGTGCTACTGGCGGGCGGCCCTCGCGACGTCGTCTTGCCCATTGCCGTAAACATGACGCATGCAAATAGCGTACCTTGTACTCTCTCGCTTTCCGCTTCCGTCTCAGGATCTCGTCGACGTCGGCTCGCGGCGGCGTGTCCTGCGCATAACCATTTCCATTGGGCGCGTGGGAATTGTGCTGCTCTTTCAGCTCGTCCATGGTCGAAGCTCGGGGGAAAGTCGTTGCCAGTCAAGATGGGCCGGATAGGCGCGCTTGGTGGAGTGGTTGTTCGGTCGGGCTTTCCGCTCGCTGAAGCCCCACTCCGGGCAACCATCAAGATCGCCGGCTGGCATCCGCACAGCTAATCACGCGACTTGACAGCTACCCTACCTAGGTACTAGCTCCCAAATTCCCCTAGCTTTTCCTCCCTGTCTTTTCACCACTAGGCACTCACGATTGTCCTCGCGTATGACATCACCAATACGCGCCTTCAATCCATCGAGCAATGAGTCGACGTCCTGCTGCACGAGCAACTGCGACAATCTCTGGTCATCGGGAAGCGGAGAATTGATTGATTGAGGCATCGATTGATTAGAGATGATTACAGGGTACTATATGTGCATAACAGCGCTATATCCGGATCCGCACTCCTCCCAACGCCTCATTCCACATTAGATGATTCTAGGCCTCACAAACGCCATAGAATGCATTGCCCGAAACTCAGTTGCACGTCATCACGTGACGCGTCCTCGTCCATCCACCGCTATACGACCTGCTTCTCGTCCTTGGCCTCCGTCTCCTCACTATAAGCGTAGTGGGAGCGTGCTCGGATCCTCGCACCGTACAAGTAAAAGACGAAAGGAATCGCACAGCAAGCCAGACCAATGAAGGCTAATAGAGAGCTGGCCCACTGGTCACCTAGCCTCGCGTACATCTGATTCGTGAAAAGCACGGCCCCTGCACCCCAAAAACTGCGGAGGAATGTCTTCGCAGCCAGCGCAGACGCCGCTTGATGCTGGTAACTGTCCACCAAATAATTGTTTGCCGAGTTGTACAGGAAGATGAAGCCGAAGCCTACTGAGCCGCCTCCAAAAGCTGGTCCCGCCCAGTGCGTCTCTTTTTGGCTAGTCCAAGCGAAGATGAAGACACCGATTGGAATAAACCAACATGAGCACATCATGGGAACCAGGCGAGCTTCCGCTGGAGGGTGGCCATTGTGCTTTTCTGAAAGTTTGAGGTAGTGTTTGTTCACAAGAGGCGCGCATGCAGCTGAGAGCAAAACACCGCAGATCAAGGGGATAAACATGAGACCGGTGGACCCTGCGCTCCATCCCTTGCCCTTTTGATAGACGATGGGATATGCGACGAAGAACATGTACAGAAGACCGTACAAGACCGACATGTATACCGAGATGAGGAAGACGATGGGTTCGCGGAAGAGCAACTGGAATGGTCGCAGAAGGAATAGCTGGAGGCGCTGGCTGAAAGGGCGCATATCGAGATCCTGTTCAGTAACAAACTTGTCGTCCCCAGTCTCTTTGCGCATCTTCTGTGCCCTCTTCGCAAGGATCGTGGGCGCGTAAGTCTCCGGAACAGTAAAAGTGATCAAGAACCACACGATACCGGACAGGATGAGCTGTATCCAGTACAGCCATCTCCAGCCACCAGCCTGGCTCAGATAGCCGCCTACCAGCGGTCCTACACCAGGCCCAATGAATGGCGCTGCACTGAAAGCAGCCATAGGAACACCTCTCTCCTCCGATCTCCACATATCCGCAAGCGTACCTCCCACGAGCGTCATAGGCGCCGAGAACGCCACACCAGCGATAAACCGCGTAACCAGTAAAGTGCCGATGTTCTGCGCGACAGCACCAGGAATAGTAAAGATGACCGCAAGCGCCAGCGTAACAGCATAAACAGGCCGCCTTCCCCAGATCTCAGAAGCAGGCGCAAAGCACATTGGCCCCACCCCAAACCCTACGACAAAGAGCGTAATGGTAAGAAGCGAGACTTCCTCGCTCACGCCAAACGTCGCACTCACGCCTTCGAGATCCGCAGTGACGACGGCCGAGTTGAAGGCGACAACGAAACAAGTAATCGCAACGCACATTGTACACCACCACTTGTACGCCTTGCTCCAGTTCTTCGGGTTCTCCCTATCGTCAATGGTAAAAGTAACCAAGTCGTACTTTTCTACTTTGCCAGCTTTGGACCGCACTTCACGGAGCATCTGTCCGGAGATGGTTTCCTGGATATATTCGTCGAGGTTGGCATTGTTGGATAGTGTGCGCGTGGGTAGGTTGACAATGTCTTCCGTATTCGGTGCGTGGTGGAGAGGCTCTACGGTCGTTCGCTCCGAAGATGCGTCGGAGGGGTAGTGAGGGTATGACGGATCGTTGCCAAAATCCCGTGTGATGGGGTTGGGGTGTTGGATGCCTTCGGTGGCCATGATGCCGTGCGAGTTGGGGACCTCGAGGTCCTTGTATACCGGGTATCAAATCGTATGCTCGAAGGGAGAGAAGAGATGGAAGGGGAAATAGTCTGCTAGACAAATATCCTCCCCCGATATCCAAAGATGATGAATCGTATCTCAGAGCGTATCGACAGTGCAATGGAGAAACACTGTGCTAAAGTTGCAAGCAAAAGTCGCGATGATGTCTTCAACCCCAATTCCCGCATCCCTCCCCTCCCTATATATACTTATCCATCCCTCTCCAACCAACGCCCTCGTACGACCCCCAGTTCAAATCCTTCACCCAAAAACCTCAATGATACATGCATATGAGCGGAAATCTCTCGGGCCTTGGCATTCTTCATCATTGTTGGTCAGGCACATGTTCGTGATCGACGGTGAAAATGAACGCTAAACCCGGTACGGGATAGTCTAGATAATAAGCATTGGAATCCGAGCGAAATCCGACGAGGCGCGTTATTCTACAAAATCACGCTTTTTATCAATGAAACATGGGATAAGAGAGGTGGCACGACCCGCTGTTCATCTCGAAGCGCAAGGAGAAGGTTGGTTGGTGAGATAGTCGGGTCGAGGGATGAAGAGGCCAGAGAGAGTGGATGCAGATGATGCAAGTGTTTGACGTCAATGTAAAGAAAATGCGGATGAACAACGCATTTACCCTTTCTATCTAATTCATCATCATATGCTCCAGGCAAGCTACACTAGCACCAGCTGCATTCTTTTTCCGGCCACCAAGGTAGTTTCCAGGCGTGGGTCGAGAACGGTCGATGATCACTGGGTCCACAAAGCAGCGGATTGCAGGTCTCTTTACTCCAGGGTCTTGATGAGGCCTCGCATGGCGTTTAAATCTCTGAGACGTGACACTATGCAGCTAGCTCGAACCAAAGCAGAAGTGGTGCGATATCGGCCGCGTGGTGCTCTGGGCTGACCAGTGCGTTGGTTACTTACTACCCATGCATCGCGACCTGGCAAGCTTGACATGTAAGAGTCAGATGAAGGGATGGAATGCGCGATAGCACAGGGAAAAGAAAGAGAGCGTTGGGACTCTTGTCCGGGTATGGGCTCATCCAACACATCCTGGCAGGCAAATTAGTACATGGGTATTGTTTGTTCGCGGTAGGAGCTCCGCAGTACTCAAACATCGTCTTTGTAGATGTATTTCTAGCTAAGCTGTAAGCGCTAATACCGCTCGCGTTCTTTCGAACGATCCATCAGCAGTACATCATCGCGGTCTGCGTGGCTAGCGGAGTCTTGGGTGTTGCTATTGACAATGCGTAGAACAATGTCGCCGTCGCTGTCTGAGTAAAGTGGGCGCACGTAGTTGAAGCAGTGCTTGATATAGCTTAGGTCTATGAAGAGAAATAGCGTATGAAGAAAGGTGTGACAGTGAGATGATTGAAAGAACTGGCAGGTGCACTACACGATGGCTACAGGAGTGAGGGGAGGCGCGCTGGTCGCAAATTAGACTAGCGTGTAATGATGGAGTCCATCCTCAGCTACTCTGTCCACCTGTTACGATAAAGGCTTTAACAAGTAGCCTATAACCGTGTTAAAGAACTTTTAGCAATTCATCAGAAGTGGGTAACCTCGAGATACTGAATTAGCACATGATGAAGAAGAAACATTGGGTACCCTTGGGCCATCCAAGGAACCAGACATGCAAATAATTACAACTATTCAAGACCCTTAACCCCTCGCTTGCCCATCGTCTACTCCGCCTGAACAAACACCGTACTCTCATCCGTCTTCTTCTCGCCCTCACTCTCACCCTCGGACCCAGCCTCGCCCTCCACCAAACTAGGCTGAACAACCTGCCTACCCTTCCACCCCTTCATCAGCTTCCCCAGCCTCTTCCTGATACCAAACTGCATCCAAAGTGGCATACCCCTCAGCCTAGGAAGTATTAACCACGACGTCTCGGGCAAAGTCAAAACCTGACTCTTTCCACTCAGGACCGCCTTGACAATGCCCTCGGCCACAGTCTCCGGGTACAAGACGCCCTTGGGATCGAAGCCTTCGAACAGTGCGGTGCGCGTGTAGCCCTGACACATGAGCACAGTACGCACCTTGGGCGCATTGTACGTAGCGACGAGTTCAGCAGAGAGACCCTCATGAAACGCCACGGCTGCGGCTTTGGAAGAGGCGTAGTCTACCATGGAGGGCGCGGTGACCCAGCCGGCAATCGAGGCGACAGTGACGATCATACCGTGGTTGTTTTCGATCATGCTGGGCAGGAATTGTTGCGTGAGGTAGTAGTGGGCGAAGGAGTTTACTTTGAAAGTAAGATTGATGTCCTTCTCCGTCGAGTCGAGGATGCTCTTGCCGCGCGCGACGCCCGCGTTGTTGATCAAGATGGTGGGGTTGCCGAGCGCAGCGCGGATGGAAGATGCAGCTGAGGCGATGGCGCTCGGGTTGGTGAGGTCGCATTTGAAGAAGCTGACGGAAGGGGGCGCTGGCAATCATTAGTATCCAGAAGCTAATATTGAATATACAGACATACCTTCGTACGTTAGGCCTTGTACATCCAGCACAGCGACCTTGATACCCTTCTCCGCAAGTAGATGCACTACCACCTTGCCGATACCATCGCTACCACCTGTCACAACGACAATCTCGTTGCTCCACACATACGTGTCGTTCTTCCAGTTGTTGATGGTCGCGTTGCTCAGCCAATTGCTGACCGTGTTGAGCAATCCCAGGCCGACCAATGTCTTCAGGTGCTTGAATGCCGAGGCATGTTCGGCAGCGAAGACATTCCCCTGCTGCGTGTAGCGCGCGGCGAGGATGAGGGGAAGCGTGAGCGCGGGATTGAATGCCGTCAGCTTGATAAGGTTGGCAAAGGTGTCGCGGGTAAACCCTATACAGCAGCGTCAGTCAGTATGTGCTCCAATTGACAAGTATTCACGCCATTCAAAGTCCTGAGAGATGCGTACCTTCACGCCCTATACTCCAATCGCTTCGAATTGGCATTGCGACAGGTTTCGATGCTGGGAAATAGGGCCGAGGGGGGAGGAAAAGGAGATGTCGTGTAAGCTGCGCTGATCGCAGCTATCCTTTAGGTCCTCACATAGCGTCGGTGCGGCCTTTAAGTCTTTACCCAAGACGGGAGGGAGCTGCTTCGAGTACTGTGCCACCGGGGTAGCAAGCGGGGTTGACTAGATCAGGGCTAATGGCACGGCACGATCGAGGAACAGCCGAGGAAGCGGGACTGCCGCGTGGTCGCGGCGCATGTGTCGCGCCTTCTCCACTTGGCGGGCAATCACGTTCGTGGGCAGCGCGATTGTTTTGGAGTGTAAAAATGACTACTATTATATGCGGTATCTTCAATCATAATAAAAACTAGAGTCGCTATCTGTGTGCTCCACGCAATGCTAGTAAGAAAAGTCCAAAATCAAACATAGGAAAAGTCG
Organism: Stemphylium vesicarium; assembly: GCA_004380135.1. NCBI lineage: Eukaryota > Fungi > Ascomycota > Dothideomycetes > Pleosporales > Pleosporaceae > Stemphylium > Stemphylium vesicarium. Next base: position 118,006 of record QXCR01000011.1, on the reverse strand, counting down.
TTCAGTAGTAATGTTATTCGACCCAAACGCCAAACAATAAGTCCACCTGCATCGTACCAAATAACAAAAGGAGAGTCGTTCGTCTCGTGCAATGCAACCATCTAGAACATGTTGCTTCCTGGCTGCTCATAGTCCATTATTGTGCTCTCAGGTGGAGCAACGCTCATCACGCGACTGGCGCGACTCGACCTGGAGTCTGGACGATTGATAGACATGGCGCCGCTCATTACCCTGACCACCTTCTTACTCTTTGATCCTTGCACCAGAACCTGCGCAGGACATACCACAATCTCGTCCTCGCCTTCTCCAAAATCGTCGCCCTTCTTGACGACAAGCGGGAAGAGCACGATCTTGACTATCGCACCACGTGCCTGGAGTTCGTCGTTTGAAGTCGTCTCCCCTGATCGCTCATTCATGAGGGAGGCATTGAACGTGACCTTCGCGATGAGATCACCGTTGGTGTCGTACTCTGGCTGCAGTGGTGGGAGCATGATGTACTCTGCTCGCTGGGTGCGCATCTCGATTGAGAGCTCAACAGCTAGTCGCATGACGTTGCGCAGCGACTCCTGGATCTGCCGTTGCAGATGTGATGGTGGCGGAAGAAGCGTCGAGAGTGTGCTGTAGATCTCGTGCACTACAGCCTCTGTGTCTTGGGCGCGCTGCTGCATGAATGGCTCCCTCCTCGCAAGGAGGGTGAGTGTAATAGCTCGCCATTGAGCTACAGCGCGCGGTGGGCCAACTTCCGACAAAGTCTTCTCCAATGCTTTGAGTTTCTGTCGCTGTTCTCTGTCCATACCGAACAGGTATCTGGTGAACACGTACTCCCAGATCATCGTCATCACAACCGACATGAAAACGTCTCGTCGCTTGACACGGTCCGCAAGAAGTGCGTCGACATCCGAGCCATCGAGGACAGCATTGTCTAGACGGGTGTCGATCTTCTGGCGGGTCGACTGATCCAACCTGGTATCGCCCGAGATCTCCGACGAGAGACGACAGGCGCGAGTATCCGAGAACTTGGAGAATCGCAGCACCCATCCTTGGACATGTTGGCAAAGCTGCTGGCATGCGCTATCGAAATAGTCCTCATCGCGAACAGTGAGGAAGCTTTCGCTGGGCTTCTTGGAAGCCAGGATCTGCTTCTGGAGGTTCTTGATCTGTTCGCGTGCAGCAGCGAGCTCTGCGTTCAAGCGATCGATCTCGGCGTTGCGCTCATCAAGCGCTTCACCAACTTCGTCGCGGACCGCGTCCGCTAGACCTTGCTGCATGCGAGTGTGCTGCTGGCGAAGATCTTCCAGCTCTCGTTGCGAGGTCTGCCATTGCTCCTGAACCATCTGTCCTTCGGATTGGAGATGCGCATATCTTTCATTGGCGTCATTGATAAGATTGCGATTTTCTGACTGTAGTTGCGCATATCGTGCATTGGCTTCTTCGATGAGGTCGCGATTCTCGGCTTGAAGCTGGGCATACCGTGTGTTGGCATCGTTGGTGAGATTGCGGTTGGCATCGGTTAGAGTGTTGTTGAGTTCTTTTAAGCGCTGAATCTCTTCTTGTAATCGCTGCAGCGTATCCTTGAGTTGTGCAATATCGATATCCCTTTGATGGATCTGGCGGTCACGTGCTTCTACTTCTTCATGCACCAGCTGCTCGTCAACTTGGCGTTGATGTTGGGCAGCTTGGAGTGTCTCTTCAGCCCGAGCCTTGGCGAACTCGAGAGATTCATTCTGCGCAGCGAGCTGATCAAGTTGCGTCTGCAAATCCATGATCTGCATACTCTGGCGTTTGCGCACGCTCGGCGGGCGCGAGGGCGATATAGGCGAACCTTGAGCCTCGCCCCATGCTTCCTAGAAAAGACAATTAGCAACTGAGACAGCCGTCGCAACAATGTTTAGACTACTTACGAAGGTTTCAGCCATACTGGCCCGGCGACCTTTACCTTCGCCGCGGACAGGGTCGTAATTTGGTGCGCCTGCGAAGACTGATGACGTTCCAGCCGCAGCGCTGCTTGGGAGATTGGGTTGCGCACTGTTAGCGTCTTGCGCACTGGCCGCGCCAAGTCTGGAGGCCGATCTCAGGTCACCTGACGTTTGCCGATCCACCCGTCGCAGCGAGCGCGCGGAGTGGCTGCTCATAGAGCTAGAGGGCCGTTCTTGGTCTGGAGATCTGAATCTCGCAATGTTGCTCAAAGAACGTTGGCTCTGAACACTAGGCGACCGCTGCTCAGCCATGTACTGCTTCAACGGATCTGAGCTTGGAGATGAGCGAGGCATCTGGCGTGCGGGACTGAGAGTCATTGTGCGATCGATGCTCTCGTTGACTTGGTGCCATGGTGATTCTCTTGAAGGTGTGACCCGACCGCCCATACTCTCTGCTGGTATGCTTCGCCGCCCCGAGGGTGTTGGTGTGCGAGGCGGTGGTGATCTAAGACGCTCGGACAGCATCTTTGAGCTCTCACTGCGACGGGCTGACTTCATTGATCGATCCGGCTGCTCCATGTCGGTCGTTGATCGAGACTTCTTGTGGGTGACAGTGTCCTCTGGACTGGTTTCGGTGATTGACTCCAGCTGCGTGTTGCCAGGCGTGCTTGAGCGTTCGGGCCTGCTGGTTGGTGTCGCAGGCGGCGCACTCTTCTCGGCCGTCTTTTCGTTGGGATCACCGAAGATGGACTGGTATGGCTCTTTCTGCTTAAGTTCCTTAGTGGGTGAGGTGCGACCATGCTGCGATTCACTGCGTGTCTTCTTGGCTGCTCGCGATGACTCGCCCTTGTCTTTTGTCGGAGATTCAATCACCCTTTGATTGTCGTGAGCTGGGTTATGTGGTGGGACTGCAGGTGATGTGCCATAGGCACGCGTTGATGGCGAAGAGTCAAATAGGTAAGAAGTCCGCTCCTTCGTTGCCATCTCAGTGCTTGGGGTCGAAGCTCCAGGGTATGTTGCATGTTCTGGCAACGCTGGACTGTCTCCCATATCTTGATCGCTTGCGATTGCACGAGATGGCGAGCCCAGCGGCGTCTTCTGCTCCTTCGAACGTTGCTTGACCTTTTTGGCCAAGGTCTCTTTTGATGGCTCTCGCTCTGTAGTTGCCGGTGATGTTGTCCTTTCGGCCGCAAGCTTGAGCTCTCGTGAAGACTCCAGCCTGTGGAGGCGCTTCTCGTCCGGCCGTTCTTCGTCGAACGACACCGGATGTGTTCTGCGTTTGTGATGTTCTTGAGCTGTGGATGATGTCTCAATCGGTGCTTCTCGGTTCTTGACCTGTTCCATTTCCTCCTCAGCCTTCTCCTTTCCTTTCCTGCTTTTCTTGACCTTCTTTTCTGGCGACGGAGCCCATGAATCCATATCCCTCTCTTTCTCCAACTCTTTCTTACGTGACTCCTCCTTTGACGATAGTGAGCTTTCCTCCTTCTGCACGACCTGTGGAAACGGGTACTCCTCGGGCTCCCCAGCAGTCAGCGATCGTGGCTCCTGATCAAATGTGACTGGTAGGCTGGCAAGGTCTTCTTTGATGCCCTCCCGCCTCGCCTTCTCCCTCTTCACCTTCTTGTCTTCCTTTCTTGATTCTGCACCCTTCGTCTCGTGGCTTTCTTCGTCTTTCGTCTTCTGATATGTCTGGCGATCTGAGAGAATTGGAGCTTCTTTTGTCGCAACAGGCAAGGTCTGGTCAGATTGAGCTTCGCGGACTGTGGAGTCAGCTGAAGTCTCAACAGCAAGAGACACTGGCAGAGTCTCAATCGCCGGAGTTCTTGCAGCTGCATACTCAACACTGTCCTGCGAAAGCGGAGCCTGTTCGGTATCCTTCTTTGGCTTCTTGCTTCGCTTCGCTGGCGCAATCGAAGTCTCCCCCTCTACCGCAGTTAGAGTCGTCTCTACTGGCGTCCCTGGTAAAGGCTTTCGCTTCTTGTTGCTCTTGTTCCTTCTCAGAGACGAAGAACCAGCCAGCTCGTCAGGATCAGCCTCCTCAAGTACACCAGGAGGCGATTTTCTTGTTGCGAAAGCTGGGTCGTTAAGAATATCTAGTGGATCGAAAGAAGCAGCACCTGTAGATCCCATAGCTACTTCAATTGGCGGCAGGACATCAGGCTCGACGGGGCGAGTTGGCCGGGCGTTGGGCGAACCAGAGACCGATGACGAGCGGCTCATACTCCCGAGTCGAGATCTGCTCGCCCTTTCCTTAGCAGCAGTTACATCATCGTCTGGAGCGATGTCGTGGTTGCTTGAGATGGAGTTCGAGCGATGAAATGACTTGTCGTTGATCACATAGCCAGGATCAAAGCCAGACTCTTGCAAACTGGCAGCGACTGTAGCAGCGAAATCAATCTCTCTTGCTGGTGATTTTGAGTCCGATCGCCCTGGTGAACCTAGACCCAGCTGGCTCCGGGACATGACTCGGGACAAGTGTCGTTTTTCGGGCGAAAGACTGCGCTTCTCGGGAGAAGGAGGGAGTATGGGAGTAATTGACCGAGATTGGTTTTCGTACTGCTCGGCGAGGTTCTTGACGCTCCCAGACCCTTCTCTGCGCAAGTCCCGCTCAGCAGAGGGGCCTTCTTGAGCTTCGCCGCGCTCAAACAACGCTGCCAGTTTGTGCTTTTTGGATGACTTCTTCTGAAGCGCTGGTGATTGGGCAGGCTCGGAAGCTTGAGCAGATGCGTGAGAGGGCACAGCCGGAGGAGCCATGCTAGTAGGTTGGCTCATCTTGAACGGATCGTATGGTAGTGCAATGCTATGCTTCTGTGCAGGCTGAATGGTAGGCTCGCGCTCCGATGCTGGTTCTACGCCTTGCGACTTGCGCTGCTTCTTCATCTTGATGGGAGTAACTTCAGGTTCTAACTCAGGTGCTGGCGCGGCTATGTTGAGGTTCTCGGTGGCATTTTCGGATACGGTGGACGTCTCTGGCTGTTCAATAAAAATCTGGGGTGAAGAGCGTCGGTCATCGAAGTTCTTGGGTGATTCCCGCGCTTGCGCCTCTCCTTCGCGAGTGGTCTCTGATGGCGCAGGTACCGCGACCAGCTCAGATGTGCTTGCTTTGGGCAAAGTCGCTGGGTGGATACTAGCAGACTTTGACTTTCGGGTCTCCTTTTTGGTCTTCTTCTGAGTAGCTTCAGCTTCGGGTGTCGTCTCAGTAGATGGAGTGTCAACGATCACAGGCTGCAGTAGCTCCGTTGGCTGCTCTTTGGTCATGACATCGGTGATCACCACGTCCTCAGACTTTGAAGGCTGCGCCACGTCGGTCACCTCATCCTGCCTCTTCTCTTTCTTGCTCTGTTTGCGTTCCGGAGGAGAGAAAGTCGGTTCTGGCTTTTGGGTAGAAGTGGGGCCTTGAGCTGGAACAGCTTCCGATTTAGGCTCAGTAGGGATCACCTCTGGCTTTGTAGACAGTCGCCGTTCCATTGTTGGCTGCGACTCAACGGTCTCTTCCGTCACTGTTGTCACATCTTGCGAAGGTACCTTTGCGAGAGGGACATCTTGAAGGCCCCGCGACTCGCTGGGAAGTACTGGAAGCTCACTCTGGATATCTGGCAATGCGCGCGATGCTTCTGTCACGACAGGTTCGCGTGTCTCGGATGATGGCGTTGGCTCAGGGACAGGCTCAGGAACAGGCTCAGGCTCCGCTACAGCAATGGCTTCTTGCTTAGCCCTCTTCTCTTCTTTCTTGTTGAGCTTGCGGGAAAGTGCGGGAGATTCTTCGACAGTCGTTATTTGCTGCTCAACGACTGTAGGCAGCACGGCTGGCTTGGCGGTTTCTTCTGCCACTGAAGGCATCGACGGCTCATTGACATCTCGTGTTGCCTCTTCTACTACAACGTGTGTCGCCTCTGCCTGATTGGTTTCAAAGGCTGGGTTGAGGATAGGCGATGTTGTGTGGTGCGCATCTTCTTGAGTAGGCTCGGTGGTGGGGGTAAGAGATTCTTCTAGCGCGGGCGCTGGCGTAGGTACAGCCACGTCGTAGCTAGGAAGAAATATTTCGCGAGTCTCAGTCGGAGTAGCTGGAATGATCGTCTCGAGGAGTACTGTTGAAGCGTCCTCTACCGAAGCTTCTTGCTTCGCTCTCTTCTTGTCTTTCTTGCTAAGTTCCGTCGGTATAGTGAACGGCTCCTTGGTGACCGTTTCTTGAACCTTTTCAGCAACAATGGAAGGAGGTACGATGTCGTCTTTAACCAATGCTTGAGAGTCAGATTGCGCCTCAGGGACGGCTGGAAAGCCTTCGGTCGGCTGCTGGTTGGCGGGCTCGTATGATTCTTTCACTGGCATGCCTGGCCCTGCAGACTCTCCCGCAGGCTCGTCCGCGCTTAGAGCAAGCTCCTTCGCCTTCCGGTTCCTCTCTTTCTTACTCAGCTTGCGAGAAGATGCATCGATCGGCGGTTGTTCTGTTTCCACAACAGGTATCTCGATGGCCTCTTTGGTCTCCGTGGCGGGCGTCTCCATAACAGGCTCTGTGACGGCGGGCTCCTCTTCAACAAGCTTCTCAGAAATAGGTTCATTCACAGTCTGTTTCTGCTCCACGGCACGTTCCTCAACCACCGCGGGCTCATCAATTAAAGGCGCAAGAGCAGACTTCTCAACAACCTCCTTCGTCTCAACCGCAGCCTGAGATTCAGCTGCAGGAGTCGTTGGTGTAGAGTCGGAGATGCTCTTGCTCTTTCTCGCCTTCTTCTTCTTGTTCTTCTCTGTGAGCTTCTTGACAGCGTCGAGGATAGAAGTGGATGCAACGGTGGGGGATTCCTCAACCTTCTTGCTTGGTGCAAGCTCAGCATCAAGTGCTTCGGAACGGACGCGAAGGTCGGTTGCTTCGTCTCGGATGACTTTGAGAGACGGCGAGAGCTCGGATGCGGGAACGACAGCCTGTTGAGTAGTTGGCTCAACATCTTGAGGCGCAGTCGAGGGTTCGATGGTCTTGTCGACAATGTCGCGAGAGGTTTCTTTCACTGGCACATCGCCCAAGCTCGGCAATGGTTCGCTTTGGGGTTCTTCCGCAGCTGGCGCACTTTCTGGTTGAGCGATGGGTTCGAAGGGAGTGAGGAAAACTTCGGGTTGGGTGGGTGCGGCCCCTGCCACAACAGGAGTCTGCACCTCGCTGCTGGGCATAGCTGGCGCAAGCCTCTTCTTCTGAACTTCTTCAGTCGCCGTTTTGCTCTTCTTGCTCTTCTTCTTGCCCTTCTTCGACATTGAAGGAGATAGTGGAGGCTCCGGATCTTGAGACTTCTGAAGCTCCTGCTCATCTCGCCGATCGATAGCTTCTGTCGCAGGCACATCGGGTGTATTGGCTGACGGCGCTTCGATGGTAGGCTCGTTGACGATGGGCTCGCAGGGAACGACTGGCTCAACAATGCTTTGCTGGGTGTCGATCTGCTCTGGGGTCTGACAAAGACTGTTGCTGGTCTCTTCAATCGTTTGTACTGGCTCGACAAGAGCTTCGGTTGGCGTAGCATCACTAGAAGCTGTGATGCTCTTCTTGTCTTTCTTCGGCTCTTTGGGTGGGGCAGTGTCCAGTACGACTTCACTCTCGTCTCTCTGAGTGTCCACAAGTGGTTGCGATTCGCTTGGCGTCTCAGTAACTCCGTGAGCCGGTAAGACCTGGACCTGATCAACTTCCATAGATTGACTAAGAGCTTCGACGACCTCTTCGATGGGTCGAACATCCGCGGTGGGTTGCTGAGGGAGGGTCTGCCCAACAAGCTCGGGCACGATTGGTGCTTGAGGTTGTTCTAAAGACTCAGGAGCGTGATAGCCGCCTGATGGGACATCGTTGGGTGACGCGCTCTCTGGTAGAACAGACACTTGTTCCTCGTGCGACGGGGTTGGCTCATCGGGCTGTTCTGGCTGAGCTGGAACATCGGCAGTGATGGGAAGAGGCTGCTTCTCGATCTGTGCGGGCTCGACTACTGTCTCCTTGACGCGGCTTTCTGTGTCTGGGACAGAGCTGATATTTTCCTGGAAGACGGGGAACGGCTGCGGTTGTGGCCCGCTGACAATGGTCTCTGCCTCCCGGGCTTGTGGTGCCTGTGCCTGCTCAGGAAGTTCGGAAGGTATGCTAGCGGGCTCGTCGGCTACGTCTAGAGCAGCTGACGGGCTCTTGCTCTTCTTATCTTTCTCCGCCTTCTTCGACTTTTTGGGAGCGGCATCTTCCAAGGCACTGTCTCGAGTTTGCACTTCGGCGGGTACTGCAGTGATATCTTTGATCGTCGGTTCTGGTAAGTCACGCGTAGCTTCAGGCTCGACCAAAGTCTCTTGGGCTGGTGACGATTCCACCGGAGTCGGTTGTTGAACTTGTTGAAATGAAGTGTTGACAAGATCGGATACCGTGAGAGGCTCTGTTGTGACTTGTTCGGTCAAAGGCGCAGCAACGGGCTCGATCACAGACTCGCTCTCGACGATGGGGGTATCATCAAGTGCAGCAGCCTGTTTCTGGGCTTTATTCTCTTCCTTTTTGCTTAACTTACGACCGAGTGTGGACTCTTCGATAGTAGCTTCTGGCTTGACTTCCTCCGTAGGCACCGTCTTCTCGACTTCAGTCGGTATCAAATTTTGCTCGTCGAGAACGGGCTCCGACTGAGGGAAGAGCGCTGGGGCAGCTTCTTCTAGCACTGTGGCAGGCTCCGGGATGGCCTCGGTCTCTTGGATCTTGGACTGCTCGTTGATGGCGGACTTGACAGGCTCCTGCACATCTACTACAGGCGTGGGAACGTCAACGGATGGCGTAGCGATGGCTTCCGATTTGGTCTCGGGTGGGACGTCGGCAATTGGCGTGGCAGCTTCTGACTTCTTGGCCTTCTTCTTGCTCTTCTTCTTCAATGCCGGAGGCGATGCCAGCTCATCCAAGGAAGGCTCAATGACTCGTGCAGGTAAAACGATCGCTTGTTCAGGCTCGATCTGGTGTTCTTCTTGGGTGATAGTCTCATGCTGAGAAGCAGCGCTAGATACGTCGGCCGCAGTCTCCTTGATAGGATGGCTAACGGTAGGCTCATCTACAATGGGGAGTTCCTCAAATCCGGTTGATGGCAGATCGTTGACTTGTGCAGCTTCGCGCGGCTGCTCAGCAATAGGCCCTTGTGGAGTATCGGGCAATACCACCGGCGAGTCCTGGACGACGGTTGTCTTTGAAGCGGATTCCTCGTTGAGAGTGGGTGCTGCAGGCGCATCATCCACAACAAGCGCTGGCTGAGGTGTAGATGGTGAAACTTCGTCCGCCGTAACTACCTTGTCGGCAGACTCGGTAGTGTCAAGCTCACGGTCCGTTTCGACTTGAGGGTCAGAAGCCGCTTCACTCACCGGAGTGGTCGTCTCCAAAGCCTTTGCCTTCTTAGCTTTCTTCTTGTCTTTCTTCGATAGAGATGCGGCGTCGAGCGAGGTCTCAGGCTCTACGCTGGGAAGAGGCAATGGCTCAGCTTCGGTGACGTTTACAGGCGTGGCCCCTGACGATGGCTCGGGGAGGATTGCTGGAGCAGGCTGATCTTCGGTCGTCTCAGCCGGCAGATTGATCACAGGTACTTCTGGAAATGTCTCGGAAACAACAGCTGCAGGCTCGCTTGTTACGTCTGCGACAGGCTGCGAGTCCTCTGGCTTAGACGACTCGGCGGGGTCTTCGATGGCAGGAATCTGCACAGTTTCAGACGGGGTGGGCTTAACAACCGCGCTGTCCGGGACTGTCGAAACCACCTCCTGTTGCGATGCAATAGCGCTGTCTTCAGTGGATGTTGATTCAAGCTTCGGCTCAGCCACCACATCATCAACTGGAGTAGGAACAACCTCATCCGGCTTCTGCTGAACACCAAAAGCCTCCACTGTCGGTGTCGCGCTGTCAGCTTGCTTCTTTGCCTTCTTTGCCTTTTTTGCCTTTTTCTTGTCTTTCTTAGAAGGCGCTGGGGCTGGAGGCTCTTCTGTGAGCGGCTGAGACTCGATAGAAGTCTCTAAAGAAGGCTGTGTTGCTTCCGGCTGCTCATTTGAGGTCTCTGGGGGAGATTGCGTTACTCCCGCTTGCTCAGGTGCGATCTCTCGAGACTCGGTAGATTTCTTTTGCTCAGCGACAGGCGAGACAGGTCGTACTACATCGTCGGGAGTTGATGGGAGCGGCTGTTCGATCACCGCAGGCTGGAGATCGGACACTGGAGTGACGGACGTGCCAGCGGCAGGCTGGATATCATCGACTTTGGGCGTTTGCTCTTGAGTGATCTCCTCAACAGTCTCGTGAGACACTTCAGGTTCAACGATTGGCTCTTGAGTCTGTATAGCGGGTTCTGACAAGATCTCATTCACCTGTTGTGGCTGTGCGTCCTGGATCTCGGGGAGGGCCTCAACTGGGGCAGCGATTTCAGACTGCCGCTTAGCCTTCTTGCTCTTCTTTTTGCTTTTCTTTGGAGAGCTAGGCTCCTCAATGACTGGTTCCGATGGTTGTTGGGCATCCAGAGGGGCAAAATAAGATGACTCAACGGCGTCTAGGCTGCGATTGGTGCCTTCCTCGGCGGACTTTGCAACGGCTACTTCATTGCCGACAATTGGCATTGACAAAGCAGCTTCTGGCTGTGCAGTCGCATCAATGCGCTCTTTGGTAACGACTGCCGGATCGCTCTCTTCAGCCTTCGTAGCTTCGGTGCTCGCAGTGACCTTGTCGACTGTTTCGGATTTGGGTGGTGGGACAACTACGTCACTCTCAACGCGAGCGACGTCTTCTGTAGGCTTGACATCCTCGACCGTACATCTCACCGGATGTTCGGCCTCTGGAGTGACTGTAGTCTTGCTGGGCTGTTCCTCGAAAACAAGCTCAGGCCTGGGCTCCAGGACGCTGTTATCTTGCGCTGGCTCGTCGGCGGCGGCGGCAGCGTCAGGCTTACTCTTCTCGCCCTCTTTCTTGGACGAACTGAATGTCTTTTCTTCGGCCTCTCCTGTAAGTCCAGTCGGGATCTCAGAAGGCTGCGTAACAGTTTCCTCTGAGACCGCTTTTGTCTCTTGTGAATCTGGAACTACCGACTGTGTAGAGTCGTCGACTACGACGGCGTTTTCCTCCTGAGATCCTGGCGGCAAGGCAAAAGGCTTTTCGGGCAGGGCTGGTTCGACCTGTGAAGTTGGCGTCGGCTCCTGAACAAGAGGGTCAGATGAAACCTGCAGAAGCTCCTCTCCAACAACTGATTCCCCTCTCTTCTCCTTGAGAGTCGTCTCCTCAGTCACAGTCTCGGCGTCTGCGACAACCATCGGCTCTTGCAACTGGCTCGATGCAGCTGGCCGATCAACATCCAGCGACTCCCCCTCCACACTCTCTGGTACCTCCTCTTGCACGCTCGTCGGCTCTTGCTTGCTAGGTCCAATGATACCCTCTTCTCCCTCCTCTTTCTCTTGCTTATCTTGCGCTATGTCCTTCTTTTCCTCCTCCTCCTCCTCCTCCACCACATCCTTTGAATCCTCCAAAACCTTCTCTGCCTCCTCAAAATGTCCAACTGCCTCCTGCACATCTTCAGTCTTCGCACTGGTATCAACAAGCTCATTCGCAAAAGTTTGGGGGTATGATGGCGGTGCCCCCGAGAAAGGTAGTTGGGTCTCCGAAAGTGTAGGAATCGACAGAGACGGCTGAGTATCAGAGTTGGCTGCCCCAGGCGTCTCATCCGCTAAAAAAGACTCACTCTTCTTAGCTTGCTTCTTCGCCTTCTTCTTACCCTTCTTGGACGAAGGGGGAGGCTCGTCGGGATCTTTGTCAGGTGGTTTAGGATCGCCCACGGACTCATCCGGCACGGTGCCAGTCGGAAATTGTACTTCGGTAGCCGATGGACCTGTAGTTGGCGCGTTGGTTGCAGTAGGCAGAGACTGCTCTTTTGCTAGCTTCGGTTCCTCAACTGGTCCGAAAGGCTGAAGTTCTCGACCAGCTGGTCTGAGATCAACAGTGGGCTCATTCATTGCTGGTAGTGCACTGGATCGCTCCTCAGCAGTGGCATCTTTCGATGCATCCTCGACAGAGCGCTCCGATTGAGATAGCTCACTTCCAGCGATGGAAGCACGCTTTGCCTTCTTCAACTTCTTCTTCGCAGTTTTGGACAGATTTGCCCACTCCGCTGACTCTGGGTCATCCTCTTGTTTGATCTTTGCTGAAGGAGCGGCAGTAGATGGATCCAATTGGACTGGAGCTTCAAACGTGAACACATCTGCTGCAGGTTCGGGTAGGGAAATTGAACTGGTCGGTTGCTCTTGTTCTGTAGGCGCATCCACGTTGATGGTGGTAGTCGGCTCCTTGGCTGCTTCGGTCGGTCGGTCGAGCACGGTGGAAGGCTCAGAAAGCTCAACTTTGGTGGCTGAGGCACGCTTGGCGGCCTTTCCCGCCTTGCTGTCTTTTTTGGAATGAGTAGAGTCCTCTGCGACCTGCACGGCAGGCTGTTCTACTATAGGGTCGACAAGTGCGGGTCCATCGGAAGAGGTCTGAGCAACGCTGACTTTCTCGGTCTCGGGTACGATAGCTGGTGTGGCAGGTACGCCCTTGGTCTCTTCCACAAGCTCTTTGATGGGCTCTTTGACCGGAGTTGAGGGGCGGGATGGCTCAGTTCCTGCGATAGAGCCGCGTTTAGCATTCTCGACCTCCTTCTTATCCTCCTTGTATAGTGGTGCGGGCTCTTCCGTGGCTGAAGTTATTGCGACAGGCTGTTCCTCAGCAGGCTTCGCTGTAGAGGCGGTTGTTGCGGCTTGTTCAGAAGCTACCACATCGGATGGCTCCTGTTCAATAGCTGGCGTCACCAAGGTTGGCTCGTCCAATATTGAGGGAATTGTAGCAGGCTTTGATCCGCCCAGAGAAGGCTGTTGCTCAGCGCTCTGAGTCGATGTAGCAGGCCGGTTATCCACAGCGGACTTCGATACATCCTCTTCCACTATTGAGCCACGTTCCGTCTCCTTCGCCTTCTTGCTGTCCTTCTTTGAGACAGGTGCTTTCCCATCCACCGCGGTTTCAGGTTGAGCAGGCTCCTCGGTGGTGGGTACGAAGACAGAAACAGGCTGCTCGATGGGCGCAGTTGAGGAAATTTGCTCTTCGGTGGCAGTGGGAGTAGAGACAGATGGCTCTTCCTTAACTGAAGGCGTTGACTTGACTTCATCAACGACTTCCAATTCAGTCTTCTCCTCAACAGGCGTGGATGGGATAGAAGCTGCCTCTTCGGCAATGGAGACGCGCTTGGCCTTCTTAGCTTTCTTCTTATCCTTCTTCGAGACAGGAGAAGTAGGCTCTTTGGGAGGGTCTTCAACGGCGGGCTGCTCAATTGCGGGCTCCCCGGTCTCGATCGATGCTTTAGTTGGGAGTTGCTGAGTTGTTGATTGGTTGATGACCGGAGTTGCTGGTGTCGCTTGTTCAGAAAGTTGAGGCTCCTCTACTACTGATCTTTCGGAGACGGAAACCGATGGCTCAGTTGCGGTGATCTCACGTTCTGCGGGCACATCTGAGACAGCTGGGACAGCAACAGGAAGTGTTTCGCGGGACTCAACTGCTGGCGTGGGATCGGTAATGGCAGCTGAACTGGATTGGGGCACTTCGGCGGCCTCTGGCAAGACTGCTAATTGCTCTGGCAGGACCTTCTTCTCCTTGACCGACGACTCTGCAACGGGTACAGCTGTGGCCTCTTCCACGATAGAAGAACGCTTGGCCTTCTTAGCCTTCTTCTTGTCTTTCTTCGACAGGGTTTCGGGCTCTTCAATCGCAGCGGGCTCGGAAGACGGCTCATTGAAAGGACCAAATATCGCAGGAGTTGACACCTCCACTACAGGTGTAATTGGCTGTTCTCTTGGCTCCTCAACAACCTGGAGTACATCAGTAGCTGTGGCATCAAGGGGAGCGTCCTTAGGCTCCAGAGTAGCCTTCTCTAGCACCATAGAAGGCGCGGGCTCAGGGACGTAAGCGCCCTCTTCTTTCTTAGCCTTCTTTTTTTGCTTCTTCGAAACCGGCGTAGCAGGTTCCTCCACGACGGGCTCGATAACGCTCACCTCGGAAATGTCTTGGAGACGTTGCTCGGACGCTTTCGGGGCGGTCAAGGTCTGTTCTGAGACGACATCGTCGATTGGCTTGGGCAGGGTCTCAACGATGGGCTCCGTTGCGACTTGCTTGGTGATTGGCGCGTCGTTCGTTGCAAGAAAGTCTGAGACGTCGGACGCGGAAGGTGCTGTTTCGGTCACCTGGGGCTGAGGCCCAAATACTGGCTCGTCCTTCTTGTCCTTCGCATTCTCGCTGATCTTCTTGGGTGCCGTGAAAAGCTCTCCGGCCTTGAATGGTTCCTCGACCTGAGGTGTCTCGGGTAGTGCCACATCGGCAGGTGCGACGACGCCCTGTGTTATTAGAGAAGTGGTTGGCTCTGCGGGTGTATTGGTGCCAGTGGAGGGCTCTTGCACAGCCGGATATTGCGTGTGGGATGCAAGAGGGGCTTCACGTGCGACAAGATCGGCAACTTCACGACGTGAGTCCTTTTGGGTGACATCGCTAGCTGTGGATAGGGAAGATTCAAAAATCGGGTCCTTTTCCTTCTTGTCGTCAGAGAGTGCTTCAGGAAGAATCTCAGACACGACAGCTGAGGTGGGCTCAGCCTTCTGAACAGTGGAAGTCTGTTCAGGCTCAAGGTCTCGTGCAGTCTTTTCTTTCTTGCCCTTCTTCTCTTTCTTGTCCTCTCTGGAGGAAGGCTCAGCACTCTCAACCTCGGCGGTCTGAGTGGAAGGTGCGGAAATGGTGGCGATGTCTTCGCTCGGGCCATCAGCGACGTGCGGCGCGACTTCCTCATGCCTCTCCTCGACAGAGGTGGATTTAATACAAGGTTGAGCATCAAATGTTGTATTTGGCGCTTCTCGCGAAGACGGTAGGATCTGAGGGCGCTTCTCCTCTTCGACAGGCTTAGAAGGGGTGTCGAATTGTGGCGCAGGCTCTTCAGTGACCGGTGTGCTTGGCTCGGTGATGTCGACGGATTTGCCTTTCTTACCCTTCTTCTTTTTGCTCTTCTTCGAAGCTGGCTCAACGGGCTCGGCTTCAATAACAGGCTCAGCAGGTACTACAGGAGTAGTAACTTTCTGGGTAGGCTTCTGCTGAGTGGCGGGAATGCTTGCATTAGCTTCGCTGATCGGAGGGAAGTCGTCGGTGGCCTCGACTTGTGCAAGTGTCACCGGCTCTTCCAGATCCTTGTCGTCAGTGTCCGGAAGAGCTACAAGCTCAGCAGCGGGGATGATGGACTGCTCCTTGACAGTTTCGTCTTGCGTTGATGATGCTACTTTCGTAGTAGCCTCATGATCTTGAGCACTGTCCTTAGGGACTCCTAATTGAGGCGCCACAACATCAGTAGGGACTGTGTCTGGCTCAGCATCGAGCGCCTTTTCCTTTTTCGCCTTCTTCTTCTTGCTCTTCCTTGATGGCGTCGTAGGCTCCTCTGCCAATGGACTAGCGGGCTGCACAAGCTCCTCGGTTGGTTCAGCTGGAATGAAGACTGGCTCTTCTGTGGCAGTCTCGGTTGACACCGGCATGGTCGCGGAAGACTCGTGACCGATAACAGTGGGCTCTAAGACAGCAACAGGAGTCTGTTTAGCCTCTGGAAGTTGCGCAGGCGCAGAAGTGTCGGCTTCGACGATTGGCTCGGCTGGCGTGGGCTCGAAAACGGGCGCGCGCGGTGCATCGGCGACAGGCTCAGTGATGACATCCTCTTCCACCTTGCTCTTCTTACTCTTCTTCTTCTTCTTGGACTTCTTGGAAGGTGTTGTAGGCTCATCTTGTGATGGAGCATGCTCCTGTGAAGGCTCCGGGATAGGCTCAGTGGTAGCGGGAGCTTCGTGCTCGGTCGAAGATTGATGAGCTTCCATGTTTGGCGCGTCTTGCGCAGATGCAGTCTTATCGGTAGGATGCTCTGGCTGTGCCAACTCGGATACGGACTGTTCTACCGTTCGTTGGCCAGTCGTGACTTCAGACGCAACTTTGGCGGTCTCGTTGGTAGTCTCGAGCTCGCGTTGCTGTTCCTCGCGAGTTGGTACAGTCGATGCCTCAGCCAAGGCCTTGACCTTCTTCTTGTCTTTATTCGAAGATAACGCTTCCTCGATAGGCCTAGGCTCCGATTCGTCACCTTGCAATGTGGGTGGGAGATCTAATTGTTGCTCAAGTTGCACTGCCTCCACCGACTCGAAAACCTTGTCTTCAGGCTTGGACGAATCCTTGACCATCGGCCGCTCCTCGATCTTGCTGGTCTGGACAGGGCTCTCTTGTTGCGCAGCCCCCATGATCTCCTTACCTTCTGAAAGGCTCGGCCTGATCTCAGTGCTCGGCTCCTTCGCAGCTGCTTCAACTGGTGTCTCCACATCCTTGCTCTTCTTACCCTTCGAAGTGGGCGAGGCTGCAACATCTTCCGAGATGGGAGCGACAGAAGCAGTGTCCTTAGCAAGAGGCTCTTGCATTTGCAAACGCGCCAAGAACCCTTCCACGAATTTGTCTTCAGGGAGAGGAACGACAGCAGCGTCGGATCCATCATCGATGCTCTTCTCCAGTGGAGATGGTTCCATGTCATCACCCTGGGCAGAGGGTGCAAGCTCATTGATATCGCAGGATTTGCGGATGTTATCTTCATCTGCGGCGGATGCAATTGGTAGAGCTACAGATTCGGCTGCGGTTTCAGCCTCAGGCTGAGGCATCTCGGTGCCACTCTTGCGCTTGCTCTTTTTGCTCTTCTTGGCCTTAGGTGTCGCGGGAGTCTCAACCTCTAGGATTGTCGATGCGGACACCGATTCAGCTTTTGGAATGGGAAGAATATCTTTGCTAGGTCGCGTTTCCAAGAGCTCAGCGAGGTCGTCATCCGCTTGCTGTGGAAGAGGAATGCTGGCGGCATCGATGTGAGTAGGCTCTGGAACTACCTCTGAAGTACGCTGCGGGTCTTGCGATACTGGAGAAGGTTCGGAGATGGTAGCATACGGCTCCATGATTGGATCAGTCTCGACTTGAGGTGTGGAAACTCCGCTCTTTCTCTTGCTCTTCTTGTCCTCCTTCGTCTTGGAAGTATCTTCTGCGACGAATGGGGTAGACTCAGAAGTCACATCCCGCTCGATCGGAATGGGCTCCCCGGTGGGCAGAGCTGACGATTCAAGCACGGATGCCTC
Source organism: Stemphylium vesicarium (assembly GCA_004380135.1). Taxonomy (NCBI): domain Eukaryota; kingdom Fungi; phylum Ascomycota; class Dothideomycetes; order Pleosporales; family Pleosporaceae; genus Stemphylium; species Stemphylium vesicarium. The sequence continues at coordinate 100,940 of QXCR01000011.1, read as the reverse complement.
AGCGGTCGACTTGGGCTCAGCGATAGGTTGTTCGGCCTCAGGCAGAGGTTGATTGGCAGAAGTATCGAGCGAACGCTCAGCTGCAAGAATAGGTGTAGCAGCAGATGGCGTCTCAATCTTAGTGCTTTCTTGCTCAGCCTTTTTGGCATTCTTGCTCTCAGCTGGCGCGAATTCTTCTTCCATGGGAAGAGAAGCCTCCTCGGCAGCAGCTTCCGTAGCAAGTGGCTCCTCAGAAGTAACAATTTTGCCTGGGAGGTCTGTCATAAGCTGCTCGGGTTGGCGAGGAGGCTCTTGCTCTTGTGCAACTGTGGGGAGCTCCTCTACCACAGGTGTAAGTTCAGGCACCAGTTGCTCTCCCCATGCATCGACTGCGGCCTCTAGAGGAGCCTCGGTGGACTTGCTGGCTTCAATGTCGCGCTTCACAGGCTCAGCGGGCGTAGCATCGACACCTACATCGGCGGGCTTGGCGACGTCGACCACAGGTTCCCCAAATTCATCGATGTACAAGCTACTCTTCTTCGCCTTCTTGTCCTTCTTGCTCTTCTTCTTCTTCTTTAAAGAGCTTGGCTCAGGCAAAATTGCCTTCTCGGAGGAGGCTTCGGGCTGAGTCGAGATGGGCTGTGAGATGGGCTCGGTGGGCTTGACAGGGGAGGGAAGCGAGAAGGATGGCTTTCCGTCATCGGTGAAGAATGTAGTCTGCGGTACAATGAACGCAGCCTTCTCCTTCGTCTTGTCTTCCGGGCTTGTCGATCGAACGCTGGGGGCTGTAAAGGATGGTTTGCCATTGTCGGTAAAGAAGGTACTACGAGGAAGAACGAATGGAGTCGCCTTCTTAGTCTTCTCTTCCGTGGCAATGTCTGTGTTGACTGGGCCCACCGATGGGGCTGTGGGTGCCATGAATGATGGCTTTCCGTCGTCAGTGAAGAAGCTGCTAGGCGGGGCAACAATTGCAGAGGCCTTGCCCTTCTTCTTTTCGGTCGCAATGTCTTTGTTGGCTTGGGTGCTTTGCTCCTCAGGTGTCGATGGGGCGGCTGGGAAAGTAAACGGGGGCTTTCCATCGTCAGTAAAGAAGCTACTCGTCGGTGCAACGAACGCAGGAGCCCTCTTCTTCTCTTGGACCACGACACCTTTGTTGGCTTGGGTGCTCTGTTGCTTGGTCGCGGATGGCACGGTAGGGAAGGTGAATGCCGGCTTCCCGCTGTCGGTGAAGAAGCTACTGGTCGGCGGGACGAAAGCAGCCAGTTCCATCCTCTCAACCTGAGTGGCTTCAGTGACTGGAGCAGCCTGTTCCTTAGTTGTCGACGATGCAGCTGGGAATGTGAATGCCGGTTTTCCGCTATCAGTGAAGAAGCTACTGGTCGGCGGGACGAAAGTAGCAGGTTCTTTCTTCTCAGCGATCTGGGTCTCTTCAGCGACCGGAGCGGCCTGCTCAATTGTCGCGGATGGTGCAGCCGGGAACGTAAAAGCTGGCTTTCCGCCGTCGGTGAAGAACGCACTTTGTGGAGACACCTCCGCAGTGGTCTTTGATGGCTTCTCCGGGGTGGCAATTTCTCTAGTCGATTCAGTAGGTTTGGCCACAGGTGGGGATGCGACAGGTGGGAAAGAGAAAGCCGGCTTTCCGTCATCGACGAAGAAAGCTGTAGACGGTGTAACATCTTCAGCATTCTTGGTCTCGGGCGCTTCAGTTGGCAGCTCTCTGGTCTCGTCCACAGTTGCTTCACTCGATGCGGATGGCATCTGAGGAGGTGTAAAAGACGGCTTCCCATCGTCGGTGAAGAATGCAGAACGAGGCGAGGCCTGCTTGGCGCTCGTCTCAACTTGCAACTGCGGCTTCGGCTGTACCTCTTGCACTTTAGCTTCAGGTGCAGTAGGCTTAGGCTCGTTCTTGACGGTCTTCTTCTCAGACCCGACCGGTAGAGGGACTTGCTGCTTGCGCTTGGCTTCTTCTTTGGCAGCAGCCAGCGCAGCAAGGACTGCAGATTGGGGCTTTGGCGAAAGTGGAGGCGAGGACGTTGGCGAAGTTGACCTCTTCTTTCCCCAGCCGAGCTTACCCCACAAACCAGTGCCCCATCCCGAGGAAGATGTCTGTCCTTCGATCGTAGAAGCTCGACGATGCTCTTCAATGGACAACTTGGGTCTTTGAGTAGCATCTGCTGTACTGGGCCTGTCTTGAATCTCTGGTGTCGGTGGATGTGCGATAGGCTCTCCTGCAACGTCCGGCTTAGGCTCATCGACGGGCGTAGGAGTAGTAGTCTCGAGCGCGGGAGTAACAGACTCGGCCACAACAGGGGTGATAGTCTCGGACACGGCAGAAGCGGTAGTCTCAGATCCAGAGGGAGTGGTAGTCTCAGGCGCATCGCCCTTGCCTCGCATAGCAGACTCTTCGAAAGCGGGCTGAAGGATCTTGCGCTCAATTGTGTCCTGTTGTGACTCCGATTGGGCTAAGCTTGTGTCCTCTTGAGTAGGAGCTTCGGGTAAAGAAGATGGCTCGGGTTCGTCTTGTTGGTTGCCACGCTTGCCTTTCTTGCTTTTCTTTTCCTTCTTCTCCTTCTTTCCCTTCTTCGCTTTCGGTGTCGCTGCGATCTCCTCTTCAGTGACCGGTTCGGCAATTGGGACTTTAGCGGGCTGAGTGGAGATGGCGGGCTCAGCAGCGTCAGCTTGTGAGGCCTTTGGGGTGTCGAGAACAATGTCGTTTTGTAATTTCCGCTCAGGTGTAGACTTCTCCATAGGTTCGATCTCCCTTGTGGCTGCGTCTTGCAGGTCTTTGAAAGTAGCACGTCTGACCTCGGTATCTTCATTGTCCTGCGGGGCAGTGCTGTCCAAGACTTTTTGGCGAAACTGCTCCTTGGATCCCAGGGTGGGAGTAGAGGGCTCACCAATGAGCGTGGTGGTACCAGTAACAACAGTCTCAGATGTGTCTTTGTTCCACTCATCCTCGTTGTCGTTGAAAGTTGGAATGTATTGCGAGCTTGCTGAAGACTCAGCCTGCTCTCCAATGAGAGTCGAAGCGATAGACTCAGAAATAGAAGGCTTCTGCCTTCTCTTATTCTTCTTCTTGCCCTTGCCCTTTCCTTGCGGTTCCAGCTCAGGCTCATCCGCGACTTGAGTTGGTTCAGACTCGGGCTGCTTCTCCTCAACGATAGGCTTGGTCTCTCTGGGGAGATCATCAGGCCTGCTTCGGCTAGGCGACGAAGAGCGGCCTCGTAGTACAGCGGCGGTTAGACCACCTACTACTGCTCCAAGAGCAGCGTCTTGAAGCCTTGATGAAGTTGAAGGCGATGAGTGTCTACTGCGAGTGGCGGAGACGTCGCGCATCATTCTGTCATCAAGAGGGGCGCTAGTATCCAACGGCGTAGCAACTTGTGGGGAAGTTAATGTTGACATGAAGGCATCATCAGTAGACTCGTCTCGCTCCTCCGCTTTGGCGTTCTCGAGCGCCTCGGTAAGGGAGTCATAGTTTGGACCACTAGGCTGCGTCTTCGCTGGCGGCGCATCTGTGAAGTAGTCAGACGCTTTTGGAGTCGCCTGGCCGGACTCCTCCACCTCTTCGATCTCACGGTTGGTAAGTTCAGGGTGCTGAAGCTCAGCTCCGTATTGGGGTGAGATGAGATCTGAAACTGCACTCAAAGGATCAAAGTATGGCAGATCACTGGACGAAAGCCCAGCGCTTTCATGGGGCGACTCCAATGCAGACTCATACTCTCCATCTGACTCGGTGCTAGATGCAACTGAAGGAGCGCCGCTGGAGGGGAGAGCTGGCAGTATCTCGTCAATCTCATCGGACTTACGGTTGCGCTCTACGAGATATAATGGTCGGAATTCTCGGGAGGACTTGAACTCCGTCGAATGTGTCTTGGCATGACGAGAACGTGTTGGCGATGGTTCAGCTAGAGGGCTGGTTGATTTGGGCTCGACGGCAAGGTCACGATGAACTATCGAAGGCCCGGTGGGTTTCCGAAAACGTATCGGGACAGCAGTAGAGGATAGTCGACGCTGAGAGCTTGTCGCAGGTCGCGTGACATCGGGTGATCGAGTCGGCGAACTTGGCCTTGACAGCGGCAGCGGAGGAAGCTCATCTGGGAACGCTTCCAATTGCCAGGGCTGAAGCCCAGTAAGACGAGTCAGTAGCGCGCGGCTATCTTCGAAAGATAACTCAGGTGGTGTTCTTGGCCGTTCGTCATCGTTGGAGGCGGTGAGGCGTTGGGCGCTGTCGAGAGCTGGAAAGGGAAATTCGGCCCGATCTCCAGGGATTATGCCACTACCCTCGTGTGCCTGATCTGCAGGCTCACTTGCGGGCAGTGGACTTGGAGCGGCTGCGGCCACTGCCCGACGGTCTAAAAAAGACTGCTGTTCTGGTTCTTGTTGTTCATCGGCATGCGAGGGCGGGGTTCGAGGTTGTGAACGATCCTATACACACGACATCAACATTCATTCTAAATACATTGCGAACAACGGTGCTATCGCACATAAGAAGAGCGATGTACCTTGTCATCATAAGCATCCGCCCTGTCTCCATCTCCTCTCTCACTGCGACTGCGGCTGCTCCGCTTTTCGCGTCGGCTACTGGTCGAGATGGTGGAGCGCATGTCGTCATCATCCGAACCATACGTAGAACCGCGATCTGACCGATGCTTCCGCCTACGGTGTTTGCGTTCTTCATCGTCGTCTTCTTTCGATTTTGAAGATTTGCTGGAAGCTTCATGCAGGTTTTCTCGCGACTTGCTGCTGAAGAGACTTAAGAGAGTAGTCGGTCGCTTCTCCTTCTCTTTCCTCGAGCTGCGGTCATCGTCCTTCTCTTTCCTCGAGCTACGGTCATCATCCTTCTCTTTCCTTGAGCTACGGTCATCATCCTTTTCTTTCCTTGAGCTGCGGTCGTCATCCCATCCCGCGAAGGAGGATATCAAAGAGGCATTGTCATCGTCATGCCTAGAACGTCTGCGAGAAGACTTTGAGTCGTCGTAAGGGTCGCCGATTTCAGAAGCTGCTGAAGAACGAGACCTGGTCTTCTTCTCCGCCTCTGGTGAGACTTCTTTATCGCTTTCGCGTCTCTTGTGTTTACGTCGACGCTCCCCGTTGACATCAGAACGGGCTTCAGAGAATGTAGATCGTGTATCCCAATCATCGGCGCCCTCGTCAGTCTCGCGGCGGCGGTGTCTTCGCCGGCGCTCACCACCCTCTGCGGCATCGTATCCACGATCGCGGCTCTGGTCGCGGGTTTCAGATCTGGCTTCGCGGCGTTTACGGCGTCTCTCTTCGCGGTCTGGGTCTTCGTACTTGTAGCTCAAAGAGGCGATCGAACCGACATCATCGTCGTCATCGTAGGGCATGCGCAACCTGTAGTCGTCTTCGTCATTGAAATCGCGCGAAGAGCTTCTCTCGTTGTTCTTGTCGTCCGAGCCTGCCGAACGGGCTTTGTCCGATGCCTTCTCGCCAGAGTCCTTGCGTGTGAAGTCGTCAGGGCCATAATAGCCGGAGTCCTCTACGTTACGGGAGCTGGAAGAGTCTGGGGCGTTCGTGAATGGGGCGTTTGTAGGCACTTTCGGGGCTTCGACAAGCGGCTGATACTTCGAGCCGTCTGAGTAACTTCGGGCACCCATATAGTCTTCTTGCTTCATTTCAGTCCTGAGAGGAGATCCGACCGATGGTGACCACTTGCCGCCGCTGCTGTTCCTTTTCTCGCTCTTGCGCTTGGGCGTCTTGTCTGCTAGCTCGTCGATGCCTTCGAATGCGTAGCTGGGAATAGTTACGTTCTTCTCATGTTCTTCGAGTGCACGGTTGCCGTTGGGTGGAGAGGAAGGTGAGTCGCGAGAACTATGCTTATCTGCAGACTGCAAGCTCTGTCTGGCTCGTTCGAGATCGGAAGCCATCCTATCTTGGTCCTGGCTCATTGTAGTGCCTAACAAAGCGGCGAAACCGCCAGTCATGGCAGCGGTAAGAGCCTTGTTACCACTCTTCTCATCGTTGTAGGATGTGCTTCTGGATGGTATATAGTCTCGGGTGCTGTCTGCGGCGGATGGCGCCTCAGTAGAGCGTGAAGGTTCGACCGTTCGTGAAGGCTCGACAGATCGTGGTGGTTCGGCAGATCGCGGTGGCTCGATATCCCTAGGGTCGACAATGGGACTCGACGGCGGACTGACATCGCTCATCTCCCAAGTATCTACGCTAGCTCGCTTTGACGATTTGGACTTAGACTTGGACTTCTTCTCTTTCTTCTCCTTCTTTTCCTTCTTGCTCGACCTCACATCAGGCTCAAGACCCTTTCCCTTGACCGGCTCCTTCTCAGCAAGCCCGGGCACGTCTCGCGAAACTATGCTTTCGTTAGTACTCTTCGAACTCTTACCCTTCTTTTCCTCCTTCTGCGCGGCGGCAAAGGTCTCCTCCGTCGGTGTCCGCATCTCAGATGCTTCCACCTCGTCAAAACTGCCCGGAATGTGCATCGGCGCAGGCTCTTCAGGGATCTCGCCTTCGATGAAGCCAGGACCAGTAATCCTCCGCTCAGGCATCCTGCGAGTATCGCGTGCTGGCTCAGGTTGGTAGTACGCGGTTTGTACACTGCTCGACGAAGGTGCAGCTGAGATGATGGACGGGGGTATTGCGGTTTGTACACTACTCGATGAATATGCAGATGAAATGGTTGATGGAGCGATCGTAGAGGGTGCCATGTGCGTGTCAGAGAACGGGTTGCTTAGAACGGATGCGGTAAGTCGCCTGTAGTCTTCCTCTGCCTGCTGAGCGAGTCGTCTATCTTCTTCTTCGTGTCGCCTGTCTTCTTCTTCGTCCTGTTGCTGTTGCGAAAGAATGGCGGCAGTGGTCAGAGCGGCAGAAGCAGCTGCGGCTTTGGACTTCTTCTTCTCCTTCTTTTCGCTCTTCTTCGAAGACGAACTGACGACACTATCCCAAGATGAGTCGCTGTTATCGCGGATGGGCTGAGTGCTCGGGGCAATCTCCTTGGGTTCGTAAGCCGAGGACGTCTCTGGTCGGTAGGGCTTGTAGGCAGATGTCGACTGGTTAGGCTTGGACGGTTCGCGCTCAGCGGTGCGTTCATCTGGAATGCGTTTGGGTTCTTGCTTCTTGAGATCACCGTCAGAGACGAATTGCTCCCGGAAAGATTCCGGTGTCGGTACGTCAAAGTATTGAAACTGGTTCTCGCCCCAGCTGACTCTAGACCTTGCGCGGTTCGGATCATCTTGCCTGGGTTCTTCTCTCGCTTCCCTGACACGCTCAGTAGCTCGCGCAGGAGAAGGAGACGCACTACGCACAGATGGCGTACGGGTGCCCGGAGGTGTAGGCATGATGAGGTTGAGCGATGGTACGGGCGGCAGAGGTTGCTTGCCAGGCCGACCGTCCCTGGTAGCAGTAAAGGAGTAAGATGGTGGGTATGGTGGAACCATTGGCTGGCTGGTGGGATAATCCTCGTGCGCATAGTACGTGTGCAGATCAGTGGCACCCTCGTTAGGGTTCACAGGTTTGACCTTTGGCAAATTGTTGTTCTCTAGGAGCTCTTGAGGTGCAAAGAAGTCGGCCTGGGACACAGGCTTAGCAGAGTACCTGTCTTCCCAATCCTGCAGGACCTTGCGGGCTTCTTGGCGAGATGGTTCCTTCTCCTTGAACAGGTCCGGATTGAAGATGTCATCGTCGAAGATATCCTGCTCGACCCTACTTGGCTCGATGGTCTTCACACTAGCCGGCTCACGCGTCTTCCCGCGCTTGGACTCGCTGCTCTTTGCGGATGGAGACTCGCGCTTGCGACTACGCTCACGCTCTCGCTCGCGTTCGCGTTCACGATCGTGTTTTCGTTCGCGCTCTCTTTCCTTCTCCTTGTCTTTGTAGGAAGAGATTGCTGCGGTCGCGATGGCGGCGGCGGCGCCTGCAGCTACAGCACCAGCAACGGAAGACTTCTTGCTCTCTGGCTTAAAGGCTTCTCGTTCCCTTTCTTGCAGCTCCTGCTCCCGGCGCTGCACCACAGTCGCAGTAGAAGCCATGGAGCTACCCGTAGGTTGTTGCTCGAGCAGTCGTGCTTGGTCATTTCCGTACCGATTGCCGTAATCTTGCGATTCTCTGCGTCGTCGCTCCAAGTCCTCCTGTATCTCAGCCTCACGTCTCGCGGCTTCGATGCGCTCGGCCTCCTGTTGCTGGAATTCACGGCGTTCTCTCCGCTTTCGCTCGGCTTCCGTTGCCTCAATAGCAAGCTGGCGTTGATGTTCCATGAAAGCCGCACGCTGTTGTCGCTCACGGTCCTCGGCTTCTCGAGCTGCACGGCTTTTCGCATCTTGCTGTTCGCGGCGACGATCGTTCTCCAGCTTTGCTAAACCCTGAATGTCCATGAACTTGCGTGCCTCGTCTTGCTGCCGTTGTAGCTCGCGGCGGCGGCGTTCGTCCTCTTGCCTTGCGGTCTCTTCTAGGCGAAGCAAGGTTTCGCGGCGCTCGTCTTCTACTTTGCGAGCTTCGTCCTCTTGCCGTTGTAGCTCTAGACGGAGACGTTCTTCCTCTTCGCGGCGTACCGTCTCTGCTCGTCGAAGGTCTTCTGCTCGTCGCACCTCATCATCTCGCCGCTGTTGCTCTCGGCGGGCGAGTTCCTCTTCCTCCCATGCTGCTTCGTCTCGGAGCCGCTGCTCCTCTCTTTGACGATCAGCCTCTTCATCCATTCTATCCTGTGCCTCGCGGCGACGGTTCTCCTCTTCTTCAAGTCTTTCCTGCTGCCTGCGTCGCTCGCGCATCTCCTTGTCAGCTTGCTCTTGAGTGAGATTGAAGCGTACGTTGCTGGAGGCACTTGGCGGACGGCTGGGAGGACGGTCATGATGTTTCATCGCAGAAGCTGTGACACCTGCAGCAAGAGCCGCGATGGCGGCATCCCGCTTCCATGATGAGCTCTGGATGGGCGAAGAGTTTGCGCGGCGGAATGCAGGTTGTTGTGGGTGGTTTTGGATGAAAATGTTTTGAGCTTGAGACTGAATTGGGTATTGAGCCTGCGAAGGCATCTGCGAGAAGACAGGGGGGCCTGCAGGAGCAGTGTAGGTAGACTGAGACGGTGCTTGAGTCGAGTAGATAGCCCCAGGAACTTGATGCATCGGCTGAGGCTGCTGGAGACTTATGGGGCCAGGTCCCGAGGTCACCAGAGGCTGAGAAGTTGCGATGGAACTTGTACGTCGTGCGTCAAAAGACGCGTTGGGGTCATTGGGCGCAACGGGATAGACTGACTGCAGTGTCTGCGCACTGCTCGATTCGCTGTCGTGACGACCATGGGTAGTTGCGGCAGCTGCACCAGCGAGTGCGCCTGCAGCACCAGCTGCGGTGGGGCCAATGAATGAGGTTTCGGCGATGTTGTCATAGAGGTTATTAGACGGCCTCCTCTTCTTCTTGCCGAAACCCCAACGCCAGCCCCATTTGTTGGTGCCCGAGTCGTTGGATCCGATGGAGTCATTGCTCTTAGACTTCTTCAACGCATGATCGCCATACGCAAGACCACCATCGCTTGAAGACTCAGAGGTACCGTCATCCGGCAAGTCCTCCCACTCATCATCTCCAAAGCGCGAGCCAGGGCGAGAAGACTGACTGCTCTTGCGACCAAGGCGATTCTCCTTGACTGCGACTACTTCACTGTTACGTTTAGATTTACCAGCCTTAGCAGCCGTGATTGCTGCCGCAGTGGCGCCAAGACCAATGAGAGATGCTTTCAACCGCTCATCCGAACTACGCCTTTTCGGTGACGAGCGCCTAGTGTGCGAGGATCGCCTACGTCTCCTCACGTAACCAGTGCCGAAGGCCATCTCAGAGTCAGACGAAGACGACGAATCGTTGCTGAAGTTGAAAAAGCCCTTCTTTTTCTTCTTCAGACTATTCGGTTTTGGTCGTTTCTCCTTCGGGGGAGGAGCTGCAAAGAAACCTTGGAAAAAGCCGCCTTGGGCTTCATGGTTCTGGCCGCCAATCTCGATGACAGAAGCTCCAGAAGTCGAACTTCGAGATGCTTTGTGTCGGAGTTGTTGCGACCTTCTCCTTCGCTCATCATCGCTGCTGTCTCTCCGGTGGTGCACGACTTGGACCCTTTTGGGGGATTTGGAGCGGCTGTTGCGTTTCTTGCCCGTGACGGCACCGAGAGCAACACCTGCGAGGCCTGCGCCGATGGCAGTACCGATCAGGCCAGATTTTCCGTGCCCAGAATTGGAGCTAGAGCTGGAGCCTGCTCGCGAGCGTCGGCGACCTGCCTTATGGTCCCTGCGGTCCTTCCGGTCGCTCGTGACTCCTACAGACATCTGGGACATGCGGTCGGCGGAGCGACTCCGATGGCGGATGCCTGAGTAACCGTAGCTGTAACTCTTGCGATCCCGTGATCGACTGCGGCTGTGGCGAGACAAGCCTGAGCGTCCGGACTTGATGCTGTACGTGTCGTCAAAGTCATCTCGGCCTGCACTAAAGACTGCCTTGCCTGCTTTGGCAAGGCCGATGCCGCCCAGACCCGCAGCCATCCATCCTGCGGCAGTGTTGCTTGATTTGCTTGACTTGCGCCTGTCCTCTCCAGAGAATGAGCTCTGAGACTTCCTCTCCTTCAAGTTGTAGCGTGATTGTTTCTCGATACCGCCTGAAGGGCGCATGTGCTCGTTGGAGCGCCGCTTGTAGTAGTGATGCTTTCGGGGAGCGTCCAGGACCGAGGAGCGAGGGTCGAAACATCCCTTGCAGACTCCAATGTACTCGGTGTACTCCTCCATCTTCTGCACATCCTCGTAGTCCTTCCACCAATCGACAAACTTGGAGACGGGACCAGTATGCTGGTGATGCTGGGCCATTCCGCCAGAGATGTAGGGACTTGGCGTAAGACCATTGGGGTGATGGTGACCGTTGGTATGATGACCGTTAGTCGATCCATGTACCGAGTGGTTGTGTGTAGTACTGTGTGAATGCGAATGTGTATGTAAATGAGAATTATGGTTGTGTAGACCATACGCCGCCAGTCCCGCAGCACCAGCAGCATACAGTCCGGCGTTGCTGCCAGCAGAGTGCTTTTCCGACTTGCCTGGCCGAGGTGGCTTCGGCGGGGGCGCGCCTTCTCCACCGTAGGCGGCTTCAGCGTAGGGTGGAAGATAGCTGTCATGGTTGGCAGCAGAATTAGAGGAATTAGGGCCCGCTCCGTACATGCTGTAGGTAGATGCAGGAGCAGCGGGGGTATTATTAGTGTAGGAAGTGTGTGATGAAGAAGGACGAGCATTCGATGGGCTGCTGTAGCTCGTGGAATGGGTCTGATTAGAAGAGCTGTGGCCCATGGCATATCCAAAGGCAGCTCCGCCAGCCATGGTAGCAGCCGAGCCAAAGGTGCTTTGCTTGTCGGGCCTCGATGACGATGCTGGTCGTGGTGGCTTCTGGGGCGCGGGTGTGTCCTCGATGAACGCACCAGGCATCGATGAGCTCGATGGTCGTGGGGGCTTGGATGAAGAGGTGTTCACGCTGGGTCCATAGAAGTCGGCCGCAGCGCCCGAGCCGGTGTCGGCGACTGGGTTGGGCTGCGTAGAGGCAGACATGAGATGGAGGGTATCCTGGCCTACAATGACGGAGGGTGGCTGAGGGCGGACACCAGGCTGTTGATGGACAGACTGGCCCTGGTCGTGGTAGAAGTCGGCGGCCGCTCCAAACGGGCGGCCGCCGGGCATGGCACCAGAAGCAAAGTGCACAGGGTCCTGACCAGGGAACTGGCTCTGCACGTGGCTTGACATGTCTTCTGGATAGTGGTGGTGTGGTGGTGGTGGGCCGTTGGTTCCCACGGGCAGAGCGCCCGACATCATGGGCGCTCCTGCCTGGCCAGGGAACTGCGAGAAGCCGTCGCTGCCCACCTGGCCGCTGAAGGTGCGCTGCACCGACTTGGGGCTATCGACAATGTCGCCCCTAAGTCCGCCACTCTGCGACAGGCTGCCCGACCGCTCGGAGCGCGTCGTCGAGCGGCGCTTCTCCCATCCCTTGGCCTTGCTCTTCTTGCGGTCCTTGTCGTCGCGCATGGTCGAGGCCGAAGACTCTGCATAGCTGCTGCGACGGTCGTCGCGACGGCTGTCGGCGTCGTCGTAAAGGTCGCTGTTTGGATTGGTGTTTGCCGAGACCCGTGAGCGCGGCATGTCGTCAAAGGCGGTGGTGAAGGAGGCAATGGAGCTGGACGAGGGTGCGGCGTCGCGTCGGGACGTGGAAGAGGGCTTGCGGGTCGATGTGGATGACACCATGGATCGGGTGTCTGGGTCTCGGTCGCGCTTCGAACGCGTGGAGTCGCTAGTACGGCGGCGGCGACTGTCGTCGTCCTTGTTGCTGTTGGAGGCAGCTGAACTGCCAGTCAACCTGCTCCACATGGTGGTGGATGTAGCGCAAGGGGTGTGGATGCGCTGTTATTAGGATGCAGTGCTGGCAATGGGTTGGGCGCAAATGAGATGAACGTCTGTGTTGGATGTGCTGGGTATATCGCTGTAGACGCTTTGCAAGTGATGGAGAGATTCGTTCAAATCGTCATGTCGTGATGATATTGGTACAGGAATAGCCCGCTGCAGAGAAGCTAAGAAAGGGTGCGCGCAATGCCAAAAGACAGTTCAAAGCAGCCGCTCACAGTCCTAATCGCGAACGATGGTGTGGTAGAAGGCAGCTGAAGTGCTCTCGGGCCTTGGACGTAAGCCCCAGCAGCCGAGTGAGCTGGCGGCAAGGGTTAGTCCCGATCCACTGTCGACATGGAGGCGAGGCTGGTCCAATGACCGCGCAATGGCAAATGCTCCTTCGTGCGGATCATGCTGGGGCCTCCTCCGCGCCCAGCCTGCCTGTCTGCACTGTTCGTGGCCTTGGGGTCCCAAGTATTGGCTGCTTATCGCCTCGAGCATGTTGATTTTGCGAGCACATCGCCAGCATTTCACCAGCCAGCTCCTCTGCGACGCAGCTTTGTGCCAAGCCAATTGCATGCTTAATACTACCCACCCGTCGCTATCTCTCCAGCTTGCAAATCTTCCTCGTCCATCACATGCATTGGCCTATTGTTCTCGCCCTAGCCGATTCGATTTCGCCGAAACGGTCCCACCTGTTCTAATGTACCTTGACCTTCGCTTCACAAAAAGTAGATGGGGCAGGTGCATAGTGACGACAGCCTTTACATTAATCGACCGTCGCGCCACAGTCATCGGCTATCTAGTCTGAAACTAAGCCATGTCAAAAAAGAAAAAAAATGCTAGAATTGCGACCTCGTCGGGCATCGTGTGCGGTGCAATTGCGGCACACAAACCCCGCCGTGTTCCTTCAGTGTCGCGAGTCGTGCGAGCCGTAGCCCGGATCGTCCAAAGCGTACTTTGCCTCCGTTCTTGCAGCCAATCCCCACCCCAGTGATTACCCCATCCCAACTTCCTCAGCCAAACAAGTGTGGGCCGTACAAGTTGTGCACACACGGCTCTTCCTCCCAATAATGCGCCCGTACCCTGCAATTTTGGGTATTGCGCAGCCTCCTCCGTTCATGTTCTAGTTGCAGATCTGGGTTTTAGGAATTTCTTCCCTGCGCGTAGTAGTATGCATCGCAGAAGCCTCAAACGCCAGTCGCGAAACATGGCGATGCTTAAAACATGACGTGGAGGCATCTCTCGCTCTTCACGGAACTTCCAAAAATGTTGACTTCACTAGGGCCGTCCACCTCCCATCAACATCTGTCGAATTTGCATAATCTGCGCGCGGTATTCCGGTGTAAGCTGATCGATCTGCTGTGGTGAAAGAGCCATGACCTGGGCATAGAGCGCTTGCTGGTCCATGGTAGGCGCTTGCTGCTGTTGCGGTGGAGGTTGCGCATATGGCTGAGGAGCAGGTGCCTGGGGCTGTGGGGGTGTGGGCGCGACTTGCGGTGGGTATGCAGCATAGTTTACAGGTGGACGCGCGACTTGTGGTGGTGGTTGCTGGACTTGCTGAACAGGTGGGGCCTGCGCTGCTGGGGCAGGAGCGGCCGATGTCTCGACGAGCGAGGTCAAAATCTGCGGGTCGACCAGCTGGAGCAGGAGGAGTGACTGGAAGATGGCGTAGGCTAGTTGGGGCGCCTGTCGCAGCAGCTCCGTCGCCTTGGCCGGGTCTGTCATGACGAGGCCCTTCATTTGCGAGAGGATGTCAAGGAGCTGGTCGGGCGGGAGTGTCGAGAGCGTGCGCGAGATGGCATCGGGGCAGGTGAGGTTGGGTGGCAGCTCGACGCCTGGTGGGAGAGGGCCGAGTGTGTTCGATTGTTGCGCTGGGGGTGGTACTGCTGGTGGCTGGCCGTTCATGCCCATGGGCGGCTGCGCGTTCTGGTCGCGATTTGAAGGCGCATTGTCGCCCGAGCCGCTCTCGTTGGACCAGTCGACCCTCAGCTTCCTGCCCATGAGATCGTAGTCGTTGAGATTGCGCACGGCCGAGGCTGCTGCATCTGCATCCGCGAACTCTGCAAAGCCAAAGCCCTTGGGGCGTCCTGTCTCCTTGTCGTACACCAAGCGGAAGTTGTTAACCTGCCCGACGCGACCGAGCGTTTCAACGATGAGTTCTTCTGTTCCGCCTGTTTGAACGTGTCAGCCATGCGCTTGCGCGTCGGAGCCCAGTAGGCGCATACCGTAGGGAATGTTTCCTATGAAGACCACCCGACCGGCTTTGTCATTGGGCGCCATGATGATGTGTGTGGATGCTTCTTATCGCGGGTAGAGACGTTTGTGAGTGAGAACGCAGCGAATGTGAAGGTGTTGGGGAGAATGAATCTTGTCGACGTTTCTTTGAGCAGCTATGGGCTTTGAGCTATGATGGGTAAAGGGCTTGGCGCGTCGAGCCAGCACACGCGCTTCAGCCCTACAAACATTCACCTTGATTGTCACTATTACCCAAGTGCTTCTTCTATTGCAGCCACTACCCATCTGAAAACGAGTATGCAGATTGCACTGACTTTAATGCTGCAAACATGGGGTCTCACAGCGATATTTCAGCCTAGGTGCGCAATTCATGATTATTTTCCATACTTGCGCAATGCGACTCTTAAGAAATACATGAGCCCATCACCTCAAGTCACGACAAGTTTCACGCCGGCGTCTATTCTACAACTTCGCCGTCCTCGGTGCACAGCACTGGCCGTCTTCGCCAACTATCGCAGTCACACTAGGCTGCTGATGCTGCTCGCTCAGCAAGGTGCTCTTGTTGAAAGCCTGGTCGCTTGGTGGCACATCTAGTGCAGGGTTCTTGTCGAAAAAGTTGACCGGCTTCATGTGAATCTGCAAAATCTCGCATGCTATAGGAAACAAAGTCAGTCCATGTCTCGAATGCACTTCAACGTAGTCAAGACTTACGCATAACTGGGAAATCTTCAATCCTGGGCACGTGGTTGATACCGCACTGTACGTACACCACCAGATCCGTGTCTTTGACATCATCGTTCCTCTCGCTCCACGACCTTACTCCAGTACCGCCGCGAGATTGATTTGTGTATGTGCCACCTGCATATAGCTCGCCGTCTTTGTGCTTGACGACATATATGTTGTGGTCTGAGAATTCGGCGCGTTTGTAATTGAATGATTCCTTGTCTGATAAAATCTTCTGGAATGGAGGGGCTTGGATCTTGTATGAAACTGGCTTTCCATTGACTGGGTTTCGTACATTCGGGTTCTGGATCTTGAAGGTCTGGTTGTTCTCGTATGCGATGTCGTAACCCCCGGATTTCTCTACAACGGTCTCTTGGACATAGTACCCTGTACCGTGAGGGTTCCACTCCGAACGGGGCATTGCAAAAGCCTCTTCGTATACTAGACGATTATCGTAGCCGTCAATCATTGGGTCGACTCGCAATGAGAAAATGTGCTGGTGGTGGACCGCAAGCACTCCAGGGTGTACGACTGTTCCAAAGGGAACTTCGACACCCTCGTCAATAGGTTGTGTGCTCAAAATACCAGTTGCTCGGATTTCGTACGTCACCTCTCCAGCCTGGTTGAAGATGAAGGCCAGAATATACTCATAGTTGCTTACGGTAATGATGCTTTGAAGCACCAATTCCCGGCTTCGGGCAACCACAGCACGGCCGGTGCGGTAGTTGGTGTGCTTGAAGCCGATTCCAGCGTCTTGTTCATGAACACAGACTACATTGGGCATTTCAACCACACCACCCTTGTCATCTGACAAGACTGAGCTCAAGTAGTAGATGGAGCCAAGACAGTCGCAGCCCAACTTCAAGTTGTTCGCCATAATACCAGCGCCAGCGTCACCCAGATCGAAAGCGCTCTTCTTGAAGTACGGATGTCGAGGGTCGGCGTATGGGATATTCATGTCACTCAAGCTGAGCCGGTAGAAAAGACTGCGGTTGTCGTATCGCACATCGTAAAGTACCATACCCTCTCGCTGATTGAAGCCGACTCTGAATTGCCATTTCTGCCATGAGATGACGTTCGAGGTTCCCTGTTCTTGAATCTGGAAGCTTGCACCTTCAGGCTGGACTACATTTAGTGGTTTGAGATCTGTTCTCAAACTTTGGGCCTCGGGAATGTACTCGTTAGGTGGCGGTATCTTATATTTCTCGACTGGCTTGATGGTGTTGTCGGCACCAGTCGGTAGCAGGTCAACGCGAATGACTCGCATGGTCTCCGTGCTCACCACGGGAGAAATCGGCAGCGGCATCGCGTAGTGGTTTGAGTCCGCTTCTGACGAGTTCATCGGATCTCTCAGGTATAGGAAGCATTGGTACAGTCTTTCCTCGTCGCCAATGCCATCGGAACCATAAATCCAGGGGTCGCTGATGACCACTGTGCCTTCTGGAAGTTCGAGTTTGGCGATTTCTGCTTGCACTTTCTCGTCCCCAAGTGCCACCTTTTCGATGGCTACGATCTCGTCCCCATCTCCGTTCGCATGGACAAATGGTCCTAAAAGGACATTGCGCTCCACAGAGCCGGATGTCAAGTCAACGACGGCCTCATGGAATTTACTCTTTTGGATGATTAGCGACAGAAATGTGCAAACGCCAGTAAGGGCTCACATACGGTGTTTCGGATGTAGTAGTTGATAAATGCCTTCCTCGAAATTGAAGGTAGTGGCTTATCATCATGTTCGGCTTCCAAGTACCGAAGTACTTCGACTTTTGGTGGCTCTTGCAAGGTCACAACCTTAAAGTGCAGGTCTGTATGCGCAGGCCATGATGCCTTGATGATTGCCGCTGCATTTTTGAGTTCTGATGCCGATAGCGGGGCAAGAGGGTGCGAGGATACCGACTTTGCGCTCCGCGGCGTCGGGTCGGTGGCGAGTTCGGCGGACATATTGCTTGGATACGTAAAAGCAAACTGCGATTCAAGTTCCAAAGTCTACGTGTAGGAGATGGAAGGAGAGAGTAGTTCAGAATCGACTTATACCGCTATTTACTATATGCTTCTTACCTAACACAGCATTTCGACGTGATAAGGAAGTGGAGCTGGCGTATCTGCGGTCTCCAGATGTTCGCAAGGACATGCCGGATCGGTAATAGAGGTTCGGCAGTCGATACGAGAAGTGCAGGAGAGTCACGTGCGCTACCCCGCTCTTGCTTACATGTGCTGCTGTCTTTGGTGGGGGGCGTGGCAAGCTTTCCTGTACGGCCTGCCACAACCAGTCCAGGTACCACGACAAGATGCTTGCCCTCGTCATCGATCAAACTTGCCCGTGCAATCGACATACGGGCGATGTAAACTGCCACACAAGACGATGGTGCGATGGTTGTAGCAGTCTGTCTGTTGAGGCTACATCTCCCGCACAGAAACGACCAGTCATTACTCACAATCTCATTTTGACAGCAAGGACATCAATATTCGGAGCGATGGGGCGTCCTCACATCATATAATGCATGTGGTACTTAACCGCTCAATCCCACCAAGTCGGTGGCGATGTTATTTATGTGCGTCATCGAGACACAAACGTAAAGGGAGCTCCCTTCGTCTACCCTGCGGACCCGAGGCACCTACCTTATATATACCGAACGCGTGCAACTGGCGACCAGATCCCACAATTATCGAAATTTGTTCCCTGGATGTTCGCCGCCAGCAACACGAAACACGAAAACTGGGCCTAGGTCAACCCGCGAAACAATGAGCAACGTCGGAATGTCTACACAACAACATTTGCGGGATTTTGTCCACCACGAGAATGGACTAAGGCCACACACACACACAATCCGCCATGGTATCGCTACAAATCCGGTGATGTCCTTCTCAGCCACCGCGTGACTTGATGCAGCGCGCGGCTGTCAGAAGCTTCTGCCGCATGAGGCTGTCACCGACTGCACGTGCGCGCGCAGCAACCATCCTCAAACACTCGCCCACAAACATCGTATTTTACCGTAGTACATGCCCGAACATGAGCCTGGTGAGTACAGAAAAGCGGCGTTGTTTCCTTTTTCTTCTGATCGCTTCGAGTTCCGCATTAGCTCAGGTCCACGTCAATCTAAACATATTACCCCAGATATTAATCTATCCTAAGCGTTGAGCGTTGTGTTGTTCCAGATATGCGCCAATCTCATTCTGCAAACTCACCAGACCCACAACCATTTTTCTTCTAGCCTCTCTCATTTGCCCAAAAGTCTCGTTTGGCGCATGCAGGTCCAAAGATTGACAATCCTGAATGGCAAAATGCTATACTGGCGATATTACCTGCCATACCGTCACGAAACCACCCTGCCCTTTTGTCACCAGGTCGCCTCTAAAAGGAACATCAATTTAAATGCCACCGGCAATGAGTACCCACAACTCGCCTCATGTCCCGGGTTCTCTACCGGCATCCAGAAACCAGCGTGGCCGTCCTGTGACGTTTCTTCATTTCGAGTTTCATGGCTGATCCAATCATGGCTCGAGGTTCGCGCTGCTTGGAAGTGCATGGTATCGCGCAATATGGGAATGGAAGCCAACCGAGATGCGCAAGAAAATGTATATAACATCAAGAGCAGTTCTCTTCGTATTCTCTACCCAGATCACCAACACCTTCACTTCACTCGCTACCGACTTCATCCATATCTCATCCCCTATCTTCAATCATGAAGTGCTTCGCTGTCGCTACAATGGCCCTCGCGGCCCTTACTGAGGTTGCTCAAGCTCATTGTATGATGCATCATCAAGCATCATCAAGGATCTACTGACCGAGTCAAAGACATCTTCCAGAGCATTACCGCGAACGGCGTTAAGTCATCCCAGGCAGTTAGACCTGTACCGAACAACAGCCCTGTTACCGACCTTTCAGACAAGAACCTCCGCTGCAATGCAGGCGGTAACAGTGGTAGCGGAGTCTCAACTGTTTCAGTTGCCGCTGGCTCGACCGTCTCCTTCACCGCCGATCAGGCCGTCTACCACCAGGGACCCATCTCATTCTACATGACCAAGGTCGCATCTGCCGCAGCAGCAGATGGCTCTAGCGACTGGTTCAAGATCAAGGAGATTGGTCCCGACTTCTCCGGTGGCCAGGCCAAATGGGACATGAGCGGTAAGAGGAACCGAAAAACATCCACTCGCAAATTTCGCTGATCTCCTTATAGCCACCTACTCAACGACCATACCCAACCAGATCCCCGCTGGAGAGTACCTCCTCCGCATCGAACAGCTCGGTATCCACAATCCCGGCAGCCCGCCCCAATTCTACATCTCTTGCGCACAATTGAAGGTCACTGGTGGTGGCAGCGGTAGCCCTTCGCCTACCACCAAGATTCCCGGACATGTAAGTCTTTACCCACGTACGAACTGCAAGTGGCACATTTACTGACTTGGTACACCCACATTTAGGTCAAGAGCACTGACTCTGGTTACACTGCCAACATCTACAGCAACTTCAACAGCTACGTCGTGCCAGGCCCCAAGGTCGCAACTTACTAGGTGTGCTGCCTGCCACGAGACGTGTTCCCAACGCGGCAATAAGACGACCGAAGGTTTTCTTCGCCAGTATTCTTTCGAGCTACATGCTTCAATTTACTTCAATGTATATACATCCATTACACAGAATTGGATCATTATTGTCTCATCTTCGCTCCGTTCACGACATCGGCGGCTTTGAACTTGTTCACCAAGAATCAAAACAACGGATGGCCCTGTGTGAATGGATACTCAAACGCTTCACTCCCCATGTGAAACATGCTGCCACGAGGCTATCTCACCCGGCTATCCCCTCCATGCGCGCCTTTCTCAAGACCATTGCGTTCTGTATCCATCAATGACCTGGCTAACATTGTTTGATCAGATCCACTTCGTCACATTGACGTGTTCGCCAGTCAAACCTCAACCTCTCCTCGTCACATCAACATTCCCCTTGATGGGCACATTCAACAATCATACTATATGAACTGCCCGGCTGTTCGCTGCACATCACAACCATCTCCACGTATCGCAGTAATATCCAACACAGCCTCAGCTCCAGTCCTTTACTTATATGTAATTCAGCATCACCTTTCGCATACTTATCTATCCTCACGCTCCTCTTCCATCTACTTCAGTGACCCTAGGGAGTATCTTGACCTGAAGCCAGCATACTTGTCGCTGCAGCCATCTCACTCCACTCCTCACTCTCCCCTTTTTCATCTCAGTGCAGCCTCATTGCTATCAATCATCAATGTCAGCCGGTCCTCCAGCCGGTCACCCCTGGCACGTCAACGTCGGCAACAACCCCAACATAAACCGCGAACCCCCACCCCCCCCTATCAACGGTCGTGGTCCTGCGCCCCAAGCACCTCCTGTTCCCGCCGCCGCTGCTGCTGCTGCAGGGGGACCCGCCCAAGTCGTCGTCGAACAGCAACATCAACACGCCCCTATCTACGGCCCTCCCCTCCCCATCGGCATCGGCGGACCCGCACTCGGCATCGCACCTCCATTTGGAGTAGGCATAGGTGCGTTTCCACCCGTCTTCCCTCCCCTCGGCATCATGGACCCCTTCCTCATGGGCGGAGGCTTCATACCACCAGGTGGTGGGCCCCTCGCCCCGATCCGCTTTGGAAATTTCATTCCCAATGCTCAATACGGTATAGGCTTTGGCTTGAACGCGAACGGCTTGCCTTTCCCACCGCCGCCGCCCGGTGCTGTGCCAGGCGCCGTGCAGCCGTTCGCGCCAGCCGCGCCGCTATGGGCAGGTGGTGGATTGGCGTTCGGCAATGTACCTGCAGCGGGTGTTGTTGCGCCAGCACCCATCATGATGGGCTTGCCCGGCATGGCAGGCTCCCAACATCACCGCCCAGCCCCCCTTTTCCATGACGGGAACCACGGGCACCACGCTCAACCGCCGCAAGCAGACGTGTCACAGATCTCGGGCGGTATTCCGGCTGGTGTTATGCTTGTTGAGTCGGCTGAACACACAATCTTCATGCGCATCACGGGTAACGTCTGTCCCTGGCTTTCTCCGGGTGCCGCACTGCCTGTTGAGCAGTTAGCTGCTGCTAGTACTACGGGCTTGAACCGCTTGATTCAAATTTGCAACGATGGGGCGCTCGATGATCAGCTCGAGAATACGGCAGTTACGGAGTGTATTGAGTTGGGTAATGGGCTGTGGGAGAAGGGGCAGACGTTTAGGTATAATGATGCTGTGTCCAAGGTGCTGACGATGAAGGATGCTGGGTGGGATAATACGAGGAATAGGGTGGGTGGGAATTCGCTGCATCTGTGGGGCCATCGGGTCTAGACATCGATGGGAATTGAGCATGCCCATACTGGGTCGTGTCATTAGCTGCTGGATCATCGTTCTGGGCTGTTTCATTTCTTGTTGTTTACTTCTTCAAAGATCACGGCGTTGCTTTTTGGGAATCTCTCACTCGCTCACAGGTTAGCGGGCGCTAGCATCTTACTTTTCTTCCGTTGACACCACAATGAGAGTCATGGGAGCGTGCAAGGCGCGCAGAATGTAAATAGATGAGATATCTACAATTTCTTTCCGACTTGATACCTCCTCTTGCAGTGCTTGAAATAGGAACAATTAAGCGGTGGTACCATCCATGCTACCTTCATCCTGGGATGTTTGAGCAGTATACTTTTTCTTTCCCCCGCCCATCTTTCTCCACAGTCTGCCCAGCCACCTTTCCTTGACCACCTTCAGCACAGCATATGCAAGAAAGCGATATACAATCGCGCATATTCCTAGCGCCATGATATTCATCTCCGGATTCTTGTTCAGCTTGTACAAGTCAAGGACTTGCTCACCAGTTTGAATGGGACATTGTCCATTAACCCTCTGCCAATCTTCACACGTGAACTCTAGGCCGCGCAAAGTGTATGGCGCCATGTTTCCGACAGCCCACTTTACGGGGGAGAGATGGTTCCAGGCTTGCAGGAAGTCGGGCACATCGAGTGAGAGGACGCCTCCCATCACTTGCGCGACTGAGAGGAACACAGACATACAGTTGACCGAGAAACCAGTATGTGTGAACAGGGTGTTGAAAGCGATACCCAGACTCTCACCGCAGCTGGTGATACAAAACGCGTTGAAAGTAATAATGAAGTATGTTTGCGCGTTGTGTTCTAGGCCCACGGCGAATACCGCTAGGACGGAGAAGATGAGGCAGCTGATGATTTCAAAGGGAGTCGTTATGGAGATGTATGTGAGGAAGAAGGCTTCCACGCCATAGATGCGGTCGTCGTAGTCTCGGTAGAACACATCTCTCTCGATTGGGTAGACGGCAATGTTGTTCAGCACTACACGGGATTAGCACAATATACAAGCTGTCATGATAAGGCTGACTTACTACCAACGAAGTAAAGTGGCGCGATTTCCACCAGAAACCCGAGTCTGTTCTGTACAGAGAAGTAATCGGCTTTAAGTGGTGCAAAGTAGAGTGCAAGTACGATGCCCAGACCCACGACTTGCATGATTCGTGCGATGAGAATGTCAGGCTGGCGAAACAAGTTCTTGGTAGCTCGTCGGATCAAAATTGAGTAGGCGGACATGAATGAAGAAGGCTCCCTTGCCATACTGCCTAACTCGGCCGGTGTGGTGATTGAGCCAGTACGGGGAGCGGGGAAGGCATCAGGATTCCAAGATTGGATGAGCTTGCGCACCTTCTTCCTGCTGGCTGCCTCGCGTGCCTCATGCTGGAGGTCGACTGTGATCAAGTCAAGCGCAAAATCAGCTGGGTTGACGTGCTGTGGGCATTCGTAGCCTAGACCCGCGAAATGGGGCAGCATGTCGGTTGAATGGCCAGCATAGATTGGATGGCCGCCGCGGGCGAGAAGTAGAACGTTGCCAAAGTGACCAAACAAATCACTGCGTGGTTGATGGATCGTCACTATTAGCGTGCGGCCTTCTTGTGCGAGACCACGGAGAACGTCCATGATGGAAAGTGCGGTGAAAGCATCCAAGCCTGATAACGGTTCATCAAGGAGTAGCACTCGCGGCTCGGTAAGGATCTGCACAGCAATCGTAACTCGACGCTTCTCGCCACCACTAATGCCTTTGACGAGATCATTACCGATGAGGTTGTCTGCACAGTCCTTGAGACCCATCTTCAAGAGGATCTCCTCCGCTTTTTGGGTCTTCTGCTCTTTAGACATCCACTTCGGTAAACGTAATCCCGCTGCGTAACGGAGAGTCTCGCGTACCGTAAGCGAGGCTAGAAGTGCATCATCGTCTTGCGTGACGAAGGAGCAAATCGAGTGGACGACATCTTGGGCGGGGGTCAGTCTGTTATAGCTCATCATTCCATACTGCTTGTATCGCGTTGAGGTATCGTCCTTAAGTCGCATGGCCATGCTGTTCAGTAGCGACGTCTTTCCGGAACCTGATGGGCCCATGATGACGTTCAGTGACCCAGGCCGGAAGTCTGCAGTGATCGGCTTGAGAATGGTCTTCTGCCAGCGCTTCCGCAACGAGCGTTTTTCGACGTCCATTCCATAACTCTCCAGTCGAATATCGATAGTCCTCACATTCTCGGATGCTTGCGCACTCATCTTCTCTTTTCCAGCAGAAGCATCCATGGTCGATGGTCTTGCGCGCGCCATCGCAATTTCGGCGTTCCAAAATTTGAGCAGCACACCAGCGCCAACGTAGAAGGCGATAGCGAAACCAAGAAGTGCGAGGATAGGCCTCCAGACCCAGTTGTCCGGAAAGCCAAGCGAATCCATGATGAAGTCGCCGTCGTATTCTTTGCATGCAGGGTTCGATCGGCCGCCCTCCAGTGGACAGTCGTAGAACGAGCCGGTAAACTCATTGGCGCATAGAGCCCCAAAAGCGTAGAAGACATATGCTGTCCATTTGGTCCAACGTACGTAAATCGGGATGGTGTTTGACTGGATGAAATAACCGCAGGCCATCGACTGTAAAGTGTATGCCAGATTGGCGACCAAACTGGCACCGGCAAAGTGCCGCGAGACCGCCACACAAGTCATGGCGAAGCACACTGCGATGTATTGATGTAGCAATATGATCCCGAAGAATGTGAGAAACTGGGCACCGTCCGCGCGGAAGCCACAGAAGAAGTAGTAGATAAGGGAGAAGATGAGGGGGACCGGAATGTCCTCAACAAAGATTCGGGCCATCCTTCTGGAGATGAGAAAAGCTGGTATGCTAACCACGCCTTGTCGCGCTTCTTCATCAAACAGTTGGATATCGGTAGTGAGTCGGTATGTTTCGTACAGCAGGATGAGATATCCTTGGAGCGCAGCTGCATTGTATAGCGCTCCTTGGCGGGATCGTATGCCAGATAGCGAACCGTCGAGTTGCAGGAAGATCCAACCTGTAATGACTGCCATACCAATGGCTTCGACAAGACTGCCAAACATACCCATTGGATCGCGGATTGTTACAGTCCAGGTCCTTGCGGTCAGTACCCGAGTCTGTTGGATGAGCGAAGTACGGTTCGCGCGTTTTTCCTTGCCGGATAGCTTGGTGACAGCTGTAGCCGAAGTACCAGGTTCGTGTTTTTCATTAAGAGTAGTGCTGCAATGTCCTCTCCATGCCTCTATCACACGACCAACCCGTTCTTGAGCGATACGTTCTGCTTCTTCACTTCGGTTGTCAATACTGACGACATCGATTAGATACTCTGCTGGGTTCGTGAATGGTGGCATTTTATGGCCCAGTTTCGCAAAGTACGGTAGGCATTCTTGAGCACTACCAGCATATGCAGGATTGCCTTTGGACAAGAGAATGACGTTATCGAATAGATCCCAGATCTCGGAACGTGGCTGGTGGATAGTAACAATAATTGTCCTCCCTTTCCTAGCCAGGGTCTGCAAGGTCTTGATTACCTGGAAAGCGCTCGTCGAATCTAGTCCAGTGGTAGGTTCGTCCAGCCATATTAGCGAGGGGTTCGACAGAAGTTGAACACCGATGCTTGTTCTCCGCTTCTCTCCTCCTGAGCAACCCTTGTGCGCATGGTTGCCGATTCTCGTGTTGGCGGCCTCCTTCAAGCTCAACTCCAGAATGACCTCTTCTACCAACTGTTTCCTTTCCTTTTGGGTGACGGATGACGGCAATCGCAATTGCGCGGCATACATAAGAGTCTCTCGAACTGTCAAAGTTGGGAGGAGTATGTCTTGCTGAATGACATATGCGCTCTTGATCTGCGACACATCTTCGCTACCATTGAATAGCGTGCGGCCCGAAGTGGCCAGTCGGTTTCCTCCAGCTAAACGCCCACTCATGGAATTCAGCAACGACGTCTTTCCACTTCCACTCCCACCGATGATGGCCGTGACACTGCCGGATGGCATGTCCGCAGATATGTCGTCCAGTATTGTTTTGACATCATTGTGATTTGGTGGCGACTTCTTTTTGGAGAAAAGGCTGGCAAGCGCACTTGGAGATTCGTCAACAGAGACGCTCAAATGTTCAAGGCGTACAGCTACAGGATCGACTTCGCGCAAGGAAAGGGCGTGGTTGTCATTGCGCGACGTGCCCGTGGAGACCCGGGTGGGTGGTGTCGCGGAAGCCGGTAACTTTGGGTCGCTCTCTGTTCGGCCGGGGGGCGGAGCTGACGCCGACTCTTGCGCTGCGTTACGTCCCACGAGCCCCGATTCGATCCTCTCCTCTAGCGACTCCATAATCCAGGGTCTACGGCTGGAGGCTCATAGTTTGATAGTTTGGTAGTAAAGAAGGATGGACACGCCTGGGAGCAATCCGCGACAGCTTGCATGCCAGTCCGCGGTGCTTCTTCCAAGCGACACGCTTTCCTGCGAACCGTCTCGCTTGCCAACCGAAGTGGATGCATGGCTTGGCCGGACTTTGCAAGTCTCATGTTGCTACCTAGATATGTTGCAGACGCGTCCGCCGTCGCAAACAGAATCCATCCAAAACCCTACAAATACATACATGATAGCGCTCAAGCGTGTTAGCATCGGTCAACAGCCTTGCAATTCCCTAGATTCAATAAGCCGTTGCACGCCGTTGAACGCCATTCAGCGCCATCGAGAGCCTGAAAACTGGGGGTTTCCCGACCCCAGCAGAGTCCAGCCACAATCCTTCCAACCTGCCAAACATGGGTAGTGCCCCTGCGCAATATGCGTCTTCGGCCCTTCCGATCCTAACCTAGGTGACATGTGAAGCATGTGTTTCACACCAATTATTATGTTGCTAACATTTGCAGATAAGACAATGTATTTGGATGGCTCCGTGGTTAATCAATGTCTGCATCAAAGAATATCGAGGATCCTCTAGACGGTGAGCATCAGCCCATGTAAAGGGATCTGTCACGCACCCTACCTGAGTACCAGGTCCTTGGGTTTCATCATCCTTAGCGGTTCCTTCGCGACGCCTTCCTGCATGGCTCATGCCTATCATCCGGATTTCTCTCGCTTTGATCCTATGCTGTACCCGGGTCAGTTTACAACCACTGAAACGGTTCTCTTGATGGTATCTCGCAACAGCCCTTCGATCGTCCCGATGGACAGCATCAGACACAAACAAAATGAAATATGACAGAATCGACTACTTTTCGCACCGGCAACGCTTGCCCGTTTTTCAATA
This sequence comes from Stemphylium vesicarium, assembly GCA_004380135.1. Taxonomy (NCBI): domain Eukaryota; kingdom Fungi; phylum Ascomycota; class Dothideomycetes; order Pleosporales; family Pleosporaceae; genus Stemphylium; species Stemphylium vesicarium. The sequence continues at coordinate 74,072 of QXCR01000011.1, read as the reverse complement.
GTCTTAGCTCGTCGACCTCGTAGTCCACCAAGAAAGACCCTGCATCTGTTATGCAATCCACATAACTGCACTGGCTTTGCTGCATGCTTGGTTACTAGCACTCCTGTTGGCGATAAACGTCAAGCGGCAAGGCTTAACACTAATTCAATAGGCGGGATACATGCGACGCAAACCCTATACCCTATTTCGAGGATCGCATAACCCTAAAGATATTTGCGGGTCTAGTTATTGCTTTGCGTAATTTCGCAAAAGATCGAAGACGAAGCACTAGACGCATACACCTAATCTATCTAGTATCGATGTATTAGCAGAACTGCATATCGAATGTGGTGGACTGTTGTTGCCTGGTGGCTGGCCTTATCACGTGCGCACATGGGGCGCGAAACAAGCGAAGGGCGTTATCATCAAACCAGCTGTTCACTCAATGATACGTCCAACCTTCTCAACTATCTGAGCAGATGCCTCAGTTCCCTTAACGTTATCTGCAAATCGCCCCTCATCGGTTAACCCCCACCGATGCCCCAGCCATCGCTTACGCATAAGTAAGATCATGGTACTTCATGGCTCATATCCATGGTACACTACCACTATCCAGCAAACCGTTCCCGTACCACGCGTTGAGGTAAAAGAGAAGGACAAAATGAAGACCGATGACTGGACTCTTGTGGAAGATGCAATTCAGAACAACAAACCAACGCTTCTTGAGCCGGTGCTACGGATGTGTGCCGAAATTCATTGGAGTCTGAGCGCGACCGCAAACACGGGAAATACATACGGCTTGCGATAGAAAACAATTCAATACTGGTTCTGCGATATCTCGTTGAACACGGTGTGAGCCTCCGACATCTCGATCACTCATGCACCGAGCTTAGAACGGATACTTCTATCCCAACAACTGACTTTTTATTTGCTCATGGCTGGGACATTAATTTGCCTACAGATCATCCGTTTCGTCAATCACCATTCATGTGGTAAGTAATGCCAATGTACAAACTGAGTGTGACATATACTAACTTCGTACCCCAACAATTCAGGCAATGTTACAAAGATCGAGACAAGCTCGGGTGGTGCCTAGAGCATGGCACTAATTTCACACCTCCTTCTGAACTCCATGTTACGATCACATCCTGGAGCGAGTCGCGAGTCCAGATGACATCGCGACGTTCGAGTTTCTGAGCTCCAAGGGTGCACCATTAGGGCGCCTCACCTTACATCACGCCGTTAGGAACGCTGCATGGGCTGTGCCGTCTAACTCAGATTATTCTGAAAAGAATACTGAAAAGAAACAACAGAGCAGATCAGGACATACCAAGCACATGGCTATGATGCGCTATCTGGTCGACTTTGTGGGCCTTGATGTCAATGCGCTTGATTATCCACTCGATTTCAAATGGGGGAGGTCTGGTGACCATGGGACACCGCTCGCCCACGTCGCTGGCGATGGCCCTATGGACAAAGATTTGCGCGAGGTGACGTGGTTCCTCCTTGACCTCAGCGCGGATCCAGCTCCTGCGCTTGCTCTTGCAAACGAGTATGTTGACTACTCTAGGCCATTCATAGAGTGTGTCGAGGCTTGGAAGGTCTCCAGAGGTCGCGAGAAAGTCGAGCTACCAGAAAAGAAGAGCGTAATTGAGCGTTCGTGCTGTTTTCAGTAGAGAAGAGCCTACATTCTACTAAAAATGTGTACGAGATTTTGAGTATGCACATGCCTTAGCCACTACCTCATCCCCGAAATTGTCTTCTCAAACTTTTCCGGCTCTCTGCCAATCAATTTGCGCAAATGTCCGGTCACCACAGCTCCCTCCCCACGCTTAAGAGCGCCATATGCAGTTGCCCAGTACTCTGCCATATCCCCAGACAAGTACTTGGAAGCCCCTCCAACCGATTCCTGCGACTTCCATTCATCTACAGAACACTCTCGGATCTTGATGTCTTTCCCGGTGAGGCGACCGATGCTTTCCACGCTCTTCTCAAGCGAAAATTCTTCCGGACCGGAGAGTAGCAATGTGTCGTTGACATGAGGAAAGGCTTTTGGATCTTTTGCGTAGTTTGCAAGCAGATGCGCGGTACCTTCGCCGAGCTCGTCGCGCTTCACCCATGAGATTCCTGGACCTTTTCCATCGTGTGGGATTTTTAATTCAGCCGAAGGGTTCTGTAGATCGAGGAAGGCAAGATATAAACCGTAAGACTCCGTGTACAAGCCCTGGCGCACGACAGTGTATGTAAAGGAAGGAATCTCTGTGGAAAGTTTGGCGAGATATCTTTCGGTGTCGAGATGAGCTTGCATCACAAATGCAAGTGAGTCATGGTGGCTCCCAGCGAATCCAAGGGAGGAATAGAAGATGTGTTTGACGCCTGATCGGATGGCTGCGTCAATGGCGTACTTCTGAACCTGTGAGCAAGGGTCAGCACTGCCTGGATACTTGCGCATGTCTAAGCTTCACCAACTCACTTTGAAGCGGTGCTCATGCTCAATGCTAGCATAGGAAATGAGATTGAGATACCGGGTGCCATCGAAAGCGTGGTCGAGTGTTTCAAGTTTGTCGTAGTCCCCATATCTCGCAATGGCGCCGGCATTCGTGTACTCTTCCGGTATTTTTTCAGGACTTCTTGCGATAAGTGTAACTTTCTTCGCGTCCACAAGGTTGAGAAGATGTCGATAAGTGCCCCCTCCAATGCCACCAGAGGCAGGAAAGATGGCGATTGAGTTGTTGTCCATTTTGAGTGGTGAGAAGGCTAGTCGTGAGAAGTTCTGGAAGCCGCGTTTGAGCTCTAGAGAAGTTCGACTGGGCAATGTTATTTTGCTATCATTTACATATTGTGCTTGAGAGTTTTAGCTTGATGGTATTTCTAAGCCGGCTATACGACTGCTAGTACGTCAACATTTGTTATGCATTGAAAATCAAACATGAAACAGCTCTTGCTGAGTAATGCGACTGTAGAAACGTTCACCTATGTCGCACTGAGTATCTTTGACGCATTTCAAATTCCCATAATTCCTTGCTCTTTGATTCTTTAGTGTTCTACCAGAGCAAGTTGCCCCATTCGTCGTACCAGGTAACGTATAGCAATGAAGGCCCGTGAGCCAGTTTCGACGAATGGATGACTCCCGAGTACGAAACGACGTACTAAAAAGACCTGCTCATGGAAGGGCGCATCTCTTCCAGTGGTTGATCACAATAGTATCGACTGTCATTCTTTAGAGACTTTAGGTTTGATGAATAACCATCATGTTATGTCTAGGCTAGAAACGTTAACACGGTGACGCGATAGAGAAGCAACGACCACAGAATTGATTACTTCACCCAATCGCACTCTTCTATGCGCAAAAAAAGGGCCATACAACAGCCCCTCACAGCACAAAGCACGTGACTTCGGCTATCCGTAATTGCGTTTCTCGTGTGCTACAAGCCTATCTCGGCAAAGCACATCCTCGTGGAGTCATTGTGGTGCCTCCACCATCAACTAGAACTTTCTGAACCGAACCGAACATTCCCCGGAACACGCGTTCAAGCATTAACCCGGTCTAAAAACCACGCATCAACAAGTTACCTATCTAGGTAGGTCACGATCAAACTCCACATAGCGTCCGAAATCTCTACAGCGACAATCCCGACGTAAGACGCGCGGGCGGGTCGGCAGCCAACCTTGTGTGGAAGAGCAAAGGGCCGGACGGAAGCGCGGGAGGATTGGATCGATCTTGACACAGAATCGTATCCACTTAGATAGCTATAGCACGAGCAAAAAAAGGTAGAAGGTGCGGGCTCCACGGAAGTGTCGCAGTCTGCACGAGCAGAAGCAGAGCCTCGGTACGTATCTTCCTTGCCTTTACGCACGCAAGCTTCTGCCCCCTGCATGGTTTCGCATGTGGTATATACCCTTTTTTTTCTTCCGATTTGGCAACAAGCGATATCATTGGGTGGGGCCGACATTCCAGGGTCTTGAGCCAACCAAATCGCCTCCACAACAATCGTCGACGTCGTGATTTGCCGCCGGGGAAGAAAGCCGTCGAGATCGTCCTGGGTAAACCGGGAGAGAAAGAGAAGCAGGGAGGGACGCAGGGGAGAAAGACTGAGAAAAGAGCGAGGTGTTTTTCTTAATGGTCGAAATAGTAGGACCGATCGGAATTCCCACAAGTTCCCGGTCTCCATTTTGCCTCACTTCTTCTCCCACATGCCATCATACATCTGCATTACCAGGTGTTGTGCAGCAAAGCACGCAATGGAAAGGTGGGATGGCTAGAAAAAAAGCGGGAGATGCTCTATTCGTGCTTCGACGTTGCATCGTCTCGTGGCTGTGTTGTGCGTATGCACTAACGGCTGAGACTACGGCAGCAAGAGCCGATACCTACCCTGGCGGCTTCTCTTCTCAGATGATCAGTGTAAACATATCTTGAGGGTCGCCAATTCGTAGTCCATGATGATATTGAGATATATACCGAAATGGTATAGGCAGTCACATACACGAGAAGTAAGTTCCGCAATCCTTGAGGTTGGGCAATATTGGACGAGTAGGTTAGGTTGGGTTGCGGATGGGGTTCCCAGCCTGTCAGGGTGTGTGGACACCCTCCATTACAGCTACACATGTACTTGGTCCAATCTTTTTATTGCGCCGCCAAGGGTCTGTCACAAACCTTGGACATGGTCCTGTTGCGGCTCACGAGCAGGCAACTGGTATGATCGCCATTCACCCTGGGCGCTCTTGGTCAATACCCAGCTTTTGCAACTCCGGTACTTTACAGCACCCGGAACATGGGCAAGCCGCGGCGGCCTCCGATCAAGGTTGACGACTACGACTACGACTACGGCTACGACAACTTGATGTGACCTGACATTCAAGCAGCCCAGGTCAGCCCTACCTATCATCAACCTGCCGCCCAGCCCCGACTGGCTACCCCGACTTGAAGCCACGCGCAGCTCATGGGAATGCTGACACAAACCCTCGCCTCTTGCATGTCAGCTGCAGGTGCATTGGAAGGCGACAGAGGCCGCCTCACATCTGACCCCTCTATCTAGAACATCTAGTTCGCATCGAATTTCAGTCACGTTTTCCACCAGATACACAATCACACCGACTAGACCAGGAATACATCGCAATGGCTTGCGTTGAAGCATGCGTGGACGCCGGGGGTGGGCAGATTAGCCACATACGGCTTACATCGGTGTAAGCCCAGCAACAAGTCGTATAACGGTGCGCCGGCAAATATGTGCACGTGTATGGCAATGTATTGCGTATGTCGATGGCGTACGATAGCAACGTTCCCGCTGCGCCAGCCTCGCGAGAAAAAGACTGCATTCTAGAATCTATTGAGGCGTCGTCAACCTGCGTTATCTTTAGACGGTACGCAAGGTACGATGTGCAACGGCAACGTTGTACGGTAGATTGTTTTATTCTATGCAAGGTGAGGAATAATCGGTTGACGATATGCAGGCACAAACGGCCGCAACATATGTTCGCAGTCCCAAATGAGCCAGCACAGCAAGAAAAAAGTCGTTGAAGGATTGAACCGATGAGAAACGGTGGTGCGCAATCGTTCGTGTTTGCCATCATTGACATATGCAGGATGGGAGAACGGGGGATTGCCCAGATCCGGGTGAAGGGTTACAATTGCGGAATACTGCTTTGAGAACACCAACGGTATTTCCCGTTTAATGCCCTTTATCTGCATCACGAGGGGTAACCGGTGGATACGATGTGAGAACGCTCGTGCGGGAATAATTTTTCATGTTACTATTTGAGAAAGAGAAAGCGGATGACGGGGCGATCTCTTGTCGGCTGGATCAGAAGAGGGCCTCTTCCGCTACTACACCAGAAAGTCTCTAATATCACTGCCGATGTATGTAGTCGCCCTGATATATAAAAAAAGCTTATCGGGCGTTTCCGGGATTGCGGAGATTGATGAGGGAGATTTTTTGGAGACAAAGTTGGGTCGTTAGGTGTGCGTGCATCGCGACATTTGCCAGGTTGGAATAGCCAGCGACCGCCCTGCAACGTTAGCAAGGAAGAGGAGCTATACGACACAAACCCCTTCCCTTGGGCATCCCACCGTCTTCATGAAGTGAACCACGATTACTAAACCGTGAACCGCATCGCTGCAATAGTACACAGCAATTATGATATCAGCATAATGCTCCCGCAAACTCCCCCAATTCATACCTAATGCCAGGCACCCAGGTACGCGATCGAAATCGCAGTGCCCTTGAATCAGGCTATATGTCTACCTTACCACCGGATCATGCGGAATGTTTAGCCCTCCAACTTTGCCTGAAAGGCGTGGGGGCTGCATGTACAGTGTATTTCAAGGATGATCGTCCAAAACTAAAGGACCGATTATTTCTTGCTTGTCTGTTATGATATTCCTGTCGATGGTATTGGGGATTTCGTCATAGGCATTCTACCCAGGAAGGTATACCGGACGCTTCGGATGCGCCAGGGACCGGACAAGAACTTAGCCGCGAGCGCCCCCGTCCGTTCGAGTCCAACCGCGAGCACAGGGCGCGCGACCGGGCGTATTTGCTTCCCTTCTCCCCCACGCGCGTGCCGGAAATTGAACCTGGTACCCTGGGCCGATCTGCCTAACGGCAAGTTTCCCTCGTCTCGTGGCTCGCTCTCCCTGGCAAGCAAAGTCCGAACTTTGACAGTTGTTGTTGATCTTGGATCCTGGGAGGGAGGCGTCGTTTCCAACGCTGTTCCTCGCGATCGTCACCCGGTCAAATGCACGAGAGCATTTTCAGAAGTCGTGGCTGCATAGCTGAGCAGTTCTCGAGTCATGGCAGTGGTGCGCCAATACGCTGGCAACGGATGTGTTCGTTCCCAGCGAAACACGCGAAGGAAGCTCGTGAAGGCGTTTGATTGCTTGTACATGCGCGTATTGGAGGAAGAAAGAACTATGTCCCCGCAGATAGTGGAGAGTCTAGATGCTGTGGCACGGTTCGGTGCTGACAGTTTACAGCCAGCAGCGGCTGAGCAGAGCACAGCTGTGCCTCACTTCTTCACCGAGGCAGATCGTTGATCGCTCGCTACGCTATGCGTTCCTTGCGGAGTCTGCGTTACAGAATTAAGTGAGCCAGAGTGGAGATACCGGCATGCATGTTGCTGTGCCGCGCGATGAAGCTATATACCTTGCCTCCTATGCATACATACGTGTCGTCATCGCAACGAAAGAAAAATCCGAGTGCCTGCCAGTTGCAGTCGGTCCTAATTCGACAAGTGCTGCAATGCCATGTGTACGAGTTTGCCTCGCCAATGCAGGGTTTTTTGGTTTCTGTATGCATCCGAACCGAAGTGCGCGCCGCCCAAAGCCCAATGCTGTGATGCGCGAAAACCCGCCTGCAATTGACCCGCCGCCGACCAAGAAAAGTAAAATCCTTGAAGACAGCGAAAGCGAAACAAGACTAGAAATAGCGATAAGAGAAAAAAAAAACTTAAAGACATGCAGTGCCGTTTTTCCCGTTACCGTTAACACAATACCACCATGTGTTATAGGGAAAAGTACGTACCCGCAACCAATGCAACCTGATCGTGAGGCCGTAGTGCATCGTTGCCGGTCCGAGCCTCGTTGGAACCACGAAGGAACCACGCAACCGGTCCACCAAGAATACCATGACTCCATTTTGCGCCGATAGAACCACCGTTTGAATAAGAAACCTTGAAAGCCGAATGTACTACCGAGACATTGCGTCACAGTGCAGCTTTTTCATCGCCATGAGAGCCGTGCACCAGAAGAGACCCTCTTCCACGCCGGCAACCTCATCCTGACCCACACTGTAAAGACAGCGAGAGGGTCGTTCAGGGGGGAGATGTCGTAGGTGACGCGCCGAGCGTATCGCGACGCCTCCCGGAGCAGCGCGCTTGCTGAGGAGTGCAGAGTGGCATGGACATCTCCGACCCCAATCACGTCGCAAGGAAATCCCATCCACGGGCGTTGATGAGACGCTCCCAGTCCCAGCTCTCTTTCTGTACCTCGGGGTCTTCTGAGCTCATGAGCTCCCAAACTTGGTCAACCACCTCTTTCGCGAAGCCGATGTTGCCTAGGCCAGTGCAGGCAATAAGGCCGGCGAACGCACGGTTGATCTCGACGCGCTGCTCTTCCTCGAACGCGGCACACCCAATCAGAAAGAGGGGAAGGAGGACATTACTCTGGACCCAACCCTCGGCAGGTAGTTCGTTGATGTACCGGATGCCATTGTCAACAGCGTTCTTGATGAAGGGATGTGGCTTCGAGTCCTTTGTTGTGCGGTAGAGGTAGACCCATGTTGCTTGACGGTATAGCATCGAGATGGTGTAGCGTGAAGATCCTGGTGTATGAGGGCATACCCATTGACGAAGGCCACTGTCGATAGCATGTGCAGATAGCAAGGCTTCGTAGTCCATAATAGGCTCCAGCTTCTCGTCGATGCGTGTGCGAATCTTCCGTCGTAGGTTGCTGATCTTAGAGATGAAGCCGAACAGGCCATCGGACACGCCAATCAATCCAGCAGTCTCGGGGCTGATCTTGAAGGGAAGGTTGAAGTCATCCATCATGGGGACTTCGCTGCCGTCGAGGGAGGTGATCTGGCTGGCGATCCAGTGGTAGTAGAAGAACTCGTCGAAGAGGGTCTGGAACTCCGGGTTGGACGACTTCTGGTTCATCGCAATCTGCTTTGCGGCGATCATGTGCATCCTGTACTCACCCGATGTGTTGCCATCGCAAATTGAATGTAGAAGATGAAGTAGGATCTGAGCCACATTAGAGTCCTCGTATACCATGACACCGCCCTCGCCGGCCTTCTGGCGTTCGAGGTCGTGCTTGAGAAGCTGCAAGGCTTTGCCTCGATGGAAAGCCTGCCTATCTTCGTACTCTTGTAGTGGGTTGACAGAGTACATGTGAGAAGCCGACAGACATAGCACCGAGTGCATTAAACCCTCATGCTGAAGGGCCATGGGTAGTAGGATCTTGGTGAAAGGATTCGTCGACTTGTCTCCGTGCAAGGTGAGGACAGCGCTGGCTCTGCTAACGAAATGCTGCAAAAGGTTTCGGTCGAGGTCGTTCTCAACGCCTTCCATCAGAGGCGGAAGCTCAAACTTGACGTCCTGGCTTCGCTTCCGGGCTGTTGGCTGTTAGCTTGGTCCACATTCAAAAAGCAAAGTAGACGAACTGGACGACATACCTTCTGCGGCACGTTCTTTTCCACTTTTCCATATCTCGACAGGCTTGTAGCCCTCGCAATGTATGTTGTTCTTCTGACAAGACAAGCCTAGCCATGGTTAGCACAAACTTTGAGGCATCGGGCTTAGGACGGGATTACAAAATGGCTTGGTCTCGTCACACTTCTTCTTTCGCTTTCGACATGTCGTGCAACCCGTTTTTGATCGAGCTTTGGCCTGCTTAGCAAGTGTAGTGGGTGAGCGAGGAGGGTGTATCCTTGGTCTGCCACGGGCCCGGCGTATTCGCACTGGTTCCGTCGGGGAGATGGGTGTGTCTTCCGGGGATGGCTCTTCCTTTACATCGGCTAATTGAAGCTCCGTCTCTTCCACCTTGGGTACTACTTCGTGGGATCCGTTTCGCTCATCCGTCCTTTCTTCTGATTGTGTGTCGGAGATGGTGAATACGTTGGAGTCGTAGTTGGGCGTGGTAAACGGGGAGTCGCTTGCGGAAGACATGGAGGGCTGTGGCGATGAGCTCGTGCTCAAACGGGTATGCGCGCCTGGCGGCGAAGGGCCGAAAGTACTGGTCGAGATCATTCGGTCCAGAGTTGAGGACGTTGGGGGACTATTGGTGGGGAGAGGCGCGCATTGGACGTCCAGTCCGTTCTGCGCGGGGATGACCACACGAGTAAGAATCCGCTCGCAGGTATGCGTCTGGGTCCGGGCACGACGGAATGCAACAAGTGGCAAGTGGGAGTTAATGTGTACTCCCGCCGTTCAATGCTAAGCAGAACAGCACAGGTTGTGGAACGGTGCGGCAACAGTTCCAGCGGAAGACGAGCAGCGTGTCGTAGGAGGGTCCAAGCGGTCCGCTCCTGATGCCTCGAGCGATCGCACGGTAGGTTGCGTGAGAGCGGGGGAATGCGTCTTTAGCGAGTCGTGGGCGCCGCGGAACATCCAATAAGATTGGGGTGGAACTAACGGCAAAACTGCGTCGTTCCGAGATGAACGGCTGAGCTGAACACAGACCAGCGCAGGCAGGGGTGGGCGAAAGCAAGTTATGTTTGGGGGGGGGGGGGGATGTTAGTGATAAGCCGTCGGTGTCGATGTTGAAAAGACCAAAGGGAGATGTGAGCAGCGTGAGGGGGGCGGCGAAGCGATAAAAGGTGTGCGAGGGATCTGCTCGAACGGGTGGGATATGTCGACTAGGTATTAAAGTGCAGGCCCGGATAGCTTCGAGCCAGGCTACGGAGCAAGGTAAAGGCGAGAGGATATAGTGTGTTAAAGTAGCGTCGCAGCAACAAGACCAATTCGCCCCTAATACTGGTAATGGAGGATAATCCTAGAAGTAATCCACTGGTCCCGCAGTAACCATGGCCCTGGGCCGCCGTCGACTTAAAGCAGAGAGTTGACCGAAGCTCACAGTCAAGCACCGGGCAGACGAAGGACAGTGTTGACGACAACTGGAGTCGTTGCGAGCGCTGCAGGTGGCTTCATTAACAGTCGCCGGCGTGGGCGCTAAGTCGTCCAGAGGTTGTAAACTTCATGGAGCATTGAAACGTGACGTTCTTAGTGTGTGTATCGGATGGTGCATGAATCGCTTTCGAGCGGCTTCATATCTTGGTTCACCTGCTAGCCATTTCGCAGTTCCTGTTGGCTGCACAGCGCTCAGTATCGAAGCTGGTGACCAGGGATTAACAGCGGGGGGGTAGGCTGCAGGCTGGGTGTGAACGCCTTAGTAGGCCTCGCACGCATCGGATAAGATTTGATTGACCACTTTGCTGACAGCCAAGGTCAGTTCGCTATGTTTTTGGCTGCCTTCTCGATCTGCTGCTTATTGTCACCACACAGACGCCATCAGTTCATGGCCGCGCACGCAAGTGGTTAGCGACTATGCGACACTTGAGGCGTCTTTAGTCGATAACCCGCCCCACTTTAGCTCGCCCAGCTCATCGTGCTACATCTCCGCGATGCCTTGCGTGTGTGACCTGACGACACTACTTCTCCACACTTGTGATCCGGTCGAATCGGACGCGGCGCTGCGGCTCTAGAGCGTTCTTGTGTGGCAGCAGTCGAGACGATCATAACATGCCGACGACCCGACCAGGCCGCGTTGAGTATTTGCAGCAGCAAGCCACATTTCAGGGATTGCGAAGCCTGGGAGATCCTCACCTTGACAGCGCTCCTGGTAGGCCCAGCGAGTAACGGCCAGCCAAAGTGTGTTCGAGATGTCATAAGCTTGCATGCGCAACCCCCCGCAATCGCCATGCCGGTCAGCGAGTGAAAATCAGAGTGTGACTGCGATCTAGCCCTGCTTCGGGCACGATTGACGAATATTGTACCTGTCTGCCTGCATGTAGCAAAGAACACGATACAAGATGACAGGTTGTGTAGACTCCATGTTTGAATGACACCAGTATTCTACGCGATGCAATTCCCTGCGTACTGAGGATCTGGTTACTTTGCGGCCGGAGCGGGACGACGGGCACAAAGGGGGCACGCTCCCAGCGCTGGCTCCGGGGCGGGTTTGCGCAGTACCCTGACTTCGGTCCCAGCCGAACGCTTTGACGGAGTTAAGTGCAGAAAAGGATTCCAGTCCGTCTCTCCTTGCGCAAATGTACATGAACATGTCAAGTAGCCTCGTATTTTGACACCCTTTTCAGAGAACCCGGTAGAAAAATTCCAGGCTAGGGAAGAATTGGGCAGCATGCTGTGGCATCTTTCAGCAAAGGCAGCAGCTTCCTGGGGGAATTACCGCCGACGGATCCCCGTGAATCAAGCTCTCAAGGCCATTCACCCAGCATGATTCGGTAGAAGGTATCATGTTTTGGTTCCGCCGTCTCATCGCGATGTGGAGCTGGGTGGCCCACCTTGGATCGATCTTTCTGTTTCCAATTTGAAATCAGCCATTCCTGGGACTCAATGTCCGCGGCTGACGAGTATCATGACGCGCCACACCCATCCGACCAAGTGTTGTGACTGTCCTGAGAGTGATCAGATGAATATGGGTCAGACCCAGCGTCCCTGCGTATTGATAGCGGCGTCTGCCATGACTGACTGATATTAGCCCGTTCTTGCGTATCGAAAATGGCGGGCGCATGCAACCGAGGAGAGACGAGACGAATGACTTGCAGCTCTAGCGGCAAGGTTTAGCTGCGGGGTCACTTGCGATCGTCACGTCACTCTATTCGCTAGCATTGGCGACGCCGCCGATAGCTGCAGACGGGTGCATGTGCAGCAATTGTTGAGCGAGGTTCCAAAGACTTCTGGAGCGGAGTGGGTGAAACTAATACTTAGCATTGCCGTGCCAGAACGAACCATGGTCCTCTTTGACACCCGTCATGACGTCTTCTCAGCTGGTTGCGCTGGCATGATATATCAGGAGAGCCTCGGACGCATTGTTACCCTCAGGGCTCACCCGTATCTGCAGCACCTGGGCTGGGGTGGGTATTGTTGAATGGGTAGTACGAGAGCTGCACGTTTGCGGCGTGTTGGGTTGTTGTGCATACCGGCTTCGTTCCGCCGTTCCGCCTGGGATACTAACACGACCTTTTTTGCAGCCTCCTGGGCTGCACATGCGAGGAAAATGCTTCACAGCCACGTCCTACAAACGGGACACAGTGACAACCATGTCTGGAGCGCCTCGCCTCCCGCTCCTCGGCCTTTTGCTCCGCACAACCCCCTGTCGCTGGCCGCGTTGTGTGAAACACAAGGTATCCTGGGGTTCCCAGCGGATGCATGTGCGAGCGGATGATCGACTGACACTGAGAGTATTGGTAGTTATGGGACTGTCATTGCTGTCCGCAACAATTTTTCACAGAGGGCGTCTAGATAGCTCAATTAGCAAGTTCTGGATACAATGTTCAGCCATAAATCGCCGTGGTCATCTTCTCTCCCAATCCGTCCTTGGCCTTGTGTGCCCGACATGTTTGGCGCCGCAGGAACATTACGGCCCAGGCTATCTTTCCTTCCGTAGCGGCAAACTCAATCTTGCAATGCCGATCGAGATCAAATCCAAAATCAACCAGCCATGTTCCTGGCATTGACTTGTGCGACGTAGGATTTTGGGTTGGGGGCACAGGCAGCGGAGAAACCTTTGGCCGGGCGCAGTCGCGCTCTGACGCGTGCCGTCAGCCCTCTCCATTTACGGGTCTATCAAAGAACATCACCGACTCACACATCCAAATCCAACACGCAAATACCATGCGCGTTGAGAGCTAAGAGTCGCCTATTACTAAACACCGAGCGGCTGCCGAAATGTTCAACTTCACACCTCTTCTGGGCGCGCAGAGCTCGTCGCCAGCGTCGCAGTCATTGTTAGAGTTCGATGGGGGTATACAGATCCTGATAGATGTTGGCTGGGATGAAGATTTTAGCGTAGAGCAGCTAAAGGAAATCGAGAGGTAGGTTCTGGAGCCAGTTGTGAATCAACAAATGATGGTTATATGTCTTGTCTCCAGCTTCATATGCACATGGATATGGCAGCGAGCTGCATCGGATGCTAGACATAGAAATGCCTGATACATAGAATACAACTAATGCTGATCATCCAGACATGTCCCCACCCTCTCGTTCATCCTTCTCACTCACGCGACCACTGCGCATCTCGGCGCCTACGTACACTGCTGCAAGAACTTCCCTCTGTTCACGCGAATACCCGTCTATGCGACAAACCCCGTCATTTCGCTCGGCCGAACCCTTCTACAAGACCTCTACGAATCCACGCCTCTCGCGTCTTCCATAATACCCACCGAGGCCCTCAATGAGTCCGCATACTCCTTCTCGTCGGCCCTCAAGGGCGGGAAGAACCCAAACATACTCCTCCAGGCGCCCACAGCCCAAGAAATTGCCGACTACTTCGCCCGCATAAACCCCCTTCGATACTCGCAGCCACATCAACCCATCCCGTCGCCGCACTCGCCTCCACTGAACGGTCTCACCATCACTGCATACAGCGCTGGACACACTCTGGGGGGTTCGATATGGCATATTCAGCATGGCATGGAGTCAGTCGTCTACGCCGTTGACTGGAACCAGGCTAGGGAGCATGTCCTCTCTGGAGCTGCGTGGCTTGGTGGACCTGGTACTAGCGGCTCAGAGGTTTTGGAGCAATTGCGCCGCCCGACTGCCTTGATTTGCAGCAGTAGGAATACCAACATGGTCAAGGTCGCCAGGTCACCCAACAAGCGAGACGAGGCCCTTCTCGAAATGATACGGGATACAGTGGCCAATGGCGGGACTGTATTGATTCCCTCAGATTCAAGTGCTCGTATCCTTGAATTGTCTTATCTCCTCGAAGAGACATGGCAGCGGGAAACATCTGAGGAGGGCAGCAACAGTCCGCTAGCCAACGCAAAGGTCTACCTAGCGAGCCGAACAGGCGGTGCAACAATGCGCTATGTACGAAGCATGTTGGAGTGGATGGAGGAAGGTATCGTGAAAGAGTTTGAGGCCAGCGCAGCAGACCAGGATCGACGAAACAGAGGTGGAAAGGAGGAGGATAGGGCCAGAGTTCCTTTCGATTTCAAGCACATCACATTGCTGGAACGCAAGACGCGGGTAGCCCGTATGCTCGGCGCAGCGGGGCCGCGAGTGATTCTGGCAAGCGACGCTACACTTGAGTGGGGATTTTCAAAAGATGCTCTTCGAAGCCTAGCCTCCGACGAGAAGAATCTGGTCATCCTCACAGAAAGAGCCGGGGAATTGGGTTCACAAAAGAAGGGCCTCGGCCGATACCTCTGGGACATATGGAATCAGCGCAATGCATCGCCAGGACAAGACGCGCCTTCTACTACGATCATCGACGCCTCCGGCGACCAGGCTCCCTTGGATACCATACGAGCTGTTGCACTAGAGGGTGACGAAGTACCGCTTTATCAGCAATTCCTCGCCAGCCAAAGGCAGCGCCAAACTACCATGGGCGGAGACAATGCAGCGTTACTCGAAACATCCGCCGACGTCGTGGATGACAGATCATCGACCGAGTCGGAAAGTTCAGAAGGCTCTGGCGACGGCTACCGAGGAAAGGCTCTCAATGCGACCGTCGCTCTGCAGCACGCGCGTAACAAGCTCGGTATGACAGATGCGGAGCTCGGAGTCAATGTACTTGTCCGCCGCAAGAACGTCCATGACTACGAAGTACAGGGCAAGAAAGGAAAGGAGAGGATGTTTCCGTTCCAGGCGAAAAAGCGTCGGACGGACGACTTTGGCGATCTCATCCGCCCTGAAGACTTTGCGCGTGCCGAAGAGGAAGACAACACAGCAGGTGAAGCTCTTCGCGGTGAGGGTGCGAAGAAGGAGAATGCAGTTGGTCAGAAGAGAAGATGGGACGACCTAGTCAACAATACCGACAACGTCAAGGCAAACGCCAACCAGAAACGGCGAAAAGACCGAGAGGGACGAGAAGGCGAAGACGAAGAGTCAGACAGCGAGCCAGAGGACGACCCCGACAAGGTGGAAGGCCCTTCAAAAGTCATCATCGAGTCCGAGACGCTTGAAATCCGGTGTCGGATAGCTTTCGTCGACTTCACCGGTCTCCACGACCGGCGCACAATCCAACAACTAATCCCCCTCATCCGACCACGTAAGCTAATCTTCGTCGGTGGCGAGCATGAAGAGACGCTCGAGCTAGCAGAAATCAGCCGCATAGCACTGAACGCGAACACGGACTCCGCCAACGCCATCGACGTCTTCACGCCCACAATCGGCATGATAATCGACGCGAGCGTCGACACAAATGCCTGGAGCGTCAAGCTCAGTCGCAGCATGGTGCGCAATCTGCGCTGGCAGAACGTGCGTGGCATGGGCGTCGTAGCCATAACGGGTCGTCTCGCAGCCGCGAGCCTTGAGCCTGAAATTAAAGAAGAAGCGGACACGCCAGCGAAGAAGAAGGCTCGCCTTGACGCCCCTGCCATACCTGTCTCTAGCGATAAATCAAACGACACGCCTATCCTTGACGTTGTACCCAACAATATGGCTACTGCTGTTCGTTCTGTTGCTCAGCCCTTCCATGTTGGCGACTTGCGCCTCGCAGATCTCAGGAAGCTTATGAATACTAATGGTATGCAAGCTGAGTTCCGCGGCGAGGGTGTGCTGGTTATCAATGGGACTGTCGCTGTGCGCAAAACGGCTACGGGCCAGATTGAAATCGATGGTGGAGCGTATGGGAATTTGGATCCGAGGAACAATGATGCTGCCACATTTTCGCGGGTTAGGCGACAGATTTATGAGGGCTTGGCTGTGGTTGCTGGAGGTTAAGCATGGGGGAAAGAGTGATTTGGTTGGCTGGGAGGCGTCATTGTTGGGGGGATGTCATTTTTGGCAAGTGAAAGTGAGGCTTTGTAGAGCTTTAGCTTTAGATGGCGGTTCAATAACATCCGATCCAATTTCTTCTTCATTCACTACTGTGTCCGACACCGAGTGCGTTTATTATTTCGTGGAAAAAATAAGAAAGTCAAAGCCCGCAGCCAGGGTACAAAGTAGAAGCACGATCCTCCACCCATCTCACGTTCTGTACTGCGCGTGCAAACACCCACACTCACATACCCTCATTCTTTGCGCCTCGGCTCATCCAACACATCACTTCTACTCAACTCACTCCACGAGAGACAACATAACAACACACCCACGATGAAGCGATGGGTTGAAGAAAATGGGCGAGACTTTATCCATACACCATATCACCGCGCAATCGCAAAAGTCGCACCCACCACAGCCGCACCCGTCAGTCTCAGCGCATCATGGTACAAGAACGCCGAGTTCTCAGATATCACCATCCTGTACGGAGGACGCGAGAATCGCACTTTCCGGGGCCATCGACTAGTGCTATGCAACTCTTCCAAGTGGTTCCACTCTACACTGTGTGGAGGGTTCGCGGAGGCGGGTAGTAACATCATCAACTTGAAGGGCGACGATCCTAGAGGAATTGAGGCCTTGCTAGAGTTCTGCTATCTCGGCAGGTATAGGGAGCCTGCTGGGTTCGGGGGGAAGGGCATTCTCCAGACCATGGCTGATACTGTGCTATTACACGCAAGGGCATTTGTGGTTGGAGACAAATACATGGCAGCAGAGTTCTGTGGATATGCTATCGGGTGCGTTGAACACTCTATTGAGCAGGCTTTCTCGGCGACACATTACTGTCCGGACAAGACGCGGCGCTTTCTGAAGTGGTTAGTCGAGATTGTTTATGTTCGTCCGCGGCTCTTTGGGTTAGACGAAGATGGTGAGATAGCTGATGAGGGTCTGCAGGAGGGCGCTGATGTGGAAGACAATATTGGTGGTGATGTCAATGACATCTTCGACTTCGAGCAGAAGGAACTGGCTGCGGCTTCCAATGATATACAGCCACGCCATCCATTGGACAGGATTCGTCGCCTGGTCGTTAGAAGCGTGGTGTCCTACACCTTGGAGAATACACGGAGGGCAAACGTGGACCGAAGACACCTCATGGTGCTTGCAAAGCAGATGCCGCAATTTGGCGCCGATCTCGCCATGGTTTCACTGAAGAAGGAAGGTAGAGCCTGAAGAGGGGGGCTGGCTTACAGACTGGAGAATCAGTATCGTGGAATCCGTGCGTTGGTGTATGTCTACGTATGAGACGGATGGGATACGGAAGTGGATGGTCTATCCAGCTAATGTTTTGCAGATCGCTCAATAGGTCTGGCTCCGAGGATCTAGAAGTATTGTAGTCAATGTTGCTTCCTTTACTCCAATCGCGGCTCGGCTTCCCATCTCTCCACACCTTCAGGTATCGGAACCACGGCACTTCTGCAGTAAATTGTGTCGCGTCGATTTCTCTGCGTCTAGCTTATTGAAACGCTCATAAACTTGCCAATAGCCTGTTGCAAGCACTATCCAATCTGAGGAGCTGGCAGTCGGCGCATTGCTTGTTCCGATGGGCAAGCAGATGCGTGATGATGGAGGTCAAGTGAAGTTGGTCGAAGATTCTCGATGACGAGCTGTGGCCCGAACGCGACATCCCACTTCAATCCCCCCGCAATCCCAAACAAAGTCCAGCCCCGAGTCGCAACACCAAACATCACACCGTAGTACACGACTCATACGCCTCCCAACATGGTCATCAACTACAGCAAGTGGGTAAGTGATAAGTAACCCTTCGCATTGTCGCAACAGCTTCTAACTTTAACGAGGACGCTCTCGAGCTCTCCGACGACAGCGACATCGAAGTGCACCCCAACGTCGACAAGAAGTCTTTTATCCGCGCCAAACAAGCCCAAATCCACCAGGAACGCGACCAGCGCCGCCACCAAATAAAGACGCTCAAGTACGAGCGCATCATCAACGATGGCCTCACAGAACGCGTCGACCGTCTTCTTACGGCGCTCAAGTCGCACAAGGACAGGCAGGCTGAGGGCAGTGGTGGAAACGATGACCAGCTCGTGTTTCAGGCCATGATGGAGAGCATGATGGACATGAAGATTGACAAGGACGGAGGTTCGGATAGGCCGCCGCCACCCCCGGAGGGCGTGCATGAGCATATTAAAGATAAGCCGACATACCCACAGATGATGGCGAGTCTGGTGGATGCTGTAAAAAAGGACATTGACGAGCAAAAGAGCGAGGAGCCGAGATATACACTGTTCATCCAGGGTCTGGAGAGGGAGAAGGAGCGGATACAAGAACTCCAAGGCCAACTGCTTGCGAAATTGGCGGAGCTAGAAAAGGAGGATAAGAAGCACATCACCAGCGATGACCTCCACGAGGGTTTCAGCTACTCCAACGTAAAAAAGGCCGAGGAAGAGAAGAAGAAGGCGTCATCCTCAACGGTAGCGAAGAAAGAGCCCACAGTCGAACTCCTCAACAACCCCCAACGACCAGGCGCCACACGATCAGACACAGGCCAGTCTTCTGGCGCAGATGCCGACATAGAAGAAGGCACCATCGCCGCAGCCTCACCCGAAGACAACGAAGACGACATCACCGCTTCACCCCTCGCCCAATCCTTTGCCAAGATAAAAGCCGGAGACTGGTACGCCTGTCTCCAATTCCTAATGGCGCACCCCGAAATCCTCGCCGAGAAAGAAACAGACGGTCTTCTCGTCGAAGCCTTCAACTCCGAACTCGACGGCAAGCCCAAGCACGCACGACAATGTGTGCACCAAGGCCTCCTACTCCAGTACTGTCGCCAGCTGGGCGGCCGCCAAGGCGTGGAGCTCTTCTTCAAACGCATCCAGATGAAAGACCACCAAGCGGGCAAAATGTTCAATGACGACGTCGACTCGACATACCACCGCATCAAGACGCGCGCCGCCGAGATCCTCAAAGAGCGCGCTGAGAACCCCCAGGGCGAAGGCGGCGGTGTAGAGCAAATCCAACTCCACGCAGTGGACCCAAACACCCAAATCAACATCTCCGTCCCACCCAAGGAACCCACCTCCACAGATCCTGAAGAAAGAGAAGCGGAAATGCAGGCACGCCAGCTGTTTGAGAATTTTCCTCCTGGCTTGCAGCGTGCGCTTGAGAGTGGAAAGCTGGATGAGGTTAACAAGGTGCTGGCTAAGATGAGCGTCGATGAGGCCGAGGAGGTGGTGGAGAAGCTGGGACAGGGCGGCATGTTGAGTCTGGAAGAGGGCGTTATTGATGCTACGACTGAGGAAGGTCAGAGGGTTATGGGCGAGATTGAGAAGAATCGCGCTATGCCTGCTGCGCAGCAGGAGTAAACCTTTGTTATTGCAATTTCGAGCGAGTGAGGCGGTGGTGGTGAGGAGGGGAACAAAAGTGGCATGGAATGATGAGATGATATATTTAGTTATTGTATATTATGCTTGATGGAACGACTATCTACGAATAACACATGTTTTCGCATGAAAGGTGACTTTTTTTTTACCCTCTGTTTGACGCTTCAGACATCTCATCCCTGCTTCATTCTGACCCGTGTTTAATGCTGCCGCTCCTATCTGTCACCAGAATCATACATGACACCCACCCTGCATGTCCGCGCGAGGACTACAACCACACAAGAAAACACACACAATCGACAATCATACATCTATAATGTTACCCACGCCATCCAGACACCGCAAAAGCAACCCTAGTGTCATTCATTTTCTCAACCCTAGCAACAACAAAAAAACATCTTAAATCAACTCTGCGAAATTGTCATCGATACCCGCCATGTCTCTATCGCCCGCAAAAGCCGCAAAGTCATCTTCACCCGCATTCCTGCTCATCTTCCTCTTCTTGTGCGCGGTCTCATATGCATGTTGTCCGTATA
The DNA here is from genome assembly GCA_004380135.1 of Stemphylium vesicarium. Taxonomy (NCBI): domain Eukaryota; kingdom Fungi; phylum Ascomycota; class Dothideomycetes; order Pleosporales; family Pleosporaceae; genus Stemphylium; species Stemphylium vesicarium. Next base: position 53,713 of record QXCR01000011.1, on the reverse strand, counting down.
CGCCGCCCTCGGCACCCGGTCGCGCATGCTGTAGGCTCTTGAGAAGGTCTGCGGCAATGTGCTGGTTCGGGTCGCCAACGGTGGTAGCGAAGTCGGGCTGGGTCGTGTGGTGGGCAGGTGCGGGGGCGGTCTCTGGTACGACAGGCTGAGCTGCAGGTTCGGGCATGACGCCGTCGCGCATTTCGGGGACGGGGTCCGCCATGGGGTGTGGCTTTTGCTGGGGTGATCCTGTGGGTGTAAAGGACTCCATGGGCGGGGGAGTGAGTTCCTCGACCTCGGGCCTTCCTTGGCCGGTTGGGAATGTAGCAGCGACTGGGGAAGTAGTTGCGACGGGGAGAGGCGCAGTGGAGATTTTGTTCTGTTCAGCTGCTGACAAGCCCTTGAGGATGGCTTCCTCGACTGCGCGCTTTCGGCTCTCTATGGCATCTTTACGCGTCTTGAGGTCTGTGGCTTGTGCCTCCTCTTGTTCCAACTTTGTCTTGTTCGTCTCGAGGAGCTGCTCCAAGCCCATGATGAGCGCCTTGCGTGCCTTGATGCTCTCTGCTACAGCACCCTCGGCGAGCGCTAGCTTCTTGCAGAGCGCGGCGAGACCTGCGGCATGCATGGGTGGGGAGGGAATGGCAGCATTTGGGTTGGTGAGCTTCTCGTAGTCCTGGTTCGCAGCGGTGACGGCAGGCTTTGTCGCAAGATCAGCCTTCTGGAGAGAAGTTGCAAGAGGCGCGACCGGATTGAGCTCAGGTGGGACGGTTGAGCTGGAAAAGAGCGATCCTCCAAGGGCAGGCTTTCGCGTAGACTTGGTGCGGTCTACCTCGTCAATCGACCTCTCTACGGCTTGCTGAACAGCAGGGTTGAAGATGGCTCGCTGTCGCCATACCTCCACCACCCTTCGGATCTTGTTCTGTATTTCGTGAGGGGAGCCTTTGTAGGCGGCGGTCGTTCCTTCGGCGAGGATGGGCTCGTATGCTCGTAGGAATTCCTCCTTCTTGCGCATCTTGGACGTTTGGGTGATTTCGTTGGCGAGATAGATCAAAACCAGCTTCTTGTTCGGAGTCGACTCCTTCATGCGCTGAAGCCATACATGTGCGATGCGCTCGGCATGTCGTCTACACGGATTGATGTTAGCTTATCCTGTCTAGTTTCGCGATTGGTGCAATGAATACACGCGCAGCAGCGCGTCCATGTATGCAGATAGACGTCGATAGATTGCGCAAACTTGATCACACAATCGTCGTGACAACGGGATGCTTTACCTGTGGAAGAGAATCCATTGGCCAACAGTCGAGATGGCATCTTGGGTCTCGTTGAGCGACGAGAGCTTCGCCTTGAGGCTGTCCTCGGTAAAGGCCATGCTTAATGTCTTCACGAATAATTGTTGCAACTATTGAAGGCAAGCTCACACGCGACCAGACTGACAAAGAAGTCGCAGCAAGATATACAGACTCAAAGAACCGGAGATCCTTTTTGTTTGTAGTTTTCACGCGATTTGCGCTTTGCTAGTGTTTGCGACTACAGCGATGACGTGGGGCGGTTGATGGAGAAAGCGAAGGAAGAGAGGCTCAAGGCAAGTGGAGAGTGAGAGAGCTCGGGACGCTAAGAGCTATACGGGCTAAACGTGGCTGGGCGCGTGCCAAGCCAGCTCCTGGCCGCCGTCGGTGACGGCAACTATGCTCAACCCAACAACAAGACACTTGTAAGCAATCAATCGCCGACGATCCTATCTCTGCTCCTCCCACTCCCTTCCCCGCAGACTCGACATTCACAATGGCAGACCGATTCCCCTCATTAGACGAGATTGATGCTGGTGAGCTCAGCTATTGAACCCCCGAAGCTGCTCCGCATCCCATACTGAATACCTCCAGGCCACACAGAAGCGCGTGGTGATGCAACAAACTTCGACCTCGTAGGCGATGACGCCGCTGACGCCGACAACTTCCTCTCACGTGAACGCGCTCTCCTCGGCGACGATGCCGACCAGTTTGCTTCAGAAAACGACCGGACAGCCACAGTCGAGGATGGAGACGACGACCTCTTGGGCGGAGACTTCAGCCAGGCCAACGCTGGCGGCGAGGAGATGAGCGGCTTCGAGAGCTCCTTCCCCGCCATTGACACTACCAACGATGTAAGCAATGCGCTACTTCCTTGCTAGTAACACGTGTCGCCAGAGGGCTGCATCTAGGGATATCAGGGATCCAATTGCTTGGGATTACGAGTATGACGCCTGTACTGACTGTACCAGCACATGGCCCCCGGCGGCACCATCACCGGATCAAGCCTGCCCTTTCTCCCCGGTCAACCAGCCCCATCATTCACCCCTCAGCGGTCAGATTCCCCAGAGCCCGACGTCATTCGGGAATGGCGCGAGCGCCGCGACCTCCAGATTCAGCACCGCGACCAAGTATCGAGCGAGCGCAAGGAGAGAACCATCCAGGAGGCGCAGCAAAACATTGACGACTTCTACGAGAACTACAACAACAAAAAAGACAAGGAGATTGCGAAGACACGGAAGGAAGCCGAAGAGTTCCTTGCGAACCGAGACGACACTACTGCGGGCGGTACGAGCTGGGAGCGCATTGCGAAGTTGGTTGATTTGAGCGGGAAGGGCACAAAGGGCGGCGCGTCAGGCAGCGAGAAGGCGCGGTTCAGGGAGCTACTCCTCAGCCTCAAGAAGGACGAAAAAGCACCTGGCGCAACTGGATACTAGGCGAAAAAGGAGACGAGACGGGTATATCATGATCATTTCGGAGCTCAGGGCATGGTTTTGGCATATTCGAACGTTTCCGATCGTGGCTCGGAGTTCATGGATAGGTTGCAGGTTACTTCATGCAGCTGTGTTAATACTTATTCTCTGATTGCTTACGAGTGCTTTTGATGGCTGGCGCATCACTCGCCAGGACAAAAACATGCGATACCGAGGGCCATCACAATTCTTTGGCTTTACTGACGGGCTATGTAGCACTAGGGCTGGATTTGCTGGCATTGCGTGAAAGAGTACCCTCTTACGCCAACAATGCACTCGCTATAATCAGTCCTCGGATCACTACACATGTTGTTCTTACCTCTTAGTCTCTTTCATCTTTCATAAGAATGAGCGACCAGCGTTCAGGCGACTACCGAAATTTAGTGGACACAAGCAAGGAAGGAGTGAAGGCGACGACTGGCAGGTATGCTGGAGCCATCCAATCTCTGCCCAAAAACTTACTACTTGTATGGTTGGAAAGAAGATGGTGAAAATTTTGGATTGGATAAGACTAGAAGTTAGGATACGCTCTTTCCAAAGCCCATATATTCCCCACCTCTCAACATAGAAAGAGCGACTGCAACCCACAAGAAAGAAAAAACATAGGAGACGACTCACCTAGACCGATAGTGGATCGCACTTGCTAGTCCCCATCAGGATTCTGAATCCGATTCCTTCAACTTCAGCCAAGCTCTTGTGCAGCACATCGCAATCTAACATGGCGCGTGCAGCAACTCCCTTCTCGACGCCCCGGGCCGCATTACAGCAACCTCGCAGCTCGATATGAAGCACCTGGCCTCGTGGTCGTCCTGAACCGGCCTGGACCGACAACCCGGCTTGCTATATGGATGCCATATTAATTTCTCCGATGGCACAGGATGCCCCCGGTGCCGGCAGACGGCATCACGTGTGTGATGTTCAATTCGAGACGACACCAAACAAACTAGATATGTCCACCAATCAGGCGACGCAGGGGATGTCCTGACATGTTTCTTTCTTTGCGTCCCGTTTCAGGAGGTTCAAGGACCCGCTTGGCGGTTTGTTTGCAACCGCCGCACTGTGGCGTCTCGCCGACGATCGCGGTTCCTCACCATAGATCATTGGCATCTAGACGTGTATTCGGACCAAATGACGTCTGGCAGGAAGCAGCCACCACCAATTTTCATTTCGGTTACAGTCACCACGTCCTCGTCGGGGATAACGGGTTCTTGGAGACCAGTCTGTCAAGCCACAACGGGAAAGTGTGGAGTATCCAAGAGAACGCACATGTCGCTAGCGCGCCTGGTTTAATCTACGCACCCTCCTTCATGATCGCCATCCAGCATGCATCGTCATGGCAGGTTTCAAACAACTGGTGTATTCGTGTGAAGGCTCAACAGTTCGTTGGAGGAATTACCACCGAGGTGGTGGCATAGGGTACTATAAGAGCCGCAGCCTCGTGCAATCTATTCCGGCATCCAGGTCATTCAGTACCGATCGCATCTGTTGTTGCCATCCATTCACTCTTTTTGTCGTCAACTTATATACCTTCATTCTTTTCTCCAGCTTCACCATCGCTCATTACGCAGGATCGTAACTTCTTCTTCACCTTCTTCCTCTTCTAGACTCTTACGCTTTCGATCCGAATATCGACAATGAAGTACATTGCCTCCGCCCTCGCTTTCGCCACCGCCGTCGCGGCTCACGGATACGTGAACAATGCCACTATCGGCGGCAAGGAGTACACCTTCTACCAGCCGTACCAAGACCCGTACATGAACGACGTGAAGCGCATCTCGCGTCCCATCCAGGGCAACGGTCCCGTCGAGAACGTCGCCATCTCTGATATCCAGTGCGGTGGCTACGCTGCAGGCGGCATCAACGGCTCCTCGCCAGCCGCTCTACATGCCGACGCGACTGCGGGCTCTGACGTCGAGCTCTTCTGGACCCTGTGGCCTGAAAGCCACATGGGTCCCACCGTCACCTACATGGCCAAGTGCCCCGACACTGGCTGCAACAACTACATGCCTGAATCCAATGCCGTCTGGTTCAAGGTCCAAGAGGAGGGCCGCGAAGGCACCTCTGACAAGTGGGGCTCGGACGCGCTCCAGGTCGCTGGTGGCTCCGTGACTTACACCATCCCCAAGTGCATCGCTTCGGGCTACTACCTCGTCCGCCACGAGATCATTGCTCTCCATGCTGCGTACCAATACCCCGGTGCCCAGTTCTACCCTGGCTGCCACCAGCTCAAGGTCAGCGGTGGTGGAAGTACCAAGCCTTCAGGTCTCGTCTCGTTTCCTGGTGCTTACAAGGGCTCCGATGCTGGTATCACTTATGATGCTTACAAGGGTATGTCTTCTCTTATCGCACTGTTGTTGTGACATCTGCTAATTTTGGTAATAGCTCAAGCCTACACAATCCCTGGACCTAAGAAGTTCACTTGCTAGACGAATACGTTTTTTCGTAACGTCTACAATTGCTGTACTGCTGCACAAGCTAGATGGATACATTAGCTGGGGACTGGCCGCAGGTTGAGGAGACACTTCACTGTATATATTCGCTTCGTACATACTTCACCTGACGAATGGATGCATGCATCATCTCACACCCCCTTATTGTCTCGTATATGCAATCCTTCCTCTGCTGCTCTTGCAAAGTCAGCAAACACGTCTATACACACGTGTCAACTACTCTGCAAGGGGGGTATGTAGCCGCCTCGCTGGCGCCATGTTGGCAGCCGCCTTCGCATTACACAGCATTCGATCGATCCAAGCCGCAATTACCGTGCTTAACACAACACGCGCTGAAGCTCACACCAACACCACCACTTCTCCACTGTTCGTCTTAGACTCGACCATGTTGCTGGCCATGTTCAAGGTCATTTGACTTGTATCCACCTTTCTGCGTGATCACCACATGCGCAGAAAAAGCGTACTACTGCACCACCAGTGGATAACATGAAGGATGAGAAGAGTCACAAACGGCACCTCCTCCCATTGTCAAGGCGCGCCGTCTTTCCCAGATACTAGATCGTCACGCTTTCAACACGTAGCATGCAGGCATAGGTCGCCTTGGATAACAATGACTCCTGCCCTTCGCCCAGCCCCGCGATAGGCAGTTTGCGAGTCGGCGAGCTTCGCCATCTGAGAGTCGAAATTGCTATTTTTCTTTCTTCCAAAGCCGATTGGTACTCGAGTACGACTTTTCTCTTAGATCCCGCGGACGCATTAGAATTGCTGCTTCTTGATGGGGGGTTGCAAGAGACCTGGTCACATCTGCAGCTAGTGGACGATCAGATTGGAGATGGGTATAGATATCGGGCCTTCTTTCTTTCCTTTTCTGGGTCGGTTCCGCAGTATCTCGCTTCATTCCATGCGTTGTTTTCTGGGTTCTGTGCTCTCTTTCGCATGGTCTTGTTCTGATGTTTTATTATTTTTACCCTGCATTATCAGACTTGTTGTGGATCAGACTTGCTTGTTTCTTTGCCTTTTGTGACCCCGCAGGTTCTGGAGATGGTGTAGTTGATAGTCGGCAAAAGGCTATCTCCGTCTGTTAGTCTGGTTTTCTCGATCGGTCAAGGCCTTGATGACCAGCGCGTCGTCGTCGTCGTCTCTTCTCGACCTTGGTTGTGTGGGATGAGTACGTGCATGGGTACCGCATAATCTTGCAAGCTAACATATCAACTGCCGTCTTCCCCGTACCTATTGAGCAAGACTCGGCTACCCTCTAGAGGCATGCGGAAGGGACGCTACTGTCGGGCCATGCTAAGCATATTTAGAAATGCTGCATATACAAGTCGAGTATCGAGTAAGAAAAGTAGTACACCGCAGAGGTGTAGAAAATCCGCCATTGGGCAGCGCGCCACAAATGCCACGCTGATCGTCGGCCCTAGCGGACGGGTCCGCACATGGTTTCGGCAGCATTGTGAAACGGCCGAGTGCCAGAGGTGTCTTCTGGAATGAAGAAGCTCAGATCGGTTCGCGAAGCATGGCGAGTCATTCCTGCACGCTGTGACAATGCCGCGGTCTCTTCGCCGTGACGTCGGGCATCGTTGGAATGTGCGCGCCGTAATTCGACTGCGAGCGGAATCGCGGTCAAGATGATGTGAATCGCAAAGCCGCTACCGTCATGTCTAGCGCTCCAGCTAGCGATGCGATGATGCCCACAGTGGGGCCACTAGAATTCGGCTCTGCCTCCCTTCCTAACTCACATCTGAGCCTGTACCGAACAACGGCGAGGTAATACGACGGATTCAGAATGACGATAGCTGCGTGCCCTGGCGTCTGATGTCCTTGTTTCGGACGACTTGCTTGAAGCGACCGTCTCAGTCAGCTGCCAGACGAAGATGTCGATGTTCTGACGCCCGGAGCGTCTGCCGTGGCTTCCGTGAACGGTTTGACAAACGGTATAGGGTCCAGGTTCCCTTTCAGAGTTCGGCCAACGGCTATACTTCGTGCTGAACTCCGTGTCAAGCGAACTTACTCGAGCCGGACACGTCCTTTCCCACCGCTTTTTCGGCTCTGGATGCGAGGATTTGAGCTCCTTGTCTTAGTAGCATCGACGACGACGACATCGGCGCCATCTGGTCAGCTGGGCATCTGCATAATGGCTAGGCGGCGCTTCGGAGCATCCCTCACCGTATCCCAGGTAGAGGTTGCGGAAGCGGCGACGTCGCGCTATTGCATCTAGGGATACATACCGCGAAGCCTTGTGGCGCGCGCGTCCGGGCACCAGAAGTGGTTGCGCTCTTGTGACGTGGGAGAGACTTCAGGCCCGGCGCAATGGTAGATGAAAAGGAAAAAGTCCGTGATTGACCTTCATTCGGGATCGTGTTGCATGAGCATTACAGGCCACAGGCACGTGTGTGTGCCGCTGCAGTTGCAGGCATTCATCGCTTATGCTACTCGACTAGGAAAGACTACGCCGCGCGGGCTTCTGCGATAAGCTGATGATGATGAGGGGTGTGAGCAGCCACTACTATAGACATGCGACGTCTTGCAATATGCTCTCGTGGGCTCATTGACCAAACGACACTACGCAGACACCATGGAGAGAGCGTCAGGTTCATGGGCTCGGATGAGGGCGGGCGACGGTACACGGAGCCATTCACAGGTTTGGGTGCCGTAAGAGCCCGCGTAGGCTCAAGCTTACAAAATTCCTGATATCATACCTCTCCAGAAGGGCCTCGTCCTTGGCCAGCGTCAGTCGTATCAGAATAGCCGCGCGGGCCAATGAGCCTCCCTGCTCCTCACCGCCTGGATGAAGATTTGTTACCAACAACCAGGGGGAACCGGTTGCAGGAAGACCGCAGTCGTGCCCCGAGTCGTACCGCTTCAGAAGCTCACGCAAGGCAAGCCGCAGCTTTCATCTGGGTGCGTCATAGCTTGTCCAGGACAGCATTAGAGCGCGGCAGTTTCCTGGCCTAGTCTTGGGTATCTTGAGTAAGCTCGCTGGGTACGCGACGACAGACGAGGCGTGTGTCGTGTCGTGCAATTTCCTGTGCGTCGTCGCAACACGCTCTCGCCGCGAAGTCGACATGGCAGCAATCTGGCTGTGGCCTGAGGCTGCTAGCACGGATGGCTAATGGCTACTGGCTACTGCGCGCGCGATAGGGCCGAAAGAGAGGCTTGTTCGTTCCCCAAAAGGCGGTTCATATATTGTTCCCAGGGCTGAAGTCGACCCTAGTCAGTAGGCACAGAATGCGAGGTAAACGGCCCGCCACATTGGGTCGCCGAAGCGGCAGCATTTCTTCTTGGTCTGAGCACGCTACTTCCTTCAAACGTTCGGCACCAAGTCTTTGTGCGCAAATGACAGTACCGCAAATCCTCGATCGCTTCGTCGCATCTGGGATCTGCCGACCCACACCCTTACTTGCCTTTTCCCACGTTCACGCCCTCTCTTACCACTGTGCAACACACTCAGCACGTGTCATCATGGCAACACATCTGAAATTGCTACCCTGACGGTAGGTCGCATCTCGCAACTTGATACTACTGGACCGCTATGGCCTCGCTGCTGGCAGGGTTGGTCCTTTTACGAGGCCAGGCCATGATAAAACCCACTACATGTCTCCCCGTGCCTCTACCTTTACTCCCCGACCACCATATCCCTTCCACGCCTAGCATTACACTCCCTGCCACTGGTCCCAGGGTCCGTGGGCCTACGCCGTCGCTGTCAATCTTCCTAGTGTGTCTCCGCCAGCGGCCCACTAACGTCTTTTACATCCTTCTAAATCCCTTCTACGCTCCCGCCACTGAGACCCTCTCTGCTTCTCCTCACTACTCTCTCATGTTCAGCCATTGAGCCATCGTTGACCATGGGCAATCCAGAATTCGAAAACAGAGGACACAGTGCACAGCCCGGAAACGGGAGAGCACTCCAACCCAACGTCACAAGCAGATCGAAAGAAGTAGAGGCAGGTGCAAACAATCAGAACCGAAACATGGCCACCATTGCGGATGACGATGATCGCCTACTGGTGCGCATTGGATATGCTCCTGTAAGTACCATGCTGTGGTTTTCAGTCGAGCTTGGTTTAACAGTATCTGCAGGTACTACAAAGACATTTCTCAAGATGGTCAACAGTCTCATATGCCATCTCCATTCTTGGTGTGCTGGGTTCAGTGCCCGCGACTTTTGGTGCTCCAATGTCTTCAGGAGGCCCAGCAACAGCAGTGTGGGCCTGGTTCATTGGTAGTATCATGGCATACTGCATAGCCAGTTCCGGTTCGTAGGCCAAAAGCCTTCTTCACTGTCTCCGCTAACAGAGTGTCAAGTTGCCGAATTAGTGTCCGCATACCCAACAGCTGGAGGAATGTACTATGTCACAAAACACGTTGTACCGCCCGAGCACGTCGCAGCCTGGTCCTGGATCATCGGATGGTGCAATTTCCTCGGCCAAGCAGCCGGCGTCGCCAGTCTGGCGTACACCATCTCCCAGATGATTTTGGCAACCGTCGTTATGCACACGCTGGATGATGGGGTTTCCGCCTTCGAACCGTAAGAAGCACCCCACTTGTGCAGTATGCAGCAGCTCACCGATCAATGCAGGGAAGCCTATCAGACGGTCCTACTCGCTATCTTCGTCCTATGCATGTTTGGCACAATCTGCTCCTTTCCCACGAATTGGCTGCACCGCATTATCCTGTGGTTCGCTCCCATCAACAGTAAGTCGGCTGCAGCTGCTATTTCCCTGGCCACGATCTGACAGTCAGCAGTTATTGCGTCCATCTGCATCTGCATCGCTCTTCTCATTCTCACACCGAACAAGCAAAGCCCGAAATGGGTTTTTACTACAGTCATGGACGGCTCAGGCTGGGGTAGCCAGGGCTTCTCCTTCCTTCTCGGGTTCGTCGCCTCCCCCACTCCCGCAGCACGCAAAAACGAATCACTAACCGACCGTGCGCAGCTTCCTTTCGGTTGCATGGACCATGACCGACTACGACGGCACCACACAGTAAGTCAGCCCTATGACCTCGCATATCGGCCAATCTAACCGTTGTTGTACAGCATGTCGGAAGAGACGCACGATGCCGCCATTCGTGGCCCTGTGGCAATCCGAGCCGCCATTCTCGTGTCCGGTGTTGTTGGCTGGATGCTAACAGTTACTTTTTGCTTCTGCATGTCAGACTACGATGAGATTATGGCCACACCGACCGGACTTCCAGTCGCGCAGATTTTCTTCAACGCCGGCGGCAAAACAGGCGGAACCGTCATGTGGTTCTTCGTTATGCTGGTCCAGTTCTTTACCGGCTGTTCTGCCATGTTGGCCAACGCACGAATGGCCTGGGCCTTTGCTCGTGACGCCGCCTTTCCTTTCTCTGGGTAAGTCACCCTCGCCCCTAAACTCAGACTATCGAAATGCAAGGCTGACACTTCCTTTTTAGTTTCTGGAGCAAAGTCAACGACCGCACGCACACGCCCGTCAACGCTGTATGGCTCGTCGTCATCTTCTGCAGCTGCCTTGACCTGATCGGTATTGGAAGCACCCTAACCATCACGGCCATTTTCAATATCACCGCGCCCGCCTTGGACATTAGTTACATCGCTGTCATCATTGCACACCGCTGGTATGAAGGCAGAGTCGTCTTCCATCCCGGACCATACACCATGGGCAGGTGGAGCAAACCGGTCAACCTCATTGCCGTCACATGGGTCATCTTCATCAGTGTGGTTCTCTTCTTCCCGACTGCTAGACCCGTTCGAGCCGACAACATGAACTACGCCATCTGCGTCGCGGCCTTTATTGGCTTTTTCAGCACAGTGTGGTGGTACGCTGGGGCGAGAAAGAAGTACACTGGTCCACGTACTAGCGACACCATTGATATGCTGCCACCGGAGGACCCAGATGAGATTTTCAACGACTATGACAGTCCTTAGATGTGGGTACACTACATTACGGCCATTTTTTGCTTTTCGTCTTCATCTTAGCGCGCACCCAGCATTGCATGCTATAACGACCTCTTTTTTTCACGACACCCTTGGGAAAGACCTTTTTGAGCAATCTCGACAGATAGGCGTTTTTGGTAGTTTTGGTGTTTCGAGGTGTTTTACTTTTGTTTTACTTTTGAAACCGTCTTTTTCAGCACATGCTTGAACAGAGTCTCAAACTCTGTTTGATCGTTTTTGTTTCTATGCTACGTGGGGAATTGGCTTTCGGAGTCACAATTTAGACCGGGGAAAGGTTTCGCATTGGCTTTCGCTTGCCGCAGAGATATCATGGCCATCATCATCATCGCTACTATAGATCGAAAGATACCCCTCAATCGCGACCCGCTATAACTATTCAATACATTCAGTTCACACTACATTGGCTTTCCATCTGCGTCTTACCCTGACTCTTATTCCCGCTACTCCACAGCTATCACTGCATCAAAAGAGGAAATGTCCCCCATCAAATCGTCCTCGCACTCTACTATCCTTTCCAGCTCCACGGCACAGCATCCCCGTCACCGGTGTCGCATACGCATCTGGCTTCTTTGCAGAAAGTGAGGACCATGCAATGCAATGCATGTAATATCTAGATTCCGCGGAAGGGTGCTTGATCGGTGGGTAGAATAGAGTGTGGCGCGATGAGTAAGATGCGATGTATTCTGTCATGTGGTCCCTTTTTGTCATGGAATTTGTTGATGCTAGTGTGAGGGTGGGGGAGTGATGCGAATAGGGTACAAGGAAGGGTTTGGTATGATGTGGGTTTGCCTTGGGGTTTGAGGGGTAGGTTGGGGGTGAGATGAGGTGAGGTGGGATGAGGCGGGATGAGATGAGATGAGATGAGATGGCATGACAAACCAGCATATGTGATATTGTATTTACTAATGCGTAGATCACAACACAAGGCTTAGAAGGCTTTTTCTAGGTTGACTACTCCCACTATCTCTTATCTTGCCCCAAAGGGGTATGTTAACGTATTGGTACCCGGTCGCATGACTTGATATCATCACCTGCGCACATTACCACCCCGTTATCGTTCGTTCGATGAGAGTTCAAGGACGAGGAAAGGGGAAGCCTGGCAACGCCTTGTTGTCACAAGTAAGATTTCTATGAGGCCAACAGCCGCGATAATGAGCGTTGCTACATCTACCATCCATGCCTATTACTATCTGCCTAGTCTGATACTTTAGTAGTAGGCGTAGAGTGTTCATACGCCTCTTATACCAAGCCCTCTCCCCAGAATTGTCCACAGATTTCTTCGTGAAGGTGGATTCTTGCTTTCTAGCTTACACTCTTTCCAAAGCTTGGCAGAAACTTCCACCCATCGACCTAGCCAATTCATCTTCGCACGCGAGACTTAAGATATGGGTGGACAGAGAGCGCAGTATACAAACACAGCGATATTGCGCGTGATCGTTGCGTACAAACGGGGGGATGAGACTAATCGCCGTGCGCTCTGGAACCAGCACCACGGTTTCTCACTCTTGCTTTGAAAAAAGGTATTACATATCTGGTCAATGTAGCGAACTAAGAGGCACAAACTGCATCAATTGTAGATATGTTGATTGATAGTATAAAGTCCTACTTTGAACTAATAGACTCCATCCATAGTCTGCATAAAAAAAAAGAGCTAGCAGCAGTAGATGGAACATGGCATCTCCCCAAAGATGAAAAAAAAAGAGTTCGCACCATGATTCGAAAAAAAAGAGAATATGAAAAGGGCTGAAGAGCCATGTGATAAGTGAAAGACAGAGGTGTAAAGTGATCGGAACGTGTTTACATCGACATGAAAGTGTGTGGAAAAATAAGTCACTTTTTGTTGCCTGTTCGACCCTTGTGCCTCGTTCGGTTTCGTCGATAATGTTGTTCTGCCGTAAATGTCGTTGCGTTGTAAAGTGTGAGTGAATAAGTCTTGGATGGGTTGCTTTTTTGTTTCGCCGAGGTTTGTGGGTGTGTTGCACGGATGGCGGGTTGCCAATTGCTTGTTTTCTCCTGCATGCGCTGCATGTGTTGTGCGACTTCAGGGTCTCGACGCACGAGCTGAAGCTCTGTAGTGCTGTCTGCCGTACGACGTGGCATGCGCTGTACAGCCGTTTCCTTGAGTACTACGCTGTAGTGCTGCTGGTGTTGCCTCTGTCGGCTTCGCCGAATGCCGACACATGTTTAACGTCGACTGTGAAGGAGTTGACTGCGCAACTCAACCACAGAGATCGCCTATGAGCGCCCGGTGCCCATGCGGCCAATCTCCTTTATCCGTATGGCGGGCATCATGCTGAAGCGTTTGCTGTTGGTGGTGCTCGATGACTTTGCCGACGAAGGCGACGAGGCGTAAACGTACTCGCCGTCTACGTATTGCGCTTCGCTGATAAATGTTGTGCGTTTCTCGCGGCGTGTGTAGCGCTGTTCGAGGCGATATAGTTCAAGGCCTAGACGCAAGTGCTCGTTAGCTGGGTGTTGACGAGGTGCAGACGGAAAGGCTGGGAGGTGGATTGGGCGAAGCGAAGCGAGGTGAGGTGAAGTGAGACATACGAGCTTGCAGCTTCTCCATGAGACCCATTGTGTATTATGTGTAGAGTATGGTGCCTCGTTGTGGGCGCGCCGAGAGAAGTAGTGCGAGGTGAAGACGAGTACCAAGCAGCGAGGCGTATCGTATCGTAGATATGGCACGGGTAGAATGTCGCAATGTCCTTGACAGCCCAGTCCCTGTTGGGATGATGCAAATGCGGTATCGGATTTGGGGTAGGAGTACGCAAGACCAGAGCTTATTAATTCGCGTCCTCACAATACGCTTCACTGTGGCAGATTGGCTAGGACAAGAGATAGAGTTTTGTGTAGTCAAAAAAAAAACGAGTGTCAAGACGCGGCGCAGGAGGGGAATCGATTGGGTTAAGAGAACGGAATGGCTGGTAAAAGACGGGACCAGCGACTACGGTAGAAGTTCCAAGGAAGGAGCAAGATGCCTCGGGTCCGTTGTTGGGGCGCGGGACAGTCGCTAGGCGTTCCAGGTTTCATGCACTGGCAGTTCTCGAATCCCAAGACGCATGAATACGGGCTAGCATGCCGAAAGACCCAGACATACCAAACCTAGAGTAGGCATCGTGCCGACGCTGCGGGTTCGTGAGTCGTGGGCCGCTGTCTTTAATTGCCCACGCCACAGAATCCAGATTCGCGGTTGCAAGCGACGCCGCATTTGTGGCACGAAATCTCGTACATGTTGCGAACATCTGTTGTTGCGCAATGGTTCTGAACGGAGAGAAGAACGGAAGATCGTCAGCGGCATCGCCGGAAGGTTTTGCGCCTGCCGAGTCAGGGCCTCACGTGGTTCCATCAGGGGTCTGGAGTAAGGCCCCAGACGTGCCGGCGCCACTGCCTTGGCACCAGACGCTCGCTCCAGGGGGTTGCATTGATAGTCGTCGTACCGCACCAGCAACCATCTGGTGGCAATTCACCTCACCCATCTCAAGAATAGAACAATCCCTACAAGGCAAGAAACATATCACATGGTTTTTGTATTCTTGTAACGAGACACGGCCCGAAGCCACGCAATCGCCATGATTTGTTTCATTCATCTATCGCCTTGCATTGCCATGCTCCGTGCTCCCCCAGAAAATGCCCACAACCCCTTTACGCAAAGTAGCTTCATTGTATCACACGGGACTCGGGAACCGTCCCATCGACAACTGCAATGGCGCCCACATTACCAGCATCCGCCGACCCATTGAGGAGCGAAATGACAGAGATAACATCCGAAGGCTCCACAAGATGCCAGCTTGCCAAAGTTTGCTTGGAGCTGGCACCCACAGTCACGGAAAAGACGTGATCTGTAGGCAGCTTGGATTGTCGCAGCGATCGGAACATGTCTGCAAAGGTCAGCGAATGCACAAAGCGTCTACAAGTGGGAGACAAACCTTCGTCTGTGAAATCATCGCCCATGCAGAGCACAAACTCTGGCGCATTACCAGTGCCTTCACCATACTCCTGTACGAGCCTCTTCGCGATCTCGCCCTTGTTGACGAACCTCGGGCGAACTTCAAGGTTGGCCTTGCCTGTCATGACTTCGACATCGTACTTCTTGGCTACAGTCCTCTCCAAATGCTTTTGACATTCCCTGGCCTGGAATGCGCCGTACTCAGGGTCCGCCCGTCGGTAGTGCCAGGTGAGTGCAATCTTCTTGCGCTCGATGAAAGAGCCTACCAGCCTGTTAGCAAAGGTTTATTCAGATGTGCATAAAGTGATCTTACCTTGTGTTCTCTCCGTGTAGTGCTGGAACGTATCAAGCACCTCATTCTGCCAGCTCATATCCTCAGTCTCCGTCAGGTTCTCCCAATCTTGACTCCGTGGGGGCCGCATGAAGCTGCCATGCTCAGCACTAAGGCCAAGCTCGGGGATGTGGCCCATCCACTCGTCCAAGAAGGCCTGGTCCCTGCCGCTGATAATCCAAACGGCGTTTGTAGGGTCCGCTGCTAACGTCTTAAGAGTTCGAATGACGCGGTCGGATGGGATAGCTGCTTGAGGGTCTTTGACAATGGGCGTTAGTGTGCCGTCGTAGTCGAACATGAACAACCGCTTCTTCGCCTGGCGGTACTGGAAGAGGAGCTTAGCCCGGTCCAGTGCCGGTGTAGCAACGGTCTGGTCAAAGGAGGACAGGTTCGTCATCAGCCTCTTCAGGTAGTTGTTGGTCCAAGACTGAACATTGTTTTCTACAACGTGTCGGTAGAGTTCTTGGTGGACTCTTGCGCGTTCTGCCTCGTCCTGCTTGAGAGCATTGTTGATAGCATCGGCTACTCCGCCCATGTCCCAGGGGTTGATGTGGCTTGCGCTGCCAAGGGAGCTTGAGGTACCCGAGAACTCGGAAAGAATGAGCGGGCCATGGTTGTCCTTTTGGCAGATGATGTACTCCATACTTGTGGTGTTCATACCGTCACGTACACTGGTGATGAGACCAATGTCTGCGATTCGAAGCAAAGCAAAATACTCCTCGCGCGAAAGATACTGTGGGAAGTGACGAACAGGTGTGAAGTCCAGGGTACCATACGTGCCGTTGATCTTAGCAGCGAGGTCCGAAATCTTATTGACGACCTTTTCTTGCGCGCCGTCGCTCCGGTCGGTGTGAACGCCGCTGGGACTTGTGACCTGAATGAGAACAACCTTGCCTTGCCACTCTGGGTATTTCTCAAGGAATAGCTTGAAAGCCTGGAGCTTCTGGACCACTCCACGGACAGCATCCAGCCTGTCACGGCCAACAATTAGCTTCTTGCCTGCGTACATTTCCCGAATACCCTTGAGCTTCTCGTCAATGTCCGGGTCGCCAAATGCCTGCCGTTGCGTCGAGACGGCATTGATGCCGATGGGAAAGACATCTACGGCCACATGAGCCCCGTATGCATCAACACCCTCTGACGACGAATCAAATCCTAGAATCCTAGTGCAACAGGATGAGAAATGCCGCGCGTAGCTGTATGATTGGAAGCCAATCATGTTGGCGCCCAATACACCCTCAAGGATTTCCTTCCGTCTGCTAAGACATCTGTAGAACTCGCTGCTGGGGAAGGGAATGTGAAGATAGAAACCAATGTAGATGTTTGGCAGACGTTGGCGGAGTAAGCTTGGCAACAGCATCAGGTAAAAGTCGTGTACCATGACGATGTCTCCAGGATTGTAGATCTCGAGGATCCTGTCGGCGAAGAGCTTGTTCATACGGTAGTAGTCGGCCCATGATTTACGCGCCGCACGCCCGTCAGCAGGCTCATTTTGCTTGTAATGGAAAAGTGTGTAGAGTTCGTGCTCGGCGTATGTTCTCCAGTGACTTTGGCTTTTCAAGACATATTCATCTTTGCCATCATCCACCTCGTCGACCAGCCAAACAGGTACAATTCTGCCACCATGGTCGCGTTCAAGCTGCTTGTCTAGTCGGGCTCGGTCCTCGGAGCCAATACGAAAGCCATTTGGGGTCTGGGCCACCTGTGTCGGATTCTTAGGGTCTACAGGAATGGGAGCAGCAGCTTTGTTCATGGGTGCCTGTGCAGTTGTGGCGGCGGCTGACTTGGCATTCGAGATTTCGCCCGTCCACCCCACGAGTGTGTGGTTCCATGGCGACGAACTCGAAGCAAGATAGGAGAATGAGTCGAAGAGAGCAGATGTTCCTCGTCGTGGGTTCAGCTCCCAGTCGTTGCCTGGGGAGTAGCCGATGGTATAGGGTATGGCAAAGGTTGCGCTGATGACTCGACCACTGAGATTGAGACCCGGATGCGCAGCACGCGGATCCAAGTCTGCCAGGTCATGCTTGCTGGCTGGGTCTGGGATGTCGCTCAGCTTGTCCTTGACTTCCTCCCCAGTGTGCGCGCCCGCTGCCTTCTCCACACGGGGGCCAGCGTCGTCGGCCTTCTGCTGGTTGGAGAAGTATGAGTTGGCGCTCCACGAGGGCCCAGGCGTGACCGTCTCGGGGTCGAAAGGTAGGTTGTTCTTGCCTTTGGCGGCGGACTCGTCGAAGTAGGCAGTCTTGCCAGAGAGATGCACGCCGGGGGTGACGGGCACGTTGGTGATGTCGGGATGAAGCGCGGGATGTGTGCTTGGCTGCGATGCGAGCGGAGGCCTTCCGGGCTTGTCATCTGCAGGGTTGCTCATGGTGCTCGTAGGTCGAGTGCCGGTTGCGCTACACAAAAGTGTTAGGTTACTGATAGGCTAGTTGGCTAGAAAGATTGCGACTGAGGGAATTATGGCGTGGGTGTGATTGGCGGCCAGTGCAGCACAGGCAAGAGATGGATATCACGAGGCACGCTGCAAGATTTAAAATGTCGCCAGTGCATGGGCGCGGCTGTCTCGTGGCAGAGATGTCGACTTGTTGGGGGGGAAGGAGGACCGCAAAGGGTAGTACGTACCAAGGAGCTTGCGCTGCGGCGGTCACAGAAGTTGGGAATTCAAGAGGGCCACAAACGAGACGAGTAGGCAGGGAGAGAGGCGCTCAGAAGGAATTATTTGCGGTGAGAAGCTCACAGAAGCCCGAGGAGGGCAATGGGGGGAGAAAAGCTGGCCGCGGTGGGATGGTTCACGCCCCACTAACTCTGGTTGTGACGTTGGAACCGAGCAGCTCGGGCCTTGCAGTATTTCGGCGACAAGGATAGCAACTGGCTGATTGCTGCATTACCATCTTCCTCGTGCTTCCATGCGCTCCGCTCGCTGACCGCTCTGCGAAGTTTTGTTGTCTCTGTCAACATGATGTCAGGTGTTTCTCATATCGGAGGAGAGTGTGGGCCTGGGCATGTGCTGCAAAGTGGAGCGACGGGGGACGACCTTGGGGGTGCCTTTCTGCCAGCAGCGGGGCGCCAGCTGTGGATGCAATTCTGGCGACATTGTACGAGTTTTCACACTGAGACATGGCAAAATGTAGGCCTAGGTAGTAATAGCCATGTCGAGCACGGGATCATGACGAGAGCCGTGGATTGGCAGCCCAGCATGCCCGCGGGAGTGCCTATTCTCCGCCGTGGCCACATCGCTGGCTCAAAGCAGACTAGATGCTTGGCACTATCCACGCGAACATGGCGGGCGCATCTATTCGTGCATGGTGAAGATAACCACCACTCTACGTCCTGTCGCGCACCGTCGTTGTCGCGGGCCTCCTCATGCAGCCCCTGCGCACCCACCTGATATGCCGCGCCCCCAACCGCTTCAACCCGTCAATTGCGCTGTGGGACCATTTTGTCGCTCACAGCCCACCAAACTTTCATCACCCACGCTTTTCCTCGACCGCGACCGAAGCTACACAAGATGACCCCAGTACAAACAGCCCGACGGCTGAGGAGGTAGCTGTTAACTCGGAAGAGGCCAATGGCAAACCGCAATCCAACAAGGCGAATTCGGCACCGAAAATAAGGAAGATAGAAAATGTTCGCAGCGAACCCCATTCAGTTCCAGTTCCATCGGAGAAAACGAAGCAGCTACTATACGCCAGTCGCCAGTCTGCACAAACCCCGTCCGAAAAACTTTTGGCTGACGCCAGGGCTGCCTTCCAAGACTCGAGGGGATACAAGGGCGTTATTGCGAAGCCTGCAATCGCCCCTCAGCCCATCAAAGAGAGCTCGCTACCATGGAGTCTGAGAAGAAAACAGAAGGATATGCCGGGCATAGACGTGTTTGTGTAGCCAATTTCCTCCATGGTACATCCGCACACTGACAATGTCCGCTAGGCTGGAGAAGGAAATCCAAGAATTCTACAATTACACCAAGCCGCAACCTTCTGAGGCTAGAGCCAGAGAAGAACTCATCAAAAGAACGCAAAAACACGTACGAACCTACCTTAAGAAGCACGACGTCGAAGTCTTTGGCTCTCAACGACACGGCGTGGCCCTCGCTACCTCAGACATTGATCTCCGTCTACTGTGGCCCGGGCAGCCGTCCGATCCTGAGATAGCGAAACTGCCGCCACCCACAAGGGAAGAGCGAAAGAAAGCAGCTAACAAGCTCGTAGCCTTGTTCAAGCGCGGATTTAAGGCTACTCATGGTTACCTCATGGCCTGCGTCCGTCACGCACGCTACCCCCTCATCTCCGCACAAGACAAACATACCAGATTGGATATCCAGATTGTCCTTTCCAATGACACCTCGCACTCGACTGCCATAATGAAGCGTTATATGGCGGAAATACCATACCTTGAAATGCTGTACTACGTGGTCAAAGTCACCTTCGATGTACGAGGCCTGTCCGACGTTTTCCGGGGTGGATTTGGGTCATACTCGCTGTTCATGATGGTGGTGGCTAGCATCAAGCATGCGCCACATCCGAGACAAGACGCCGCCGGGGGGCTCGTCAACTTCCTCAAGTTCTATAGCGAATTCGACACGACCAGACATGGCATCTCTATCGAACCCGTCGAGCTGTTTGACAAGAAACAACACCCTTGTGTCACAGATACAGTTAGGGCTAAGATCGCGGTGAGTAACTCTGCCTTGTCCTGTGCCTTCATTCGCTGACCGTTATTAGGAAGGGAAATCAAAACCTCTGCCCGAATACATGCTTTCCCTCCGCGATCCGGCCGACGAAACCAACGATCTCGGCAAGAAAGGCATAGCCATCACCCATGTCCAGACTACCCTTGCCCACCTATCGAAGCAGCTTGAATCAGACATGAGGGTCAACTCCCGTCCATCTCTGCTCGCTCCTCTGGTCGGCGCTTCCTACATGCTTGATATGCCGCGCCGCCGCAGTATTCAGAGGTATGGTCAGAGGCTGCTCGAGAAGGATCAAAAGGGACTATCCGTCTTAGCGAAGAAGGTCAGGGAAGCAAGTAAAAAGAACAACTGAAGCATGAAGACACGGTAGATGCAAAGGCTATGGATAAGGGGATAGAGGAGAATGTGGAAAAGGCGGAAGAGCAGGCTGAGGTGAAAGCATGGGAAAAAATAGAGGAGCAGGTAGAGCAAGCAGTGGAAAAGTGGAAGAAGCCAAGGACCAAGCAGAGGAAAAAATGGTAAACGCCAAAGAACAAGCGGAAGAGAAAGTAGAGGAGGTCAAGGGACAAGTAGTGGAGAAAGTAGAAGGCAAGACCGAAGTGGTAGAGGAGGTGATTACACTAGCACAAAAGTCGACGGAGACTGTTTAGGCTCGGGTAATGGATAGCTCGGGTAATGGACAGCTCGAGCAAAATTTAGTCCACCTTGAAAAAACCCCAGATAGGTCACTCATGCAACGCAAATGTAACAATAGCAACATCATTGCAAACCTCATCGACATGAATCATTCCGCAAACCATGGACATGAAATATTTGGCGGTTAGGAATCAGCGACAACCGAATGACCTCATAGTCTAGATCCGAAAGGCAGATTAGTTGAGTGCACTCTAAAAAGACTGGAGACGAAGAGAAATGGGCCTGTTCTGCTAAGAGTGATGATAGCAAGTACTATGAAACCCGTCCAGCATGCATGTTGTAGAACAGAAAACTCCCGTCAGTCACCATGCCATAAAAGGTATGCGTTCTTGATAATCACCCGCCTTCACGCTCGTTGTATTTCCCCTGGCAGGTGCTGACAAAACCATGCTCCACCACTCCCCATGTACGCCTGCTTAGATGGCGTACTTCCGGGTCCACTCACGTGCCGTCGATTCGTAACGGGACCTGTCCGTCTTGTAGACATGTGCAATCTCGGGAACGAGCGGGTCGTCGGGGTTCGGGTCTGTCAACATAGAGCAGATACTCAGTAGCACTGTAAATTCGTCAGTAATGTCCCGGGCCATTTGAGTTCATGTCCGGAAGTCGTACCCTTTGAGATGGTCAGAGCAGGGCTCCACTGGTCTCGCAGAATGTCCAAGCAGATGCTACCGTTGGAGTTGATGTTTGGGTGATAGATGCGGGTGGTGAAGTTGACCTTCGGGGGCTTGAAGGGGTAGTCGGTGGGGAAATGGATCGCTAGGAAGAAGACACCGCCGGAATATGGTGAGTCGCCCTGGACTTGTTAGTCGCTGCATGCAGGCTGTCGAGGAATTTGTCGAGCGAACGTACGGGACCCATGATGGTTGCTTGCCAGTGGAACTAGATCAAAGTCAGTATTTCCCTTGTTCGGCGCAGTTGCCTCGCCTGCGGTCGTGTTGGCAAGAGCGCCTCAGCCGCAGGGTTTTGCACGGAGCGTGACGTACCAGATCATCTCCGATGGGGCCAGCTGAACAGGAAGAGGGAGGGTCACTAGAAGAGCCATGTTAGCCACATTTATTCACCACAATCGCAAGTCGCGAGTCGTAAGGATTTGGCGTTGAGGCGTCTTTGCTACAGCGCCCCCCGCGGCCCGTCGCCGGCATGCGAGCAAAAGTGCGAGCCTCGGCGACGGCAGGGCAGGTATTTCACGTACCGACCGAGGTCTGTGAGCTCCTTGTTGATGCGCTTAAGAGCCATGGTTGCTGGGTTTATGTGTGGGTGGGGTGTGGTGGGTGATGCGGTATGGCCGTTGTTGTGGTAGAGAGAGATGGTGTTGAAGAGTTGAAGTGGGATGTCTGCGCAGGCAAGGCGGTTAGTTAGCGGGGGGTCCAAAGACAGCAAGTGCGGCGTATCAGCGGCCCAAGGCACCTCCGCCCACACCTTCACGTACCTGTGGCTCTCTACACGTGAGAGGCAAGCGGCAAGGTTGATTGCAGAAGAAAGCGGCCTGGCCTGAGCAAGGGCGCTTGCATTTATCATGTGTCGGCACCAACCGCAAGAGGCGAGACACTGGCCGCCCGACTGTCACTGCCCACAAAATTCACCGACCCATGCGGTGCAGAAGCCACACTTGGGTGGCAACCTATCGAAGCCCGGAGAAGAAGCGTCAGGGCTGACATTCACGTTTGTCTATTCACTCTAGGCGGCGACCCATTCACACTAGCCTGCCTTCCAACCGTCGCCTTGGTGGCGACGTGCACTGGGGATACGAGCAATCAGACGTGATACTTGCCGCGTTCGAGGCGAGTGTGCATCGACTTGGACATGGTTTGACCTGCATCTACTTCTAAATAAACATTGTCTGCATGCACAACATCTGCAGCAAGCGCCTACCGCTGACCGAGCTACACGTGATTGGGTCGCCTTTTTAAATGTAATGGTTGGTGGTACAGCAACAGCCGGCATGCGTTCGGCCCAAGCATCACCCAGAATGTATCCTCGTAAAATCATGCTCCATCAACAGAACGCCTGAAGGCCCGTGATTGCTCGACCGAGAATCAACGCTATGTAATATCAGCTTGTATCTCCGCGTGTTCACCATGGAAACTCACAGTGGATGTCGCTTTGCCCTTCGTAGGTCTGCGTCACAAACAGATTGGCAACGTGCCTTCCGATGCCGTATTCATCAGAGACTGCGTTTCCACCAAACACTTCCTGGAGTCTGAAAACAGTCAGTCTGTACCACACAGGCGTGCCGTATAACTTACGTTCGAGCGTTGATTAGAGCTCGGTCACAATTCTGTCTCTTGATCATAGAGATCATCTCTGGCGCAGCCTTGCCCGCGTCCTTGAGTCGTCCGACTTGATGGGCTGCGAGGATTCCATACGCAGCATCGGTCGTTGCGTCAGCCAGCTTCTTCTGCACAAGCTGGTACTTGGCGATCGGGTTGTTCTTGAACTGCCTCCTCTCCAACGCATATGTTCGTGTTCGTGCGATGCAGTCTTCCAGTGCGCCGATGGTACCCCACGCAATGCCATATCTTGCCGAGTTCAGACAACTGAAAGGTCCTCTCAGGCCTTCCACCTCTGGAAACATGTTGGCCTCGGACACTGGACACTCATCGAGCTGAATCATGCCCGTGATAGAGGCTCGCAGTCCGTTCTTGTGTTTGATTGGTGGGGTCTCTAGAGTACCTGGTGGGCACTGGTCACGCTCCACGACGAAACCACGGATCTTGCCTGTGCTCTCTAGCTTGGCCCATACAAGTAAGACATCGGCAATGGGCGAGTTTGTGATCCAGGTCTTTGATCCAGACAGGGAGTAGTAGCCCTTCTTCGTCGGATGCTCCTTTGCGACTGTCTCCATCGAGCCCGGGTCTGATCCGTGATTGGGCTCGGTAAGACCAAAGCAGCCCAATAATTGACCCTTTGCCATCTTGGGCAGAAGACGTTCCTTGAGTTCTTCGGAACCAAACTCCTCAATGCCTCCCATGGCGAGCGAACTCTGCACCGAGTAGCCGGAACGATACCCTGAATCTACCCTTTCCACAGCCCTCGTGATCAGACCGGCTGCAACACTGCTGACGCCGGCACACTTGTAGCCCTTGATGGTTGCACCCAACAGACCCAGCTCGCCCATCTCTTCAATGATCTTCCTGTCAAAGTTCTCATTGCGGTATGCCTCTGGGTAATTCGTTAGCTACTGCAGAGGCGAATTCGAAGTTTGATGTACCTAGTACTCTTGGAAGCATGCGCTCTTGGCAATATGACTCGGCTGTCTCTGAGATGGCTTGCTCTTCTTCAGTCAACAAGTCGTTGGCTTTCAGCGGATCTTGCCAGTCGAAGGACACAGGAGCATGTAGGTGTCGCTTCCCGATAGCCGCGGTCCGGACCGGGGTGCGCAATTGCCTGGAGGCATGTCTGTATACTGGGCGGAGCATTTTGTGATAATGTTGAACCGTCGAACAAAAGGTCGGAAAGGAAGTTTAATTGTTATATCCGGCAAGAAGAGACGATATCCGTAGCCGGGTGATGTTGGCCTCGGAAACCCCACCGTCGAAAGAACCGCGGTTCGGAAAGACTCCGCGGTGGCAAGAGAGCACGCATCATCACGTAAAGCACGCAGTCACGGTACACGTCCAGATGGCTACTAACGTCCGACATCGTACAGGACGCACGTGTGTCCCATGTAACGCGCAGAGCCTCACTAAGCGATCAAAGGCAATATGTGGGGTAATCAATGCCAAGCAATGGGTGACCGTGATTGCGCGCCCGAAGACGCGAACGCGACGTGACGATGATTGGCGTCACTTTACTTTCTCCAGCCTCCACACCTGCCATTGCTCTCACCCTCAACACCCTTGATTGAAAACACACGGAGCCCTACAAATCAATACACTGCGCAAGATAATCTGCCGCGATGGGTATTAAACACCTTTACCAGCTCATCGAAGAGCACACTCCAGAGGCAGTCAAGAAGGGCGAGATCAAGAACCAATTCGGTCGCAAAGTTGCCATAGTATGTCTACGCTGCCCGCTCGGTACTGAAACGGCCACTAACAGATGCAGGATGCGTACGCACACGTCTGATATCCCACGCCTGACCAAACCTAACGTTGTGTAGATCTATGAGCATCTACAGTTTCCTCATCGCAGTCCGCTCAGATGGCCAGCAACTCATGAGCGAAACCGGCGAGACTACATCGCATCTGATGGGTCTGTTCTACCGCACCATGCGCATGGTCGACAACGGCATCAAGCCGCTCTACGTCTTCGACGGCGCTCCCCCCAAGCTCAAATCCGGTGAGCTCGCAAAGCGATTCCAGCGCAAGACCGAAGCACAGGCTGCACACGAGGAGGCAAAAGAGACCGGTACAGCCGAGGATGTAGAAAAGTTCTCGCGACGAACCGTCAGGGTGACCCGGGAGCACAACGAGGAATGCCAACGCTTGCTCAAGCTCATGGGTATTCCGTACATTGTTGCCCCCACTGAGGCCGAAGCTCAGTGTGCCGAGCTGGCGAGGGGAGGAAAGGTGTATGCTGCCGCGTCAGAGGATATGGATACCTTGACTTTTAACTCGCCCATTCTGCTACGACACTTGACATTCAGCGAGCAGCGCAAGGAGCCTATTCTGGAAATCCATCTGGACAGGGTGCTTGAGGGATTGGGCATGGAGCGGAAACAGGTACCAAACTCGATCAATCACCAAATCACGTCATGCTAATAACTGTCTAGTTCATCGACCTCTGTATTCTTCTCGGCTGCGATTACCTCGACCCTATCAAGGGCATCGGCCCCAGCACTGCACTCAAGCTGCTCCGCGAACACAACGATCTTGAAGGCGTGGTTGAGCACATCAAGTCGCAGTCGTCCAAGAAACTCACCATCCCAGACGACTGGCCTTTTGCCGATGCGCGCCTCCTCTTCCTCGAGCCCGACGTACGTTCCGCCGACGACCCAGAGTGTGACTTCAAGTGGGAAGCACCAGACGTTGAAGGCCTCGTGAAATTCCTAGTCGAAGAGAAGCACTTCAACGAAGACAGGGTACGAAACGGAGCGGCCAAGCTACAAAAGAATATGAAGTCGGCGCAGCAGAGCAGGCTAGAGGGCTTCTTCAAGCCGATTGAGAAGACTGCCGAGGAGAAGGCCAGCCTGAAGCGCAAAGCTGATGAGAAGCTCGAGGAAAAGAAGAAGAAGCAGAAGCAGAATGCAAAGGCGAAGAAGGAGGCCAAGGCCAAGCCGAGGACAGCTGCTTGACGAGTGGGATTTGACGGTGTGTACAAGCACTTCAAGCAAGGAACAAGAGGCGTTTATGGAACTGTGATACCGATGGGCAATTGGCGTTTTCTCGCGGATATATTTGCACTTGGAGTGCTACTGGGCGACACATACACGCGTTTTTGCGCGCCTCGATATGTATTTCATATCTTCATCAAAATACAAAGAGTAATGTATCACACTTCATATTACTGTTGAACAAGCATGTGTCTGGCCAAATCACTTCCAATCTTGAAAGATTTGATGTATCAATTCCATCAAACTGACAATAACATCACCAAAAGAACAGCTGTCGTTGTAACAACCACGACCCCCCACAAGCGCTTACGCACGATGCGGCACCCCATCGACCCTCGTCCCTGCATGTCAGCACACTGATACAAGACAAGGACATGTCAGCAAAAAGCCAGATAAGCCACGTGCCAGTCCCGCAAACGTCACTCAGTGCGACAATCAGCCACACTAGGCCAAACCTTCGGGAGAACCAGCCCCTTCGCACTGACAGAACAGTCGTTCCCTTACGACTCAGACAATCACAAGGATAATGGCTGTCGCAGCAAGAAGAGGATGCACACGATGGAAAAGTATAATCGACACCGTTGCTTCACCATGGTGCGAATCAGTCGACGAACTACGCGCCATTGTCATGTCATGTCCTGCTACAACCCGTACGTCTCAACGCTTCACAACTCGTGGCTGGTGTATACACGCTAAACTCAACGTCTTTCCTTTCTCTCTCCAGGCAGAAAAAAAACGACGACACGAGGAAACGAGGAAACGACGAAACAGACCAAGAAAACGTGGGAAATAGAACATGTGACTGTACTACGTACTGGAGATACTCTACCCGGAAGCGGCGAGCGCCCGAACGGTTATTCTGCGGGGTTTTCCATGTGAGCGAGCGAGCGAGTAACCAGGTAGGTTCTAGTGTATCTACCCAAGGTTTTTCTTGCGCTTGCTTGCCGGAGAAACAAGGGAACCGGATCTACATGTTTCCAAGTTACGGTGTCTTTGAGATCTGGGATCGTGGATCGTTGATCTTGCGTCTAGGTCTTGGGGGACATGGGTGATATCAGAACAAAGTTCAATGTCAGGCATAAACCGCCAATACCACCGGTTCATGTCAGCAGCGTCATTGTCATCATCATCATCATCGCCGTCGCCGTCGTCGTCATCGTTCTCATTCTCGTTCTCGTTCTCGTCAAGGTGTGCTGACACGTTTAGCGGAAGTATCCGGGCGCTCACCTTCCACACACAGACAGACATGTTCAAACGATGAACAATCCGCCAAAAAACCTCGATGTTGAAACAAAACGCCTTGGAAAAACTCGATCCAACGATTCATTCCGCTTCTAAAATTTAGCTCCTCCGTGCGATGTAGTATTCTTCCCCTCTTCCAAGCATTGCTCTGCTCTAGCAGACACCATGGACCGGGGCACCCGAACACTAAGGATAACTCCACCACCAGTCTGTTTCTTGTCTAGTCTCATGCTTAGCTCTGTGTCCGTCGTCGGAACGCAAACCCACGAATGCCCCCAAGGAAGCAGAAATTAGGTTCGGACAGCTGTTGTGCGCAAGGTCAAAAAAAACGCACATACATTTCAAGGGCAAGGGAAAACGTGGCAGGTATGGCGCAACCCGTGCTAGCTGGGGGGTTGTCGCAGGGAAGTGAGGTAGATGTCAAAGCGATCGCGTCCCCCGCCGCCACCGTAGCGAGTTTAAGGATTAATCCATTAGAGGGTCCAATGGCTTTTTCCTTTGGGTCCGAAGATTGTAATTGTCCGGTTTTGGTTGAGCGGATTTCCCCGCAAGCAGCAGGAAGAAGCAAGTTTCAGACTAAAGAAGGCTCATGGGCAATGGTGGCGGTTGTCAGGCCAGCCATGTGATGCTGTGCAGCGGAAGGAAAACGGGTACCAACCAGGGTCCAACCAAATGCGACATAAACGTATACTCTTAGCTTGAACGTGCTTTGGAACTACTGTCATGTTTCGTTGCTTCTTTCTAGCTTCGGGGACTTGCCGCAAACGTGGGAAAAGGGCTATGTATGGTGGGATATAAACGCGAACAAGAAAAAAAGGCGATGATCTCGTGGTCGAGCCGCGAGAGTTGCTGCATGCATGGAGAGACATGGTTTCATCCTTGCTCTTGCTTCGGAGCCGTAGCGCGCATCATGCCAAAGAAGCTGTCTTGGGATTTGGGCGCCAGCTTTAGTGGTGAGTAGCGTGATTCTGGAAGACGACGATTGGCTTTGATGCTGTCCAGAATCCTAGACGCAAAAATGTCAGCATAAAACGTCATAAGGTGAATATGACATGCATGGAATCTTATCGGAAGTTCTGTCCCAGGGCCAAGATCGATTACGAATCTGAAAGACGACTGGGGAGTGTGTGAAAAGGGCCGCAAAAGCTTACTTACCATTCGGCATTGATGAACTTGACAGCCTTGCCGCCTGTTCTGGCAATCTCCTTTTGGGTCTTGGTAGCTGCAAGACCACCGCCTGCGCCGCCTTTAGCATTCACTGTACCGAGTATAACATGTGTGACGGTTCGTCGGCCCAAAGCGATCGAGTGGCTTGCGCCGTGTGCAGCGAGGAGTTGTTTGAGTTTGTGGTCGGAGACAAGGGGGGCAGTTGAGCCGTTGAGATAGAAGCAGAGGCCGGCAAAGACTTGCTTCTGGTGAGGTCTTGACGCGTCATTGCAGACATGGCTTTGAGCGTGTACGTCCGATTCTGTGCGGATGTTAGCTTTTGATGAATGCGCAAGTCTGGAGAATAGGCGTACCTGGTGCACAGTGATGTGCGTCTTCCTCAGCACCTTTCGCAGCGCCCTTGATGTATTTCTCGTGGGATGTCCTCTTGCCCGCCTTGCTTGCTCCCCAGACTTCAGTGAGGCTCTTCTGTGCCCCCGTTCGGAGGCCCTTTGCGCCCTTCTCCCAGGCGCCGCTCTCCTTGCGGCCGTCTTTGGCAAAGTCAGCGCTGCCCGCGCCAACCGTGTCGGCGACCCTCTTGCCTCCGTCAATGCCACCCTTGAACTGTTCGCCGAGCTTCAGGTTGCGCGATACACGCCATGACGTAGAGCCACCAAGGTGATTCTCAGCGCGCTGATGACCAGTGCTGGAGCTGTTCCAAGGGTCGAAGAAGGTACGTCTCGCCGGTGCGGCGGCAGCTGGCGACGTCTGTCGGCTCGCAGGCGTTCGCGTTGCGGATGGAGTAACTTCGGACGGCAGGCTTACGCGTGATCGGCTGCCAGCATTATCGGTCTCGTATGAGGGCTCCGGGGTCGGGTCGTTAACGGCCATGTCGGGTGCTGATCTTGCTTCACGGTTAGTCTCGGGCGCGTCATGCTGGGAGGATGTGATCAAGCCCTCAGGCGCTGCATCTCGCGTGTGCTCGCCAAACGCATGTGAAGAGGGCCATACCCATTGACGTTGCAACGGTCATTCGAGACCGCGCTGCATGCGCCAAGGCGTGGCGTGGCGGGTCGACTTACCATTGTGGTGTGCTGCAGATGCATGTGGGAACAGTCTACTCTATTGAGAGCGTGATGAGAAAACAAACTTTACAACTGCCAGGGTCTTGAATCGCTGCATCCCTCGATCCCGCAAAACAAAGTTTGGCCCGGAAGAGCGAGGCGATTCCGACGCAGAGAATGCCCGCCCTATG
Source organism: Stemphylium vesicarium (assembly GCA_004380135.1). NCBI lineage: Eukaryota > Fungi > Ascomycota > Dothideomycetes > Pleosporales > Pleosporaceae > Stemphylium > Stemphylium vesicarium. Next base: position 24,004 of record QXCR01000011.1, on the reverse strand, counting down.
CGTGAAACAGAGTCGATGGATAGGGAAGGTCAACAATCAATCCTCGCTCCTTCGCCCGCCGCTGCTCGGCTGATCAACGCCGCCAATAACACTGCCCACGACACTGCACATGTGCAAGCTGGTGAAGCAAGGTGATTGTGATGAATATTATCATTACTCGACATCTTCTAGCGTGGATCAATGTCCGGCATTAAATCAGGTTTGCGCCCCCAGTCGTGTGTATATGTCGCGAAAAGTAAATATGCCACCCAAAACAAATGTATACTGCGCCTTTTGTATGCACCCATGTTCCTGAACACCATGCTTTATCCATCATAGACCACATAAGCCCTAGTGTACTAACGCGAAAATAGGAAATTTTTGACCCGCAAAGGTTGATGCTTCTGGTAACGCCCGCTAAACGAAAAGGCAAGGGGGTGCAGGCGCCAGCCACAAGCTCGGCACATCTTCGCAGCCTCGTAGAAAAAAACAATGGGTAATTCAATAAATCAGAGACGGCGTATGGCCCGCATGCTTTTCCGACCATGCTAGGTCTTCGTCGTCTGTTATCGATCGCGTGCGGCATCGGTCCGAAAAAAGTGCTGCCGGTCCTACTGGCAATCGTAGGTGCATGTCACATGCTCGTTGACTCGTCAACGAACGACTCGTCGTGAATTCGTGATGCAATCGTAAGCTGCTCATCGGCCGCCTAGCTTTGGCTGTTGGTGTGCCTGTTGACAGAAGCCTCGTACAATAGCCGGTGCTTCTTCATCTCGTCCGCATCGAACGGCATGGCATCGCTGCCCTTTCTGCTGGCGAGAGATGCCGAGCTGCCATTGCCGAATTTGAGGCTGGCTAACGAACGGGCCTTTTTGAGCGACTTCTTTCCGGCATTCTCTCCAGTTTGAGGAACGTAGTCGGCGCCATTTCGCTGGTTGAAGTGGGTGATCTCCTCGACTTCCGGTCTAGGCTTAACGCGCATGCGCTTGAACTCGCGGGTGATTCTCTCAAGCTTGCTGAGGCCTTTGGGGGATGTTGCGTAGTTTGCAACGGGCTCAGGTGCGGGCTTCTCATGCAGGCTGGAACCAATGCTGGGTCTGGGCTCGGAACCGAAGCTCACACCAGAGTCGTGCTTCTTCTCTTTTCCAGGTCCATTCATGTATCGGTCGAACGATTCAGGGCCGTGTGTTGATATGCAGTCCTGAATCATGTTCTGGGCAACTCGGAGATACTTGTCGACGATCCTCTGGACAGAGGGCCAACCAGTTGAATCTTCGGGGCGCTTGTCCCGATTTATCAGGGGTAGTAGCACCTCGGGGCCTTTTCTCTGTACCTGGCTGATCATGTCGAAGAAAATTTGACGCTCCTCCTTGAGGGCCTCGTGATTCAGAAACTGAGAGGGAAGCCTCGTCTGACCATGGACTGGAGGAAAGAGGGTGTTGAGATAGCTTATGCAGTTGAGCTTGTTGAACTCTTCATCTGAGAGATGGTTGATCATGATCTGGCCGTTGTTGTCAGGATGTGAATAAGGAGGAGATGCAATCAGGTTGGCTTACCCATCGGCGGAGACCCACCCAGATTTGGGCGTAATAAGATTCGGCTTTTCGGTTCTTGCCTTCAAGGTTGTTGATCCAGAGAGCGATGCCCGGCGCCTTCTCCGCGACACGGGCCATGTCAGTCTCCCAAGTGTCCCTGTGGACGTCTAGGGCCTCGAAAGTAGTCGCCATCTCCTTTCGTCGGCGAGTCTCGAGGTCTTTCAGGTAGTCGAGCGCCGTCAGAGCCTGGCTCCAGTCCACCTCGGATGGCTCAGGCATGAAAGTGCGGGTGACAAAGTTGACGATGAAGGCTGGTGGTAGGGCGCTTGTTCTTGTGGGCAGGGCCTTGAGTTGATTCATGAGAGATGAGGTGAAGCTCATGGCCGCGGCTTCTGTGCTGTTCCAGGCGAATTGGCCAGTGACGGGAGATGAGTTTCCAGACTTGGACACGGACTTAGGGAACGGTTGAGCTCGGTCCACGCGGTTGAGTTCGTACATGGTCTTGAGAGGAATGTCATAGCTGCCGGGATACTGCAATACGTGCTCGAGAATGTAGGCCATGGAAGTGTTGTTGGACTCGTCCGAGGCGCTGCGCGAATGAGTAGATGCCATGACGGTCGAGTTGTTTGTTTTTTCGCCAATGGCAACGCCGAAGCGCTAGATTGCGGGTAGTCGCGGTGCAGCCGGGGGCAAGCTGAATGAAGTGGAGAAGTTGGTTTTCCGTGGAGTAGAGTCGAGAAAAGTAGTTGTAGTTGGGTGGGCGTGGGGTTGGTGGGGTGGCCGGAGCGTGATGAGAAGGAAAGGAAGGGGCGAGGGGGTGCGGACCAGAGAAAAGGAAAGCACGCAAAGGCAAAGATGAAGCTACAGCGGCTATCTGGTCGAAGTCGGGCTTCTGTGGTGGCACGAGTGGTTGAGGATGGGGATGCAGGCGGTAATTGGTCCAGTAGGGCAGGCGTTTAGAAGGTTACCAGGCAATGTGTGGGCGCTGTGTAAACAAATGAAGGGCAAACGCGATCCGTGCGACGTGTCGTGGGGTGAGGAGAAGATATACAGGATGGAAATATTTGAACAGACGGGGAGCAGCGGGCTGGAACGGGCAGACGACGGGTAGGTATACAGAAAGGGTTTTGCGTTTGCTCTAGCCAACGCTTCTTCTTCTCATAATCCCTGAGCTGGGCCCGTGATGGTCGCGTTCGCACTTGCATAAGTGGCGTCAGTGACAGGGGTTTCCAGCTTCCCCGAGAACCACGCCCAAGGAGGCCTAGGCTCGCGCGCTCCCAGATGGGCCAACGCCTTCCAGCTCGAGGGCCTGCCGACCCCGCCCCGGTGCAGCCCAGGCACGCGCTACTCCACGAGAGACGCCCGCTGCAGCTTCACCGGACGCCAGCAGACGCAGCTTCATCGCGACCCATGGGTCGTCGCCGTCGCTCGCAGTCGCAGCATCTCCCAGTCTCCGGCTGCCAGCCAGCCCCCCAGCAATGGTCAGAGAGGCCCCTGGCAGACCCTGAGACGTCACTGTCAGCGCGGTGGCGGCCGCAGAACCGTGGTCGAATTCATGGAGAAGACGCCCAACGCCTGTGGCACCGGCTAGCTACTAACATGCTAAGCTGAGCAGAAAGGGTTCGTCGTTCCGGCGTAGAGCCTCCTTCGGCTGAGTCGTGCCAAAGTCTGCCCAACCAACTGACTGCACGCGAGGCCAACGTCGCAGCCTCTAAACTCAAACCACTGTTTTGCCTGGCCTCCACCTTGAACTCGACCGCGACTGTACATGCACATGCAAACCCATCGATTCCTCCACTCAGCGCCCGCCGATTGTGCCGTGCTGCCAATGAGAAAATCGCGACAGCTGCACTTCTTGCCAGACATGCCAGGGTGAGCCTGTGTCGGCATTTGCGAGGTCGCTCGTCTCACACGAGGGGCACCATGCTGATCCTTCGTGACTCTGCAAAAACTTTATTGGCCGCATCCCACATGTCGCCCTGCCTGTACTGCAGCCGTCGTGGCCATATGGCCATAATTAGGCTCGTGTAAATGCTGTACCCAACCCGATCTTCATCGTTCCCAATTGTGCTCAGGTACATGCGAGCATGTCTAGCGAGACCATCGTTGCCTATGAAACTTCACAGAGTTGGCCCTCACAGCCTAGACTCGCCAATAGCACCCTCGACATCCACCACACTCGCAAACGAGATGTACCTTGCAGGCGTGGACCTGCAGCGCCATGCGAACTCGTCACCACTGACCGCACCGTGCTGCCCTGGTCGATGCTTACAGCTGGGGTGGGGTACTTTTTTTTCGCAACATCGAGAAAACACTGTGTCTCTTACAAAAAAGCATCACGACAGCGCCTACGTCAACAAATAACACGACGCGTTCCTGTATGGAAAATTGATGCAGCTGCGGCTGCACTACAGAATTACATGTCGTTGGCTGGATCGTCGGACCGAGTCCGATAGGCTTGGATGGATATCCTTGGGCAGCAAGCGATAATTCTTCATGCTGCATAGGAGACGGACGACCTTGCGGCGCGATACCGCATGCCAGAGCGCATGACAGGAGCGTGTCTGCGCTCCGACTCGTAAGGCAACGCAAAGGATCGTCCTAGTAGTCTTGTTAGCATCTGTGCTCCTCCTCGCTAGAAAACCACGCAGCCTGAGGGCACCCCCATCACACCCCAGCCGAGATTATCTCATTTCATCGATCGAAGCTCCAAGATCATTTTGCGAATCACCAGATTGACGAGCACTCCGATCGCTTGCGCTGATCATGGCGCCTCCCTATTCACAACGCCCAACCCGTCTCGTCGACTTGTACCTGAGAGCTGAAGAGGGTGTCCTGGTGCCGCGGCGGGTACGGGCGCCGGCCTTATTCGACGTGCACACCACGACGCAGGACGACGCGCGACTAGCCAACGATGCGTGTATGAATCGATAAAGCAAGCCCGTTGCAATAATCTCCGTGGCGATCAACCTGGCTGAGTGAGCGGCCATCATCCCCGTCCGTCCCCACACTCAACGTCCCGACCTCTGATTCGTCAGAGCCTGGGATACCCTTCCCTTTGCAACAACATGATCGTTGCGACAGGAGCAATGCGAATTGAGACTGCATTTCCTGGCGCCATCGGGCATGACGAACAGGTGAGGCGAACGCTGACAGCCGGCTGGGGCTGACCGGATACGAATAACGAGGCTGTCGCTCGCCAGGCACATGTCATCAGCCTTCGCATCGAGCATCGCGGTCGGGCTCGGATTCGTAAGGCCGGCGGAAATATCAGCACAACACTAGTCATTTGGTCTATCTGTTGCAAGTAACGTTGTGAATTCTATCGTCATGTCTTTCGCGACGATCTCTACTACATCTAGCTTATCGGTCTTCTCCGCAGCGTGAGGGGGTGCCAGGCCCCAAAATGTCGTCTCGGAGTTGCAACCGACAAAAAAGGTACAAGAAGCTAGCACCCCTTATCGCCACGCATCTTGTTATCCTTGCGCCCAACTTCAGGGGAATGCAGCTGGAATCCCACAGGGCTGTGTAATTGAAATGTGGCTCAGCTCGTAACCGTCACTACCACGCATGTCAAGTGTCCTTCGGACCAGCCGGCGGTATACACGTAATCTCAAGCTAACAGCTTCTAGCGTGCCTAGCCAAAGCTGCAGGGCAGGCGCCCTTGAACAGAACTTCGAAAAAAGAAAAATTATGGAGTTGCCCGCGACAACACTAGAGCGACTTTATGTCAAATCCTTTGTATGGGAGCAGCTTACCCCAAGTCTATCCCGCGCCTTCTAGGCCTGCATAAGCCATCAACAGGTCGATCCGGACTTCTGAACTGTCACTGACGTGCATTGTACGTAACGACAAGTGTAGATGCTGAGACCACTACGCGAAGGCATTGCTCGCCTCAGTCATACCAAGTGCAAAGCTGGTGGCTACAGTCTGTTAATTGCAGGCGGGGTAGCAGCTGCAACTTTTTGCACGCCCTACATGTGATTTGATGAGTCACCTCATCTAAGCAGCTACATATTGCCAATGATGTTCAGTCACAATCCATTCCTCACAACCACTAAACAGCATTTGTACCACGGCCTATTTCATCATGTCACCATCCTCTCAGCTCGACTTCGTCACCGTGGATGTCTTCACATCGAAGCCATACGAAGGAAATCCGCTAGCTATCGTGCGCATCCCTAGCGGCATAACACTAACTCAGGAACAAAAGCAAAACATCGCGCGAGAGTTTAACCTTTCGGAGACTACCTTCTTGCATGAGAACGGCGAGAATGGGTCCGATGATGCCTGGACCGTCGACATCTTTATGACTGCGCGGGAACTGCCGTTTGCCGGACATCCAACCGTGGGTACCGCATGTTATGCCTTGGGCAGGACTGCTCGGGCACGTGGTGTTCGGGACGGGGTCATGGAAGCAAGCTTCAGTCTTAAAGCCGGACGAGTCGGGCTGCGGTACGATGTGGCCAAGATGACGGCTAAAGCGTCGATACCCCATGATGTGTATGTCGGTCCATTGCCTCAGACCTTCTATTCGTGTTCGAAGACTGGTTGATCTAGCTTGCATGTGGGGAGTAGCGTCGTACCTCGAGCTATGTTTCACTTAGCAACGTGAGGAACTCTTTACCTATATGGGCTGACTAGCATAGTCGTATCCACAAGAAGAGATACAGCAAGGACGAGCTCTTTGCATTGCAACCTCGACTCGCGGAAGCTCACCAGCAGGGCAATATCAAAGTCAAGGATGACTTCCCTATCGTCTCCATTGTCAAAGGTATGACATTCGTGCTAGTCGAATTGGAGAGTGTGGAAGCCTTAGGCATGGCCACGCTGGCTGGTCGAACGCTTGTTGTCGATGGCTTGGACGAAGAGTGGGACGAAACGTTCATCGGAACGTACTTCTTTGTTCAACTGGGAAAGAACGAGGATGTGACGAGACTGAGGACAAGAATGATCGAGGGCCCGTTGGAAGATCCAGCTACCGGTAGTGCAGCCAGCGACCTGGCAGCTTATCTTTCGTTGGAGGATGGAGGGGACGGTAAAGCGCTGAAGTACGAGATTGTGCAAGGCGTAGAAATGGGCAGGCGCAGCGAAATTCTGCTCGAAGTTGAGATGAACGAAGACCGGTCTATCTCAAGGGTCCATCTCGAGGGAGGTGCAGTGCAGGTGATGGAGGGCCGATTGACTGTTTGAAAGAGATGGAAGTTGAAAGATCCGAGAGAACGCGTGTCTGAAGTCGAAGTCTGTAAGCATGTTCGAAATTGTTAAGCCAAACATTACGCCGCCTCCTCCTTTTCTCCCTACCAACATGGTAGTCTGCGTCAGAGCAATGGAACCTGCAGAGTTTCCGTGAATGTTGGTTACAGATGTAGATCTACTGTGCCTGAAGACCCACCTTGCCTCAGGCATGCCGAAAGACCCGTTGTAGCCGATCTGTATGGGGTAATGTTGATTCAGTAATCCTCCAAGATGCACAAGAACCGAATAGCGGGGTTCAACGTAAAGTGTCTCAGCTTTCATTGCCGAGGGCACGTTCTTCCAAGGTGGGACCAAAGCGATGTGGTTCAGAGGCGGTAGAACAGAATGCAGAAATCAACAACGGGTATACACACAAGGAAGAATGGGCTGGCTCTACGTCGTGAGCTTGCATTTATGGTGGAGTCGGCTGATCGTCTTGGTGATGGGACAAGAAGGTCAGCACCTCCGACAACCCCAATAATAGACATGATATATGGCCGATCAGTAAGGGTCCCGGGTGAAGAGTTGCCGTTACTGTCTGTTTTTGCGCCAAATGCAACTCAGGCCAAGTTCAGTGATGCACCCGTGCACCGCAGGATGCTTGTTTGTTGCCTCACGACCGCAGGGCCTTTTGGCTGTCACCCGTCACACCCGTCAGACCCAGAGAATGACAGCACCAACTAACCTTGTTGGTGCTTCCGAAAGTGCAGTGAGGCTCGTGGAGGAGGCGTGGGCCCCAAAGTGGGCCGGAGAGGGGGAGTGAGCCAATCTCCACGATACTAGTTGCGACAGTCGCAAAGGTCATCGGGATCAATCACAGTTTCCTGCCGTGCATTCGGTTACCGCCCAGTCGCATAGCAAAGGCATCATAAGGGTTTGAGTACAACGTCCTCAAAATTTAGAGGGATCGCCCAAGGTGCCAGATGCGTTGCGGCGGCAAGCTTGATGGGGGGACGGCGTAGCCTGTTGTGGCTAGCGCGAACGATCTTCGCGGCACTCTGTGCTTTACATCCGCAGACCTCATACACCAACCGTTTCTCTGACCTCCTCTTCAATGCCTGGCGCATTCTCGTCCCGAAGAGGCTGCCATGACAGCCTCAGTCAATGGTATGGCGCGAGTTGATGCCCGCGCCCCGTGCGTTTTCTTAGACATGCCGGTATGGGTGGGTTTGAGACGTCTCTGCCTTCATCGTGAGTTTCATGCCCGAGGAACCACGAGCCGCCTTGCCAGGTTGTTTTTTTTTCGCCATCTGCAAGTCGCCAAGGACTTAAGGCAGCGTATTTCCTCCAGATGTATTTTGGCTTCTCACCATTCATCAGTCGCTTGTTCTATCACACTCCGGTTCTTGCAGTTGAGGGTTACATTCCTTTCTCTTCCTCCTAATTATTTGAAGTCAGATTACGTTGAACGTATCTGTCTCTTTTTTGTTTGTTGTAATCCTCCGCCAGCCGGAATACCACTCTTTTTTTATACGACACAGCTTTTATTATATTCTATTACAAGCCTTCATCATGCGCTTCTCTACCCTCGTCCCTGTGCTCCTTGCGGCTGGTGTCGCTAATGCCCAATTCGGTGGCTTCGGCGGCGGCGGCGGCAACGGCCAGAATGGACAAAACAATGGCCAGAACAATGGTCAGAACAACGGCCAGAACAACGGTCAGAACAACGGCGGCAACAATGGTGGTGATAACGGCCAGAACAACGATGGCAACAACGGTGGCAACAACGGCGGCAACGCTCTTGCCCTCAACCCCGACGTCGTTCAGACTGGCAGTCAATCAGACGGATTCGACCAAGGCCAGGAAGATGGACAGGCTGCTTCTGCTACGTAAGTCATCCCAGACCCATCCATTCACGACCACAGTACTGATTTTGCTAGTGACCAAGCCAACTTCATCAACTTCTGTCAAGGCAAGACCCTTACCAATGGCCTCCAGGTCAAGGAGGGCTCTTGCAACGGTATTGGTTAGTTTGCTCTATTCTCAGCAGCCGCTGAATTTTCTAACCGTTGTACAGTCATGGGTGACATCCCTTCAACTCAAAACATGATCTCTGCCGTCTTCACTAGCCCCCAAAACGGCCAAGACGTCGATCCAGACACGCCGATGACCTTCTCAGTCAAGATCAACAACTTGGAAGCCGGATCATTCACCAACCCCGACAACACCTACTATGCTGCTCCCCAGACCCTCCAGGGAGGCAATATCGTTGGACATACCCACATCACTGTCCAAGACCTGAACGGCGATGCCAACACGCAGAACCCTCCTGACGCTCAAGACTTTGTTTTCTTCAAGGGTATCAACGATGCCGGCGATGGCAACGGACTTCTCAGCGCCGACCTCGAAGCGGGTCTCCCTGCAGGCACCTACCGTGCCTGCTCGCTCACCTCGGCCAGTAACCATCAGCCCGTCGTTATGCCAGTAGCTCAGCGTGGTTCTCAGGATGACTGTGTTAGATTCACGGTCGGACAGGGCAACGGCGGCGGCAACAATGGTGGTAACAACGGCGGAAACAACGGTGGTAACCAGAACAATGGTCAAAACGGTGGTCAAGGCCAGAACAACGGCCAACAGGGTGGACAAGGTGGCCAGCAAGGCGGACAGGGTCAACAAGGCGGACAAGGTCAACAAGGCGGTCAGGGCGGTCAGGGTGGACAGGGCGGAGGCCAGGGCGGCTTCGGCGGCTTCGGTCGTGGACGTGGACGCTTCGGCCGTCGCAGCTTCGCCGCCCGTGACTTCATCGCCTAAGTATTGAAGAGCAGAGTACAAGGGATGATGAGATAGACGAGGAGGCTTGGGGTTCGAGGCGGTATACGCTATAATGGTACTTTCCTCTTTGACGAACTATCACACGCACAGTCGTTGAAATAGAAACGTACTTCTGTACCCTAGAAGGGTATGGAAAGTCACTCTACGGAGATTGAAGCAGAGCGCTTCATTGGACTGGTTCTGAGGGCGCGATTTTCTTTCTTCGGCGCTTTAGTCTACTTTTATGAAATGTAAAACAGTTATTTTATTACAGCCTTTGTTTCGCAAATCTTACAGTATGAGTATCTTTCTTGGCTCTTTGGGGGTTGAGCAACAGGCATTGACGCATGGCAGAGGCCGAAACGTTGCTGTCTCAGGCTGCCGCTCAGGCTTGTCAATAGCCAAGCGAAGGATACTGACGTGGGTTACCTTCTGACAGACCCATTCTTACCGAGAGCCGATCGTCATTGGCGTGGATGCAGTCAGGCTTACGGTAATTACGTGTATTTGTCGGGAATACTCCGGTTCGTCACACATCTTGCACCTTTACTGGCGACCTCCCTGTCAGTGCCTTCCACGGTGCCTCACACTCAAAGCGTAGCATCTTACCTCTACAAACGCAACCCCATAGTTGAGTGAGCCAGGATCCAGACACAATGATTGCGTGTCAAAGTCGGGAGGCGTTTAAAGAGTCTTGTACATATACGAGAGCGCATGTCATCTCGCTGCAACTCAATCGGGGGCCTACCCTCAGATCAAGCTGTGCCAGATTGGGTCAACCATGGGTCACTCAATCTTTACGTCATGTGTAAAGCTTCAAGAGCGTCTTATCACCTCCTAAGCGCCAGCACTTTAGTTCGAGCTCAATCCGTGTTAGCGAACATGGGATTAGACTAAGTTCTGACTTCTACCACAACATTCGCAATGAAGTCCACCTGGTCCACTCAACCCTGGCCGTAAGCCAAGCTCAAACAGTCCACACCTTTCAAAACAAATCAGGACAAACGATGGAGTGGATGGCCTAGGTACATCTATGTTGACAACGCCACCAATCGCGTGCTTCCGCCCTCGGATGAAAGTCGCACCTTGAGCTTCGCGGACATGGCTTCAGCTTCGCTAGCTGAAGCATCGGGGTGAAAGCGATCTCACGTTTCTTCAGAAAACCCATGCATCAACGTGGCTAGTGCGGAAGATTTCCACGCTGGCGTCCTGCTCTTCTTGCCCTCGACTATTGTTGCGAAAATTAGAGTTAGACTATCCAGAAACGATGCGACCGGTAACGCGATCCATGCCCAACAGATTTCCACAAAGAGCTCTGAGATCCAAGCTGTGCCTATTACCAGCTTCATCCCAGACGCCCGTGATTTCATCTCGTTCGTCATGGCTGTGCTGAGATTGGCGAGATGGGCGGTGAAGTCGTAGGGTGGATTCTGGTGGAAGTTCCAGATGCCGGTGGCGGAGCCGAACTCGATGTCAGGATCCCATAATAGATACTAAGGCAGATTGTTCATGGCCCAGTCGCGAAGACTTTGTGTAGTGCCATTCATGATTTTGAAAGTGTCGTTGGAACCGAGGCTCGCGGTAATGGGCCACGTGGTGCTACTGTCGAATGACTTGGGTTGTATGTCAAACGTGTCTAATACCTGCTCTTGGAAAACGCCATCCATGACGCGAGAGACGATAGTTTTAGCGCTCCCGTTGGTTGCACCTCAATGTCAGCGGCAACCTTGCAGAATGGATACATAGACTCCACCGACATTTAAGTAAACACTCAAGCAAAACGGGCTTTTTGTTCTTCAGAGTTGCCGCAGGACCTCTGGAAGTATATGCAATATAAAAGCCTAGGATTGGAAGAGTAGCGTTTCCAAAGACGGTGCTGTTACAAAAGGGGACATTCCTATCATCCATGTCCAGAGTGTTCACCATGACCGTTGACAGACTGGTGTCACTGCAAAAACCCAAACTACCTGACTCACCGGTTATGAAAGTCTCATTTACGTTGTATCCGCAGGGGTCGCGTGCGAAGACCCCTGGCTGCGGATGAGACAGTCGCGTGTGGTTTTGGCAGGTATATTGAAGCAGGTAGGAAACATCCCGAAAGGCATGACTGACACCAAGGGTCGAGTATGTAGGCCATGTACAGTTCCCTGTAGAGCACTGTATGGTAGACGGTTTGATCGCAGCATCCTGGGTGTTTATCATGGTATCGATAGCCAACGTCATTGTAAGGTCCTTGAACGATTGAGAGCCACGTTCGCGCGTGAGGAGAAGCACTGTCTATGGAATAGAGCTCGATGCAGCCCACGTCAGGCCTTGCCCAATAGAGACTGCTCGTTCGGGGTATGTGATGATCTGTTGGAAGAATGGCTCAAATGCTAGACCGAGAATAGTGACTAAAGCACCCAAGGACACAAGATGCCTGTGCATATAAGTATCAGGCCAAAAAAGAAAGATATGAGAGAGAAGTAAGTCCACACTCACTTGCATCTTGTCTTGAGAAGTAGCATGACCGCGCCCCAAGGCCCACGGGTGGCGGCGTCGTAGAGCTGGAAATCTCACAGCGCAGCCTCGTTTTGGAACCAATTCCACTTCAACTGCCCAATCGCTTCCGACACCGGCAGGATCAGCGCGGCCTTGGAAATCGCAGCTAAAACAGAAATATAGGCGTTGAGTTTGATACCCGTCATCAAGTACTCTGGCTGCCTTTCGCCGTCATAGAACAATAGGACACCAACGATAGCTGCTACACAGGCGAAGCTGACGAGCCAACTAAGGATTTCCCACCACCACCAGTCGGTTACGAAACGGCCATAGAATGTCGTTGATGCTCGGGCGGGTGGCCGGTCCTTGGGGTCGTCGCCATGATTGGGAACCGTGATTGGCGTAGCCATGGAACGAAACATGGGCCAGATGCAAAAAATGGGAGTCTCACCAGATGCACATGATGAGAAGCGCCGACCACAGGGTCGCTGTATAATAGTAGCGCGATAATAAGTTTGCATGAGTGGCTGAAGTACGAATTTCTGGTATTAAATAGCCATGTAAAACGTGGTAAAACAACTGAAAACTATACAGTCGACATGAAGTGAGTCCTTTGGTATGCTGCAGATCACGAAGCGATGGTCTTTGCGGAAGCCATTCGCTGCGCTACTAGACTGAAAATGGCAATAGAAGACACGAAAATGGCGAGGTTGTAGAACTACGGCATCGTTAGTCAAGGTATACCCCTACATTTGAGGCTCTGGGAGAACGTACGGCCTTCCTTGAGTACGCGCTCTCTTCGGCTTCGCTACGCGCGTCGACGAAGAGTCGGCGTAGATTTGGCAGATTGGAAGGCTACCACTCTGTATTAAAACCAAGTTCTACAAATTATGGCTGCTGGAACTTACCATTGTTGCTTTCCCCGTGATGGCTGGATGACGGTGGCTGAAGGGTCGAAGCATTGGGCTAGATGCGATCCGACGCACAGACCGTATCATCAAGGTGGCAGTCGCGAAGCTCGCCGAACATTAACTTCTCCCGCATTTCCCTCCCCGCACAACCACTTTACGTTTAACCATAGCAATTTCTCGATTCTCTCCCCGAGCGACCGGGGAATTCGAATTTATAACCTTCCGAACCGATCGAGTACGAAGATCCGACGTCACAAGCCGGAGCAGGAGGGGTTTGGCTGAGCAACTGGCCACGGCGTTCCCATAAACATGGCCGTCAATAGAATAAGAGGCGCATTTGCGCCACCGCGCAAGGGGGAGACGTTCGAGTTGAGGGCAGGCCTGGTGTATGAAACTGCCCCTGGAACGAGTATAGCTGTTCATCCAACTGACTATTGCCTTTAGTTCTCAATATGCCTACGAACGGTGAGCCCCCAGAAATATGGAATACGTATTGGCCCGGGTGCTAAGACTGTGGCAGGAAAGAAGCCATTCAGAAGACCATCATGTCCATGACACTGGGCAAGGATGTGTCTGCATTGTTTCCTGATGTACTCAAGAACATCGCAACCGCCGATCTGGACCAGAAGAAGCTGGTATACTTATACCTCATGTGTGTACATTCCACCCTGCGGTAGGATTAGAGGCTAATATTGTGCCCCAGGAACTACGCCAAATCACACCCCGACCTCTGTATTCTCGCCGTAAACACCTTCGTTCAAGACTCGGAAGACCCGAATCCCCTCATACGAGCATTAGCGATACGGACAATGGGATGTATTCGTGTCGACAAGATGGTCGATTACATGGAGGAGCCGCTACGGAAAACACTAAGAGACGAATCGCCATATGTACGAAAGACGGCAGCATTGTGTGTGGCTAAGCTCTTCGATCTAGCGCCCGACATGTGCATTGAGAACGGCTTCCTCGAGCAGCTCCAAGAACTTGTCGGCGACCCCAACCCCATGGTAGTCGCCAACTCAGTTACAGCGCTAGTCGAAATCCAGGAGTCTGCGCCCCAAACCAAGGCCCTCGTAATCACCTCGACACAACTCAAGAAGATGCTTCTAGCCCTGAACGAGTGCACAGAATGGGGGCGCGTGACTTTACTCACCACCCTGGCAGACTACAAGGCGGTGGACGTCAAGGAGTCAGAGCACATTTGCGAACGAGTTGTTCCACAGTTCCAGCACGTTAATCCCAGTGTGGTTTTGGCGGCTGTCAAGGTTGTCTTTTTGCACATGCGAAACATTTCTCCCGAAATGATGAAGTCGTACTCAAAGAAGATGGCGCCCCCGCTAGGTACGTCCTGTCCCGCGCAGTACTAGAAATCTTGCTAATTAACCAGTCACCCTCGTTTCTTCTGCTCCAGAAGTACAGTACGTCGCGCTACGGAACATCGATCTTCTCCTCCAGAAACAATCCGACATCCTCAGCAAAGAAATGCGCGTCTTCTTCTGCAAATACAACGACCCCCCGTACCTGAAGATGCAAAAACTCGAAATCATGGTACGGATAGCGAATGACAAGAATGTAGATCAACTACTGGCCGAGTTGAAGGAGTACGCCATGGAGGTGGACATGGACTTTGTGCGACGAGCCGTAAAGGCCATTGGCCAGGTTGCTATCAAGATCGAAAGCGCGAGCGAAAAGTGTGTCAATACACTGCTCGACCTTATCAACACCAAAGTCAACTATGTCGTTCAAGAAGCGATAGTAGTCATCAAGGACATCTTCCGAAAGTACCCCGGTTACGAGGGCATAATACCGACGCTTTGCCAGTGTATAGATGAGCTGGATGAGCCCAATGCGCGAGCGTCTCTAATCTGGATCGTGGGAGAATATGCCGAGAAGATCAACAACGCCGGCGAAATCTTGTCAAACTTTGTCGACACGTTTGCCGAAGAATTCACCCAGGTAGGTTGTACGCATCGACCTACGGGAACAGAGCTAACAGACACCAGACACAACTTCAAATCCTCACAGCTGTCGTCAAGCTGTTCTTGAAGAAGCCAGATCAAGCACAAGGGTTGGTGAAAAAGGTTTTGCAAGCCGCTACCGCGGACAACGACAACCCAGATATCCGAGACCGAGCCTATGTCTATTGGCGTTTGCTTTCCAGTGACCCACAAATCACCAAGGTACAAAATCTTCCTAAGATGCTGTTTGGACAGTTGTTGACTTTATTAGGACATTGTTCTCGCAGACAAACCCCCAATCACATCCACAATACGATCACTACCCCCTCAACTACTGGAAAACTTACTCACCGAACTTTCCACCTTGGCTTCGGTCTACCACAAGCCACCGGAAGCCTTCCTTGGACAGGGCAGGTTTGGTGCAGAGGCAATGCAACGAGCCGCCATCGAGGAGCAACAAGAAGAAGCACGAGAGAATCCCATCGCTGCCGCAGCAGCTGCCGCCGCTGCCGGTGGACAAACGCCTACAAACATTGAGAACCTTTTGGATATCGATTTCGATGGTTCCGCGCCCGCCTCCATGCAGAAGCAACCCACATCAGGCGCTTCTGGTCTGGAGGGTCTCGCCGGTACGCCACAACGTGTCGGATCACCAGCGGTCAACGCTCCTCTTCAGCAACAATCTAATATGGACGATCTATTAGGCTTGTTCGGAGATGGAGGCGGAGGCGGTGGTGGAGCTGCACCTGCTCCACCCACCCAAATGAGCAACGACGACATCATGAACGGATTTGCAAGCATGAGCATGGAGACTAACCAGCCCCCACCACCAACCCAACAATTAGGCGGAGACCAGAGTAAGAAGAGCAACCAAGACCTTCTTGACTTATTCTAAACCGCTGCTTGTGTGTGGGTTTGCAGATTGGAGTATTTGAAGTTGGGAGACAGTAGTACATCTCTGACGAGCATCTATGTGGATGCTGGTGAACATGGCCGGGTACGACATGTATGCAGATAGACGGGCTGAAATGATACTATTACCAACCCCCAATCCTCTTTGCACTTCTATGTTGCTCTTTCCATACCACAGATTGTTCGCATTCCCAGGGACAAAAAGATGTGTTGATTGCAGTACCTCATCGAGCAACATGCGCACTTGAACCTCACAGCGAATCAATCTTGAGGAGTCTGTAGCTTTTTTTGGTTCATTCAACCATTTCCATTCCATTAAGCATTACACTAGTAATAATAGACCCATTCGGTAGCAGGGGGGAAGGCTATAAGAAAAGCCACTCTCAATCCACCGGGCTCCTCAGCTCAAGATAGCGGATTCCAAGCTCCCGTCATTCAACAATGCATAGCAATCCGTATCCTACCATATCATCAAACCCCCTATTGCAGACGTCCAGCCGCTCTGACAAGAAAGAAGAAGAGGGGGTAGGCGGCTGGGCGCTGAAGCGAATGTGGGGTTTTTTAACAAAACGTGTCCAACTTTTGTTTCAACAAAAAGTTGACAAAAGAAGAAGAAGCGACCGACTTGGGTATCAAAAAAGAAAAAAGAGTTACTAATAAATCACGCGACTTTGGCGTTGTGGAGGAATATCGCCCACGAGAAGAAGGGATGTGGGGTTCCTGTCGATGATGATGATGATGATGATGATGATGATGATGATGCATGCATGTATACATGGGAATTCGTCGGTTTCTACGCGGTAGAAGAAGACGCCAAGATATTCTATGCCGTTAATTATCCATGATGAAAAATTCATGGAAACGCTGAAATGCTTCGCAAACAAAAAACTCCGGTTCCGATGCATAGGTCGTAAAGGCCGTCACCTGGGGTGTGCGTGTGGGTGGGTGGTGTGCGAGCTTAGAGATGAGAGTATGAGTATGAAGCGGAGGTGTAGAGGAGTCGTGGGGTTTAGTCTTTGCGAGACGTGTGTTCGGTGTCGGATCCGACTGTGTCGCCGTCCCAGAGGCTTCCGTTGTCGTCGGTGGGCGAACGGGCGCCGATTGGGCTTCGGCCGCCGGTGGAGTAGGACGAGGAAGAACCGCTAGCCCAGTCGTCCGAGTCGGAGTGTGGCTGGAATTCCTCGTAGATGTCGAGCATGCTGTAGCCAGCACCGTCCATTGGGTCGCCAACCTCGACATAGTCGTAATCCCATCGGAATTCCTTGTCGGATTGGGGGCGGGGCAGAAAGTTGGCGCGGCCGAAGAAGTAGCAGATACCGGCGACTGATGGAATGTTAGCAAAGATTGGGGCAAGGCGAGAATTGAAACTTACGCAGACTGCCAGCAACGAGATCAATGGCGTAGTGGTGCGAAAAGTACATGGTCGACCACCACAGCCACATTGTATAGAAGACATAGACGGGGAACAGCCTAGGGAAAACATGTCCCATAAACAGCGTCTCGAGAGTAGCCCACCCAGAGTGCAATGAGGGGAAAGCACCAAAGACCATGGGGGAGGCGAGGAAGGTGGAGGTGTAGAGATCAATGCCGGTAAGCTTATCGATGGCCTTGAGTCCTGCGGCGTCTCCGGGAATGCTATAGTTGGCCGGGGCCAAACCGTAAGCGTTCTCGTACCATGGCGGGGAGCATGGGAAGACGATCTGTATCAGGACAGCGGTGATGTTCATGTATCCGAAAGCGCGAGCCCAGATAGGGAGTGTTCCAGGAGGGCCCCAAATGAACATGCATGCGCTGACAATGACGGGTGACACGTAGTGGACGACTCCGTAAGGCAACCAGGCAAGGATATCGAGGACCGTGTGCTTGTGGGCAGACAGGATATTGCTGAGGTTGGCACCGTATAGGATGTTCTCGAGGGCGGGGAGCACGCGGACCCAGATGGACGGTCGGTAGTCTGCGGAAATATATCTGGCGACACATGTCAGCATGTTTGCCCAAATCCGCAAGGAGCCAGCACTGAGGAATACGTACTTGCAGCTAGAGAAAAGGAATAGCCATGTAAGAGTAGGAAGTAATGGGAGCAGAAATTGGCGTGTGATGGGTAAACACAAGCCCGTCATGAGCAGCGTCGCGATAAACGTCTTCGCAAACGGGCCAGGCGCCTCGCTCACCGACAGGGAGAAGATGGCGACGATGGCCAGGAACAGGTACTGGGCATCGTATATGGACCAGGAATGGGTGCGCAGCGAGCGCAGGGTATCCGAGGGCGACCATGAAGTCTCGAGCGAGGCGATGGATGACGTTGGCGACTGGCGACCGCGTATACGCGACTTGGTGGCCCTCCACTTCCTGCGGACGCGGTAGGGGATAAGACTGGGCAGGGCAGACAGGCCCGGGACGGTGGTGCGCGAAAGCATATCCGAAGCAGTGCTGTTGTCAAGAAATGCGAGGTAACTCTTGTTGGTCATGGTGAATACACGGGCTCGGTCGGTCGGGGGATCCGTCTGTGGCGCAGTGGCTGGCTTGAAGGGGGGAGAGGGAGGGAAACGGCGACACAGAGATACACACGCGACCAAAGGCTACTTGAGGGAGAAAAGAGACTTTGTCGGAAAGCCTCTCTTTTCTTTCGTTTTTGCGAGACGAGGGGCGAGCGATCAAAAGGCAAAGTAGAATCGGAAGAGGGCGGACTAAGGATTATGAAAGGCACTGGGCAGGCGTAGTGGAAGCTCCGGATGGCTGAGGCTTGCACTGCGCCGGGGTGTCAAATTAGGTCCGCGACGTGAGCGGCTACGACGGAGCGGGTTAGGTGGAGGATGCACTCAATTTCGTTTACAGCCCTGACGCAGTCGACTTTGCCTAGGATTCGCATCAATGTTTCCATGGCTATTGTGGTCAGCAATGGCTGATTATTAACCCTGGCGGCTATCCTTGGGCAACTGTTTTGCAGCTGCACACTTATCTTGGTCGTGTGTAATGATGCAGCACGAGAGCTCCAATCGACCACCCCTGGTGATAGGCATCCAAACCAGCAAAAAACCCATCTGCGTAGCACGCCCAAGGCGGTGCCCTTGCAGCTTTCACAGCCGTCGTGGTCCGTACGCCGTGGACTCATGGATTCTACGGGACCCGTCTATGCAGAAACTGCCCTTAGCCAGGCGCAAGAGTGATGCAGCGGTGCGTTAGACGCTACCTTAGCTCGCCATGACATCAACATGCCGCTGACCGCATCGTGAGCGTAAATCGACTTCTAGCCTGACAGAGGCTCGAATCCTCCATGACTGACCCCTGCTCGCTCTGTACGGGGATACGAGCATGCGCTGGTGAGCCTCACACTGACTTGGCTATGTAGAGTAGCCGCAGCTGTGACTCGTCCACACCATGTCTCATGTCTCACTCGCAGGGCGCAACCCAGCCTCAAGGTACACGAAACATGCTGTCTGACAACCACGGCCATCCTTTCGGCCTTGCGACAATGCAAATGCTAAAACTTTCGCACCATCTCCACCGCATCACCGCATCACCGCATCACCGCATCGCCGCATCGCCGCATCGCCGCATCCTAAAGTCCGCTTGTCTGACTCTAACTTACCAATCACTCCCCTCCACCGCCTCAAGCAGAAAAAAGCGCCCGCTGACTGTATCATCCGACTAGTCGTCTGAATAGACGCCCTCGGCATCTCGCAAGATCCGCACCCGTGAAGCGCTTGGCTCTCGTTTCCCTCTCTCTTTCTGCGCCTCGTTCTCGCTCTTTCTCGCTTTCTGCTCGGGTTCCACTACCGATCTAAACGGCGCTTTTGCTTGCGATGCGATGCGCAATTTCCTTTTTCCTTGTCACCATCACACATCTTGCCGCACCGTCATCCCTGCATCCATGCAACTTTTTCGCGCGTAAAAGTCGGACGATCGGACGAACCTAGTCTCCTCGCACAACACCAACTCCCACGAGTCACGGCAGTCGTGTTTCCCATGCAGCTTAGCGCTCTGTTTAAACTCCTGTCCCGCTCTAGTAAACAAGGGAAAAAGACCACCTCGTGCGAACACATGATCCAATAGAAAGAGAAAAATCTGCCTTATTCACTAGGCAGGCATCCATCACAGCATAGAAGAGTCTCGATCACGATCATCACAATCTCGTTAAAACTCCCCCTTCGCTTCCGCATTGAGAAGACTCTGGGCAGCGCGCAAGAGATTCCCATGTGCTTCGTGCATTCTCCCATGCCCAACTGCTCTTTCCCCCGAAGCACAACCTTGCAAATCCCCCAACAAAACAAACGTGCAAAACACCCGATTGCCCGCCGTTGAACTGTCACACAAACACACAGACATGTCCATGCATCCACACAACATCAACCCAGTGTTTCACAGCATCCAGGAACAGGTGGCTGCACGCGAAGAAAACAAAAACAAAAGGATCGCGTCTTCATAGGCCAGTCTTCTCTCTTCTCTCCAACTAACTAGTCTCGTTCATACATTTTCTTTTCCTCCGTCGTATCCTTCCCGTCCCGCGCGAAATTGCAACTCAGCCCACACGGGGGTCCGAGCGCGGGAGTCGGGTAATCCTCCTTTCCCAGACTAACAGGCAGACAGACAACCCCCCCTTGCACGTTTTTTTCTCGGTGTCGGCTACTGCCCGCACGCGAGCAAGGGAGGAGGGGAAATGCTAATCGTGATAGACAACACTACTACAGAAGAAGGGCGGGTCTCGGGTAACTCGGAGACGGTGGAGCAACAGAGAGGGAGAGGGAGAAAGAGAGCCCCACCACAGACGGAGTTGGGAAATGATATTCAGGAACCAGTTATTGTCCCGTGTTCCGCTATATACATTGTACATTAGAAACTAATAGTAAAGTCGTGCTATGAGAAGACACTAGATAGGCTTCGCAGATAGCAAATAGGAACATGAATCGCTAGAAAAGAAATGTGCCGCAATTGGCAACAACTTTGAACAAATAAACAAGACAATGCTGGGGAAGACCGACAATGAAGACGTCATGCTGTACAATGCTTCCAGACGCCTGCTAGCATCCATGCAACTAATCCGACATCGATACATGAGGCCGTTGGTGACAGTTGTCCCTACGGTGTATCAATAATATCCTCCAAAAACTCGTCCAATTCGATGATGGTGAACTGCTCTGCCCATTTGGCTCTGAACTGCCGTTTCCTGTAGCCACCATTGATCTGCTGTCCCCAGCTGATCAATTCCACTTTCCATCCCCGGTTCAAAGCTCGTTCCACGTGTGCAAGGAAGCCATCCGACATCTCCGCAACTGCCCCGTCGCCCGTGGCAAGAACCATGGTGCTCGGCTCTTCGGCATCAATGATACTCTGGCACATCTTCAAGTGAAGAATCTCGTCCACACCCTGTTCAACCCATTTCGGAGCTGAGGGTGTCTTCGGAGCCGGTGCACTCGTTTCAGAGTCGCTGCCGCTGCCAGACCGGATTTGAGTAGCCTTGTGCCAGCCCATCTTCTTCACGTCGTTGAAGAATTTCTTCTTCTCTGAGTCTTCACGGACAATGAGCACTTGCTCTTGCATGACGCTGTCATAACCGACCGCCTTGGACGTTTCCACCATCTTCTCAATGTGTGGAAGTGGGTTGGCTTCACGGTGTGAGCCAGCGAAGAATCGCTTCGCCACAGGCCGACGTCGCTCCATCAGGAGCGCAAGACTGTCAAAGGAAACATCGTACGCATTGTGGTGGAACCCATGGTACCGAAGCATGTCTTTGAGACCAATCATGATGTTAGAGGCATCTACAAAGACATGCAAACCGTGGGCGGATGACCGCTCATTAAGAAGTTGCATCGGCGACACCAGCCACTTTTGATCTTCAGGAAACGTGTTCATCAACTTGTTGTATAGATGAACATGACGCTCTGTCCTCGACCTAATCACGAGTGGTCGCCTTCCACTGAATGAATTTGCATGTGGAGTCGGTGTAGTGGGTGGTTGTGTAGCAACAGTATTCTGCGAGACAGCCCTTGGCACAGTGACCGGACGCACGGTTCGTGGAACAAGTCCATGATGTACTGGTGTAGCAGCAAGGGACGGTCGCTGTGGTTCAACGATGAGGGGCTGAGGCGGGGCCGGAGTGCTCAGTGTTGTGTAGTGAACTTGATTTGGTGCTGGCGCAGTAGAGCGGATAATGGCCGGTGCTTGTTGCGGTTGCGGAGGGGTCGTTGGCTGTGCCGTGGAGGGCCGCTTGAATATGCTCGGGCGAGCCTTGGGTGTCTTTGGCCGCTTTTGCTGGGTCTGTGGGGTTTCGACTGCCTCCACGGGTAATTTGTGTATAGGGGTTGTAGGCCTGATTTTGGCGCCCACATTCGATCGTGAGTTGGTCCGAGAGGGCTTGCACGGCGTCTCAGCCGCGTCGGTGCCCTTGGTTGATGCTTTGGCAGTCTCATCCAACTGCTTGCGCAAAGAAACTCGTTGGTATTGGTGCTCCCTCTGCTCGCGTTCGTCGGCGAGCTGATCCAGGGTCTCTTGCATGACCCGCTGACGGGTCTGCTCCTCCATCTGCTCCTTCTCGGCGCGTCTGCGGGCCTTCTTGCGCTGAGTCTTAGTCAACTCCAGAGTGTCTGTCGGCTGCTCAACCGGAGCCTCGACATGTTCGACTGATGTCTGAATTGGCTGAAACGTTGGAGACGGTAGCAGAGCGTCGTCGGAAGTGCTCAATTCAGAGTCAGGGTCGAGTGGCGGAAGCGGTGTCGCAGGGACATCTGAGAAGCCAAGGGTCTCGAAGAGTTTCGAGAAACTTCCCAAGCGTACTCCTCCATCTTGTAGTGCTGGTAGCGGGGGCTGTGTTGCAGGCCGAAGCGTGGGAGAGCGTATGTCCTCAGAACCGGAGCCTATGAGGTCAATGACGGAGCTGAAGTCCCAGCCAGTATCGAGCGGTTGTGAAGGCATTGAGGAAATTTCGCTCTTAAACTAGTGGCGAAGATTGTAGTTTCGTGTGTTCGTGAACGTGAATGGGGAATGTGCTAATGGGTGGCGGAAACTGGGAGTTTGTCAGTTATGTGAGCAGTGAATCTCAGACAGCAAACCGGCAGCCAGAAGTGCGACACTCGTAGTGCGGCGCAGAAACTAAGGACATTCGGCGCGTAGAAGATGTATCCTAAGGCGCAGCAGACTGTCAGACGTACCTTGTGACTGATCTCGAAACAATGGCCTCAATCGCCTGCTCATGTTCAATCGTAGCGAGTATCGAGAAGGAAGTGTCACCAGGCTATAAAATAGCTCTAGAGGCAAACTTTAGAAAAGAATGATGTCTGGTAAGAGAGAGATGTAAGCTGCGAGAACGCGAGGGTAAGTGACTGAGGTCGGGTGGCGGCGGGGTGAGGGTGATCGGCATGTAGTCGGTGGTGTCTCAGCCTCATGGTCAAAGCTTCCCATGATTCATTCGGTTGGGTCGACATGCCAACACTGGAACGCCACCTGGGCACCGGGAATGACACATCACGCATGCAGAATATCAAGACGTCTACCATGGGCTTTATCCACTCGAATACCTAATTCCGTCCAAATTATCACCTGTCGATACCCAAGGAAAGACAGCAGCATGGAGTTGAAATGGTAGCCCCAGCAACGGGTCTCCACTTTCCATTCAGTGATGTTTGCCAATCGTCATCTGGCCATGCCCAAAATGAGCGGTGATGAATTACCAAGGAAGTTGTATTCGGACCTGCCCAGGCCCTTGCGGCGCTGTGTCTAGTGATTCATCTGACAACTGAGTGTCTGAAACTACTGTGTCAGGAGCAAGAAAGACCAGGAGCTTTGCAGAAGAGGTCCTGTCGCCACCACGCGCAAGGCCATCTCAAGTCCGGTCGACCGCCATTCTACGAGGTCAAGGGACAACTCTTTCCCCTGCATATGTGCGAACGAACTCACTGTACCAAGCAAGCGGAAGTCAGGGTACTTGTGCCGTCGTACAATGACTTGTGAATCTTGCAGGATTGGCACAAGCGGTAGGCCGAATCAATGTCGATAACCTCATCAACCACCTCGTAATTACGAAGACCCCAGAGAAAGCATCGCAATAGGCAGTATAGCAAATTAAACGTGATTCTAATCTAGTAAATACCATCGTAGATTCGATTAAGAAAAACATACACAATCTTTGATTCAATAGACCAAACACCATACCCACATCTCACCAACCCGTCCCATCCCTCCCCCGAGCCTCGGCTGACCCTGACCCTGCCCCACAACCCGCATCTTCACAGCCGCAGGTACCCCT